>CM046384.1:24272220-24474124 GCA_025413485.1 Ficus microcarpa
TGCAAGAAGCGAGCTTTAATGTGATAATATTCTTGGGAAAGGAAGGCCCCCATGCATTGAAGGAGAGGTTGTTGTATGAAAGGTCTAGGGTATTAAGTCTACTGAGCCCTGAATCACGTCTGGCTGTATGGTGCTATTGAGCTTGTTGAAAGAGAGGGAGAGGACAACGAGTTTTCTAAGCTCAAAGAAGACACTGGGATAGGCCCTCTAAGTTGTTGCTACTCAATTCTAGCACAGCCAATAGTGAGGAAGACGGATTAGTAAACTCCGGAAGTTGACCATCGAATCCATTTTGGGAAAGCCAATCTCCTCCAACGATGGAAGAGCAAATAGAGACGAAGGGATACTCCCACTAAAAGAATTGTTCCACAAGTCAACAGCGACAAGCTTCTTAAGGCCTTCCCAGTGTGCCAATGTAATGGCACCAGTTAAACCATTATGAGAAAGGTCTATTTCCATTAGATTTCTGGCCATTCTAAAAGACGGGATCGGACCTGTAAAGTTGTTCATTGACAAGTCCAAGTAAACAAGCTCAGGCAGCATAAAATTTGGAAGTGTTCCATTGAATTGGTTTTCAGTGAGCTCTAACAAAGACAATTTCTTAAGATTATTGATCGATGTTGGTAATATCCCCAAAAAACTTGTATAGCTAATCACTAGTCTTCTAAGAGAATTATTTCGTGAAAATTCAGGCAGAGAACCTTGAAGCAAGCTATTGTTCGATAATTCAATAACTTGCAGTGTTGGTACCTGGAAGATCTCTTGGGGAAATACTCCATGCAACTCGCAGATACTGAGATGCAAAAAATTCAAATTTGTGAAATTTGCAAGGAATCCGGGACCAAAGTGCATAAATTGTTGTCATCCAAGCGAATCGTTGACAAAGACTGAAGCTTCCCCAAAGAGTCATCAATTGGGCCAGAAAGAGAACAACTAGACAAACTCAACACCCGCAGATTAGGCAGTGAAGATGACAAGGCTCGGCACCACTTACCCCACTGGCTGACATGTCTACTCCATCAAGATATAGTTCTTCAAGCTTGGAAAAGTTCTGAATGAGCATGAACAGATTTGGGTTCTCTAGTTTTAGTAAATTAAGTTTTAGGAACAAATTCGTAGACAAATCAAGATTGACCAAGCCAGTCAAGCCTGACAAATCAATCGGAATCTGCCCCACAAAGCCTGCATTTGACAAATTGAGATACCTCAAGTCTGCCAACATACCGAAGCCGATCGGATCGGAGTACCGAAGCCTTTCAATGACAGATCTAGGCTCTTCAAGTTTGGAGATTGAAGAGGCTAGAGTTGTCAATTCCGCCGACGATGCTTCTGTTGCTGAGATCAAGACCGGCAACGCATCCATCATGGCAGGTCACACCATCCCAAGTACAGCAATCAGTACTGGGATTCCAGTCCACAAAATCAAGCTTGGAGGCAGTGATGTGAAAAATGAGGCTCTTCTTTAGCTGGAGCAGCAGATATTGCTGGTCGCCGAGACATTGGCCGGACGCTTCCAAGCCGAGTAATATTGAGGATATGATCTGTATGATCAAGAAATATGACAAGACTAGAGTTCTCATTCTTTTTATTTTATTTTATTTTATTGGAAAGACAGAAACTAGCACTCTTTTCAAATTAAGAAACTGGTGAACTTTTGATTAGATGAAAGCATGCATATTCTATCTTTCAGCGAAATCTTGTTACGACTTACACTGACGAAAATTCTACAAAACGTGTCCCTTCAGCAAATCAGACGTCAAAATAACGTCTTATTAAGTCAAGTCTTCGTTTTTGTGACATTTTTGGTTTCTACTCTCTGTTTGGATAATTTAGAAGATTCTTGGAAGACTTTAATACTTGACCACGGTTTATAGTCAGGAGACAGCAGTATTTTAGGCAGCCACCTAACTTTAAGGCCCCATCTTTTATAAATTATTTTAAGGCACAATACCCAATTTGGTTTCTTTTGTCTAATTAAACTTTAAAGTCGATTATATGTAACATCTATTTTCTTGCAGACTCAATTAATGTACAACGAAATATCGGTATTGATAAAAATATTGATAATCGTATTTAAAGAGATTTTGGAAAACTATTATGAAAAGTAAGGGCATTTATTTTGAAATTTTGAAATTTATTTTTTCTTATTTTAGGAAATATTTATTAAAAATTACATAAATAAACAAGCTAAACACAAAAATTTTATATGCAAACTAAACTGAAATGGCAATATCAAAAAAAAATCCTATAAAATGGTAGTCTGATTGAGAATTGTCGTGATTCAAACAACATCTAATCCATGATTTATTAATCTACACAGTGATTTTTATTTTTTATAATTGAGGTGGAACATTCGAACTCTTCATATTTGCCTAATATAACAATGCAAAAATATATATATAGTAATAGATTGGCAATTAATATTCATAAATTCTTTTAGAAGTTTTCTTTTTGTATCTTCTCGATATTTTCCTAATATTTTTCAAAATAATGTAAAACAATGCACTACAATCCCTCCGAAATCATTTTTTTTTTATCGATTTTTTGATATTCATTAAAATTTTCTCAAATTTTGACTGACCTTTTTCACATCAAAAATATATTTTATTTTAAGACCTTCAAAATTTGAAATTTTGGGTGAAAATTTTGGTACGCAAAAGATATCGTGGCCTTTAAAATATAGAAATTTCGAGGGAAAGTTCAGTAATATGGGAGAAATTCGCATTCATGACCATACTACAGTAAAAACTTTTTTCTTTAATTTAGAGATTCAAACTTTACATATCATGGTCAAGTTATAAAATCACTATTAAATTATGCATGCAACCGCTGCACTACTACAATACTTGCTAATCAATAACCGAGCGTGGAAAGAAAAATTTTTAAAATGAATAAGGAAGAAAAATCAAGCGTGTGGATGTGGTCCACATTTAACTTTTGGTATTTACATATATCAAGCATGTGGATGTGGCCCACATCTATGTAGCTAGCAAATGGGGGTGGAATGGGGATCTTCCCT
This sequence comes from Ficus microcarpa, assembly GCA_025413485.1. Taxonomy (NCBI): domain Eukaryota; kingdom Viridiplantae; phylum Streptophyta; class Magnoliopsida; order Rosales; family Moraceae; genus Ficus; species Ficus microcarpa. The sequence goes on from CM046384.1 coordinate 24,275,240, forward strand.
CGGATTTGGTTAAAATGAAGGTAGATTGTATTGAGACTACTAGGAATGATATAAGGTTCTTGTATCCCCACTAGGTGGTTTACTGAGAGATTCAGATAAGAAAGGAAATTCATTCCCGACTTCCCAAATCCAATTAGGTACCAACCCATGTATTTGGCTGTCTGAAAGGTCCAGATTTCTCACATTTGACAGGTTTTTTAGGTTAGGGAATTTTGTCAGTTTGCAAGAAGCAAGATTTAATGTGCTAATATTCTTGCGAAAGGAAGCCCCCGATGCATTGAAGGAGAGGTTGTTGTATGAAGGTCTAGGGTAATAAGTCGACTGAGCCCCTGAATCATGTCTGGCTGTATGGTGCTCTTGAGCTTGTTGAAAAATGACTAAATATTTTGTGGAAAGACGGAAACTAGCACTCTTTTCAAATTAAGAAAACTGGTGAACTTGTGATTTGATGAAAGCTTGCACATTCTATCTTTCAGCGAAATCTAGTTACGACTTACATGGACGAAATTTCCATAAAAAAACGGGTCCCTTCAGCGAATCAGACGTGGAAATGACGTCTCATTAAAACTTCGTCTTCGTCTTTGTCTTTGTGACTTTTTTTTCCTACCTACTTATATTTCTTCATTTGGACGACTTAGAAAATTCTTCGAAGACTTTAATACTTTACCACGGTCTATACTCAACATTGGTTTCTTTTGTCTTATTAAACATTAAAGTTGACTCCATGTAACATCTATTTTCTTATGGACTCAATTAATGCACGGTATTGAGTAAAAATAAAAATTTCGGGTAATCGTACTTAAAAAGAAGTCTTGGGGAAACTATAATTTGTTTTTTTCGAAACGTAAGTATATTTATTTTGGAAATTTTCATTTCTTTTGTTGGAAAAATGGATTGGAAAATTCATGTTGGGTATTATTTTTTCGGCATAATGTTGAGCGAGACCAAAAATGTATAGGTCAAGATGTTTCTCCTCCGTGAGGAGTTTGAATGGCATATTCTTATGCTCAAAATGATGAATTGATAAATGAGAAAATGACTCTTAAAGTGCACCATTGAAGATGGAGTATTTCTAACCCACAAATTAAATGGGATAATTATAGAATTAATAGTGTTTAATCCCAAAGGTTAACTAGGCTAATTAATTAGTGCGGGGATTATTGTGATTAATTCCATAATTGAATAAAAATTAATTTTAATTTTTGATTGAGGCCATTGTCTTCCTTGGAGCATAGAAAAGGCTACCCTTTCTATATTTCAAGACACACAAAAATCCACAAGTCTTCTCCTTTAGTCTGTTTTAGTGTTCCGCTCCCTACTGTGATCTAGGAAATCAGTGTGATAGAGTTCAGATAAATTTTCGTTAACTGAAAGTAAATTTGTGCTATTTGTAGTCGTTGTACCCTAGGAGATAAACATTCGTTGAAACCTCCAACTGTGTGATGCACGGACCCTTGTGTTCATCAACGTTTTCCTGTTTTTTATTTTCGTTCATATTACTGATTTAGTTTCTTAATATTGCTGCTAATGGATTTGACTTAAATGCTGTTTATATTAAATATTTGTTCGTTATCCTATCATCATATTACTAACATCTTTTTATATTTTAGGAAATGATATATATTGAAAAGATTGACTCTCCACTCCCCCGTTCTAAGGACACATCCCTTTCAAAGTTTAAAAAGAATATATTTACTTACTATACCCCCATAATTTCAAAATTATCCCTAATTATTTTTATAATAAAATATAAACTATTTTTTTTTTCACATTCATCTTTTTATTTATTTATTTATTTTCATGTTCTATTTTTATTATATTTTTTTAAACATATTTGTATATATAAGAATTTAAAAGCGCATTTCTAATTGTAAGTTAAGTTAAAAATTTTACACAAAAAGAAGTTTTTAAAAGAAAATGTAAACAACAAAAGGAATTCATATATATCAAAAAATCCAATAATCAATGATCAAACGGTAAATCCAACATTCAGAGGAAAAAAAAAAAAAAAAAAAAAAAAAAAAAAAAAAAAAAAAAAACCAACCAACCAAAAGGCATCAACAATACAATATCAAGGCATAATAAATTAACAAAGTTTAGTTTAGTTTAGTTTAGTGTTTTTTTTTTTAATTTTTTTAATTATTATATATACCAACAAACATCAAATTATAAAACCAAAATATTTACCCAGAAGACAGCCAACGTAATTCGCCAACCAAAATAACAAAAACGTATTCAACAATCAATAAATATGAATATATATATATATATATATATATATATATATATCTATAGTCAATTAGACATTATAGTCGTCGAAGAACCACGCTCTGGGGCTAAAACTGCAATCATAAGGAAGACAATCTTTCACGCTGCGGAATAAGAACCATGAGAAGTTTTAAATAACATTGAAGGGAACATTTAGGAATTGAAAATAATCGAAATAAAATCAAGCACAGGACAAACGACAAAACAAGCCGCCTATTTCATAGACATAGATAGATACGTATACATATGTAATTTGATGTCTACCTATCAATATATTAAGATTAATGCCAAGTGCCTGAAAATTATAATTTAGTATGGTTTATTTATGAGTATATTTGATTTCTCCTTTTAAAGGTCCTGGTAGTTGATCTGTTTGTAAGAAATGTCTGTTCTTAACTATGTGTTTTACCCAAAAAAAAAAAAAAAAAAAAAAAGAATCAATGCCAACTTTTAATTATGACTTTTGCTAATAAAAAATCGATTCAAAAATCGGTTGTCTTGGTAATTCTCGGTAGTTCGAAGTCATTTTGCTAATCAAACCAGCCCTCAATACTTGACCAAGGCCTATCGTCAGCAGTCTGCAGTTCTTTACGGAGCTACCAAATCTTACGGCCCCATCTTTCTTTCTTTTTTGTTTTGTTTTGCTTTTGGTTTTGTTTTTAATTTTGTTTTTAATTTTTTTCATTTTGATGTCTATTTTGTTTATGTATATTTAAATATATTTGTATACATTAAAATTAAAAAGCTCATATCTATTTGCAAGTTTAATTAAAATTGTTACACAAAAAAAAAAAAAAGGTTTTCAAAAGAAAAGGTAAGCAATAAAAGGAATTCATACATTAAATAAATAAATAAGAATAAAATAAAAATAAAAATAAAAACCCCGAACAATCAATGATCAAACGGTAAATCCAACATTCAGAGGAAAAAAAATAACCAACAAAAAGGCATCAACAATGCAATATCAAGGCATAATAAAAGAATTCTTCGTGTTTTTATTTTATTTATTTATTCATTTATTTTTAACAACAATACACCAACAAACATCGTATTATAAAATCCAATATTTACCCAGTAAAAAAGCCAACGTAATTCGCCAACCAAAATAACAAAAAATCAAACGTATTCAACAATCAATAATTATTATAATCAATTAGACATTATAGCCGCATAACCACGGCATGGGGCTAAAACTGCAATTGTAAAGAAGACATCTTTCACGTATCTGGAAAAGAACCAATGGAAGTTTTTAAGATCATTAAAGGGGAAACATTTAGAAATCGAAAATATTCAAAATCAAAATCAAGCACACTACGAAACAAAACAAGCCGCCTATTTCATAGACATACATAGATACATACACATATATAATTTTATATCTACCCATTAACCAAGAATCAACGCCAACATTTGATGAGGAATTTTACTAATAAAAAATTGACTAAAAAACTGATTGTTCTTGATTGATCTTCGTCGTTCCAAAATCATTTTGTTAATCAAAGTTTTTGAAAGATTATTTGACAAATAAAATAAATGATTGAGTCATTGTACTAATTGACTCCTTTTTTACATCAGTCACTTTATGTACTTTTTTTAGTTTGCATTTTTTTTTGTGAATAACTGTACAGGATAAAACTGTGGTAAAACCTCTTTTATATACCATATCGATAAAATTTATTTTTAAACCATTCAGATGTAATCGAATGGCTGAGATATTACTTGTATATGATAATTATCATACACTTTACCCAAATAATACGTCTTTCTGAATCTGTTATGTACATGTCTAATATTCTAAGTTTTTCTTCAAGATGTTTGTGAGAATTCATTATTGTTTCTCTATATTCTGATAAGTCGTTACGTTCGTAAGCTATGTATGCTAAAAGCTGTGTTTTATATTCTAAAAGTTCTTCACGTTTGCTAAAGTCTGTGTCTTAAACTAGAAACTGCTCTTTCTTTTGTGTTCATGCAAACTTTAAACTCAAATGTTTAATCATATTATGAAAAGCTTAGTTTCTCAAACTCTGTATCCTACTAACAACTTCGCCCTACCCTATTCATATACAAAGTATTATGTTTATTCTTCACTAACTAAAGACAATCTTTTCCTACTTCACTAACTTAATCTTTGTTTTATGTTGGTCAAAAGGGAATTTGTGTTGGGTGGTTGTATTTTCCCTATCATAATCACTATTGGATGCTTAGTTTGTATGAGATTTGGATTATGAGAAAGTTACTCTTGACGTTTATCTTGTTTACTTTTGAAGATAGCTCGTCTTAATTTCTTCTCAATATATGATAATACATTGTCTTCATTTTAATTTCTTTCAACAAGCATAATGTGATTGTTTTCTAATTACTTTTTTATTTTTCCTACTAGCGATTATTTTGTGATCATCAACCCCCCCATCGTTTCCTATGCGAAATTAGGGACTAAACGGATCTTAAGTATAAATTAATCTTTCATTCGAAATAAAAAAGATTTAAGTTGAACTGTTTAGGAAAAATAATTTTTGAACTTAGTATTATTAACAGGTTATTATAATTTTGTTTTGTTGCAATTTTAGCGACTTGTTGGGCAGAGAGCATTGCCTTGTGTTTAGAAACTCAGGTTAGACAATTTCACCACATTGATGTGAGATTGTCAATTCAGGAGCTTGTGGATTCGTTCCAGAAGACCCACTGGAAGGAGGCAGCATCAAGGAAGCGCTAAAATTCATCATGAAGTATGGAATGCGTTCTGAGGAGGATTACCCTTATTTTGGCTTCCTAACTTCCCCCGCTTATCTCCCCCTTTAGAACCGGTAATTACTTTTTGTATTGTTAATTAACTTATACTATTATGACTATATTTATCTTTTCTAACTTAAAAACAAATTTCTTACAGTACAGCAGGAGAATTTATCCATTGCAGTGACATAATGGATATAGCGTGCTGACAAACAAGCATGGGGACACTGAGATTCTTCATTGGATCCGAAGATCTCCTTAATAGCTGGTCTCTTCACCGACGAAAAATTTGATGAAGTTGAACGGGTAAGTCCGCTAGTTTTTAGTGATTTATATATATAATTTTTTTGTTTGTAGATTCTAACATTTTTTTTAATAACAGGATATATATTCTACGAAAAAACGTAACACAGAGGATGATCACATTTGTTTGTAGATTCTAACATTTTTTTAATAACAGGATATATATTTTACGAAAAAACGTAACACAGAGGATGATCACAGTGTTGTGTTAGCAGGATATGGAGTCGTGATCCAAACCAAATATCTATTAATTCAAAATAGTTTCGGTAGCTCATGGGTATAAACGGTTACGGCAGAATACTTAACTCTGAGGACTATAGGATAGTGGTTTTTGTTCCTTATATAAGGCCGATTGGGGTGTGCTTTTTCATCTTAGGATATTACTGTTAGTGTGACAATTCACAAGGATGCTATTTTCTCGAGTTTTTATTTACGTCAAATTTAACACATATTTGTGTATCAACGCACCAAGTTCACATTTATATTAAAATGGTCCATCAAGTATTTATGCGTAAGCAACGTGGGACTCCACATTTATAAATAATTTTTCAACAAAATTCCATTTCATTGGGCACACTTTGAGCATCAATTTCTCATTCACCTAAATACCATTTAGAGCGTATGAATATACGATTTCGATCTCCTCGCAACAGAGAACGTAAATCCGCAAAAACCAGGTACTTATACTAAGTAGGTCCCACATAAATTTGGACCTCAAAATGGTTTAAAACCATTTTTTCCAACACCCTCCACTGTCGGTCATGACGTTGGTTGCCTCCAGGTCCCATCTTCGAAGTCAAGCCCAGAATTTGACATCGTAGGGCCGGACGGTTGTCGGAGGTTGCAAGCAACGAGAGGCGGGGTGGCAATTGGCATATCCCTGTCACCGGTCCCCCTATGCAGCGTGGCCTACCCACTGCCCAAATTGCGACCTTCACTGCCTTCGCCAGAACATGAGCTCAACTCTGTCATCGCTAGATCACAAGCTCAAATCTACAAGCCAAGCTGAGCCAAAAACCCAGTCTTCGTCACCACCCTTGACTCTTGTAAGCCCCATCCTTCACTGGATCTGAACACTCATAGTACGTTTTTTCTTCATGTTGGCTATGATCAAATGTAATTGATACATAATGTTTTTGAATAATCACAACATCCAAACAGTTTAAAATCAATCCAATTGCTAAAAATTTTTACTCCATTAATGAGATAAAACAAGTTTATCCCATATAAAATAAGTTTATCCCATTATAGACCTCCCCTAATAACACTAGTTAAACTATAATTTTATGACCGATTCTGAAACATTTTAAAATTCTTTGTTAAAAGAGTTGGAAGAACCAAATCACGACGATATTTATTTTGTATCTGACGCGGCCATCAAACCCCTATTAAATCACGCGGCCATCAAACTGAGTTGGATGAGTGCTCACAATCCAAATAGAAGACAGGGCCTTTCTGCAAAAAAAATTCGACATCCATTGACAAAAAATTACATCCAAATTTTCATGTGAAAATTTAGCATCCAACTTATTTTGGGGCTCATATCAAAATTTCCAACATTTAGTTTTCGAAGTTTCACCTCATCATAAGAAAAATCTAAGCATTCTTAACCCAAAAAGTTTTGGATGACATATTAAAAGAAAAAACGAAAAGAAAAGTTTGACGGTATAAACATTTAGCGTAAAACATGTAAAAACAAATTAAAGCAAAGGACATATTTGCAATTTAAGGGAATTTACGTCAATATGTCTGGAACAAAGTTAGCCATATAATTATTTACTCAACTGGGAAAGTTAACATATAATTATTTACTTTCAAAAGCAAGTCTGGTAATTTTACGTTCAAAACCGGCGGGGAAAAAAAAAAAAAAAAAAAGGCATTAGTAGGCCCATTGAACTACGCGGGGATGCTAGGATAGTGCTTTGCGGGCCTAAAGAAGTACAACTCCTTGAGATGCCGACTGCTATTGTAAACCTTTGCTTCGTAGAAACACCCATAACTTGCCTCCACGTTAAGAAAAAAAGGTATCCATTCACAACCTGTGAATTTGCTCTCACAATCGAATTAATCTTGAGATCCTTCCCCTGAGACAAGGTCCCAAAATTTTATTTTTTTATTTATTTATTATTTTTTATTTTTTATTTTTTTGTGTCAAACAATACAACAAAAACATTTGAACAATTGATTAATTGTGCTTTAGTCAATGGCCAGGCAAACAAAAAGAGTAGTTGGAAAAGGAGGGGGAGAAAAGAGAAAAAGGAAAAAGAGAGAAAACCTCATTTTTGTTGTATTGTTCCATTGCAAAAGCTGCTGCAGCTTGCACATAAGAGTTTGCCGGGCTGGTTGGCGAAATCCGACCAAAAATAGAGCCTACTTCCACGATATCAACGTAAAAACCCTGATAGCAGAAAAAGGTAGAAACACAACTTAGCAAACAAAACGGGTCGAAAAGTATAGACAAATTGTGAATAGGAAGATAATACCTCGGAAGCGGTGGCTTGCTCATAATACTTTTTGACGAGGGCAGGGTCTGGATTAAAAATTTCTCAAGATGATAATCATTTTCTAACTTTTTAGCTAAATTTTCATAAAGCAATTCAATAGAATCGTGAGCTCCATTATTTGAAGAGGAAGTATTTTCCATGGCTAATTTGTGCTGCCGATGATATATGGAAAAAAAAAAAAAAAAAAAAAAAAAAAAAAAAACGTATGAGAAACCATCATTCCAATACATTAGTAAAGAAACAATACAAATGTGGGGTAATTTACATACAGACATAATTATATAAACACAAAAACCTTGCATGGAAACGAAAACTCCGTAACATTTGTGACATGAGTAAAGAAAAAATCGAGTACAAAACCGTACCCACGATGAACACTGATTCTCCAAAAAAAAAAAACTATTAAAAAAAGATTCTTTAATTAAAAATCAAGGATTTATTTATAATAATCATAAAAAAGAATAAAAAAAAAATAAGAAACCACGCAAATTTATGATGCGAGCAAAGGAAATCCCTCGAATCGGAGATTAGAAGGGAAAATTAAAATATATAAATAAATGAAAACACACACACAACAACCGATCTTTGTATGCGCTGTGTATTATTATTTAAGATAAATATCAAGCAAATCAATCCTCCGAATTCAAGAAAAAAGATTTCACCAATAAAAAAGATCCCTGGCTTTTGAACAAATCCGGACAAACAAGGAAAAAATTAAAAAATTAAAAAATAAAAGCCACACACACAGATCAAAAAACGGATTTGATAGGGAAAAAGTAAAAAACAAAAAGAAGAATAAAAATTGCTTCTGAATGGAAATCGAAAGGGGGAAACGTGTTAAAATTATAGAGCATAAACGACGAACAAGTGAAATTCAAATATAATATAAAGAAAAATAATTATACAGAAATTCAACCTTAACTAGGATGAAACAACACAAACAAAAAATCATTGAGGCATGCGAGACACGCTTTCCTTCAAACAAATTCGTCCCCTCCGGTAAGTGCACAAGACTTCAACGGACTTCTGTCTCCCAGGATACAAAGACGAACAATGGTAGTCTAGCACGATCGAAAACCGCTTCCGGTGAACTCAAAACCAAAGCCTTCCCTCTATCACCAAACTTCAAAAACCGAACAACACTAGAAAACGTCGAAAAGAAAACAAGAGGAAAAAAATCTGTGATGTGTGTTTAAGTATGTGTTTTTAAGCTTGTTGAGGCCTCCTTTTATGGGCTCCAAAATGAGGTGTTACAAAACCAAAAGTCATTGGTTTTATTTCGGATTAATGCAATGCCATTAATGCTGCCCATTTACACCATTGGAATATGAACAGATGACTGTTTATATTCTGGAAAAATAAAATCCGGAATTTATGTTGGAAAATAAAAAAAAATGTTCAAAACAAAGCCCGTGCGAAGGCAAGCTCGACAAACCGACATTCGCGTCGCCCAAGTCGTACAGGCGCACACATTGGGCTCCTAACCCACCGGGGCTGTGATTTGCACCCCCCACGCATGAGAGAGCATCTTAGGTTCACATCTTACCCAAGTCCAAAAGTGCAAATCCTTATAAAGTCCATCAAGCATTCATGCCTTAGCAATGTGGGACTCCACATATATAAGCAACTTCCAACAAAATTCTTATTCCAATTGACACACTTTGAGCATCAATTTCTCATTCACCCGAATACCATTTTGAGTGTATAAATATATGATTTCGATCTCCTCGCGATGGAGAATGCAAATCTACCAAGACCCGTTAATTTTACCAAGTAGGTCGCACTCAAATTTGGTCCTCAAAATGGCTCCTCAAAATGGTTTAAAACCATTTTTTCCAACAATCCCCCACATGAATAAAAATTGACCAACAACGAAGGAAAACAAAAGACGCTACACAGTGATAGAGTTCTACAGTTTACATATGCATTGGATAGGTAGGCGTTAACCCTTGAACCTTCCCTTGTGAAAATATACTTACTTTACTGGATGATCAGTAGACGCGTTGTCCTTGAACTGTTCTGCCGTTTGTGTAAACAATAGTATACCTCACACAGATATTTTCCTGACATAGTTTTAGTTCTCATGGTTATGTCCATTTTGACCGTGGACATTGTCCTGGTTCTGCAAGAGTTTTAAAGAATTGAGCCCTAGCCATTCTTCTTTGAAGCGGCCCCATTTCTCTTTCACATAGGTGATTTCTTAATCAAGAATATCCTGCATTACTCCGCTCGGATTCCCGATGCTTAAGAATCATTAAAAGCATAGCTTAACCTATCTCGTACGGGTATCACTATCTTCATCACAAGAATGAGCTAGAAGGTAACCCCCACAGTGATTCTACTCGGTCTATACAGTTTAGTTATCCCATTGAACCTAGATCTTGGGATCTCCAGTCAACTAGGTTGAGTTTCCACTGTTTCGACCTATTATATCATGGGCTTAAGTCTCATTCCCCTTATGATTTCTCAACTAGATTTCTATTAAACCCTTTGGTTAACGGATCCGCAATATTTTCTTTTGACTTTACATAGTCAATTGTTATGATTCCAATTGAGATTAATTGTCTAACGGTATTGTATCGACGACGAATGTGTCTTAACTTATCGTTATACATAACATTCCGTGCCCTGCCAATAGCAGATTGACTATCACTATGTATGCATATTGCAGGCACAAGTTTCGACCATTTTGGAATATCTTCTAAGAACTGTCGTAGCCATTCAGCTTTTTCCCCGCTTTTATCTAAAACTACAAACTCAGATTCCATCGTAGATCTGGTTATTACTGTCTGTTTAAAAGATTTCCATGATACTGCTGCACCTCCCAAAGTGAATACATATCCACTAGTGGCCTTAGAATCATGTATATCAGATATCTAGCTTGCATCTGAATATCCTTCTAGAACACCTGGAAATCTAGCATAATGCAGCCCATAGTCATGAGTATAACGTAAGTACCTAAGTATTCTAACAATTGCTTTCTAGTGGTCAGCCCCTGGATTACTCATGAGCCTGCTTAAATAACTCACAGTGAAAGCAATGTCTAATCTTGTACAACTCATTAAGTACATTAGACTCCCTATCACTCTAGCATACTCCACTTGAGATATACTTTCTCCTCTATTCTTGGGCAGATGTTGATTTAAATCAATTGGAGTTCTAGCTACACCAGTGTCATTTATGTTGAATTTATCAAGTATCTTGTCAATATCGTATGACTGACTCAATAAAAGACCATCAGATGACCTTATGATTTTAATTCCCAAAATTACATCAGCTAGTCCCATGTCTTTCATATCAAATCTTGAATTCAACATATCATTGATAGATTTGATCATCTGATCATTGCTACCTGTGATTAGCATGTCATTTACATATAGACAGAGTATGACATATCCGTATTCTGTATTCTTGACATAAACACACTTGTCACACGCATTGATTTTGAACTCATTTGTCATCATGACACTATCAAATTTCTCGTGCCATTGTTTTGGGGCTTGCTTAAGTCCATACAAGAATTTCACAAGTTTGTAAACTTTCTTTTCTTGTCCTGGAGCTATACAACCCTCAGGTTATTCCATATAAATTTCTTTATAAAGATCTCCATTAAGAAAAACTGTTTTTACATCTATCTGATGGACTTCAAGATTCCGCAGTGCGGCAATCGCCAAAATCATTCTTATAGAAGTTATTATCGTCACGGGAGAATATGTGTCAAAGTAATCAATGCCTTCTTGTTGTTTATATCATTTTATTACAAGTCTGGCCTTATACTTATCAATTGTTCTATCTGCCTTCATTTTCCGTTTGAAAATCCACTTAGAACCTAATGGTTTACTTATTGAAGGAAGATTCACTAACTCCCAAGTATGATTTTACATGATATAATCAATTTCACTATTTATGGCTTTTTTCCATAAATGACCCTTAGTTGAGCTTACAGCTTCTTTATACGTTTGAGGTTCAGCCTTTAGTATATAGGTCAGAAAATCTGGTCCAAACGATTTTTCTGTCCTTGCCCTTTTGCTTCGTCTAAGCTCTTTTTCGCCTTTTTCAGTTTCATAATTTTTCTCTTGGTCTTGACTATTCTCTTCAATAGTCTCATACATTCGTTTAGACAAACTTGGACCATCTTCCTTGAAATTACAAGGAAATACATGTTCGAAGAACGATGTGTTCCTAGATTCCATTATCGTGTTCTTGTGTATGTCAGGATTTTTAGATTCATGCACAAGGAACCGATATGCACTATTGTTGTGGCCATAGCCAGTGAAGATGCAATCAACCGTTTTAGAACCTATTCTCATCTTCTTAGGCCTAGGTACCAACACTTTGGCAAGATAACCCCATACTCTCAAGTATTTGTAGGAAGGCTTCCTTCCTTTCCATAATTCGTATGGAGTTTTATCCTCTTTCTTCAAGGGAACCTTATTTAAAAGGTAGTTGGCCGACAAATGGCTTCCCCTCACATGTTCTATGGCAAATCAGAACTTAACAACATTGCATTCATCATATTTCTTAAGGTACGATTCTTGCGTTCAACCACACCATTTGACTGAGGAGAATATGGTGGTGTGACCTCATGAATAATATCATGTTGTGCACAAAATTCATCAAATGGTTCTACATATTCACCACTACAGTCACTTCTTATCATCTTAATTTTCTTATTAAGTTGATTCTCAACTTCTTGCTTATAAAGAACAAATTTCTTTATAGCCTCATCCTTGCTTTTAAGTAAATACACATTGCAATATTTTTTGCTATCATCGATAAAAGTGATAAAATACTTGTTACCACCTCTTGTTTGAACAAACTTTAAGTCACAAACATCTCTATAAATTAATTCAAGTGGTTCAATATTCTTTTCAATTGTTTGAAATGATGATCTTGTTTGTTTTGCCTCAATACAAGTTTCACACTTATGTTTTGAATCAATTTCAAAAATGAGTATGTGATCCAAGTTGATTAATCTACGCAATGTATCAAAATTAATATGTCCTAGTCCACCTCTTGTTTGTATAAATGGAAGACTTTTTATTCTTATTGATGGATTTTGGCTTAACAGCTATTACATTCATTTTTCACATTCCATCTTTCACATAACCCCTTCCTATATACATTCCATATTTAGACAAAACTATTTTCTGGGCCTCAAAAACCATCTTGAAGCCATACAAGCTCATCATTGTTCCAAGATCAGATTCTTTCGAATATCAGGCACATACAGCACGTTGTGCAGCTTAACTTCCTTTCCGGACGTCATCTTCAGGAATACTGTCCCTTGACCCTTGATCTCAGAAGTTGCAGAATTGCCCATAAATAGTTTCTCTCCAGTTTCCAAAGGAACTAGATCAGCAAATGCAATTCTATCTGAACAAACATGACGGGTGGCACCAGTATCAAGCCACCACTCTTTTAGGTTAGAGTCCATCATGTTAACTTCAGAAACCACAGCTGAAAGACTGATGTCAGATACCTCTTGGATGATGGCATCCGCCACATTGGCCTCTTTCTTCTTGTTTCTTTTCGACAATCTACAATCAGCTGACTTGTGACATTTTGTCACAATTGAAACACTTCCCTTGGAATTTCTGTTTCTTGGAAACTCCACCTTTAGGTCCCAGTTTAGAACCCGTCTTGTTGAGCTTCTTGTTCTTTGAGCTTTGACCATGCTCCACCATATTAGCCTTAGCGGAATTGGCAACAACATTGTTGGAGAGTTTCTTCTCTGAGCCCCTATTATCTTCTTCAATGCGAAGTCTCACAATGAGGTCTTCCACGTTCCTTTCCTTTCTCTTGTGCTTCAAATGCTTCAAATAGTTCTTGAAGTCTTTCCACGTAGGGGGTAGCTTCTCTATAATAGCCGCTACCGGAAAAGACTCACTAATAATCATTCCTTAGCATGAATTCCATGAATGATTAATTGAAGCTCTTGAACTTAACTGATGACAGTCTTGGAATCTACCATCTTAAAGTTCATGAACAGTCCCACCAAGAACTTTTTAGCACCCGCATCTTCAGACTTGTACATATGATTCAAGGACTCCCACATTCCTTAGCCGATCCATTCATGCTATACACACTATCGAGTGAATCAGACAAGCCATTCTGAATATAATTCCGACACAGGAAATCATAATACTTCCAAGCATCAAAAGCATGCACCACTTGGCCGTCTGTCTCATCCTTCTAATCGTAGAAGGATCCTCTTTCAGGAATCTCGCAAGATTCAAAGTGGTCAAATAAAATAATATCTTTTGTTGCCACTTTTTAAAGTTCAGTCGGTGAATTTCTCCGGTTTCTCATTGTGATTAATAGAACCGAGACCGCTAAAGGCTGCATTGAAGACGAGGCTACCGAGGTGATGGCACCGGTGTCACAAATGGATTCCCAGTTGGTACAATGTTCATGTTTCCGGTCATTTCTGAAAACAAGTCAAATATTAGAACCAAACTAATTACTTAACTATAATACCAAGGCCAATTAAGAAAAGTTATAAATACTTATAACTTATTAGTATTATAAATATATATATTATATATATGGACTAACGTTTGTAAAAGAAAACGTTAATATATAACTATAATATTATACATACATTCATAACCATAAACCAGAATTAAAAAAAAAAACCGTTATAAATCCTTTTTTTTTTAAAGACTAAACATATATGCATGTAAAATAAATGTAAACCACAGAAACAAAACGTTAGCGATTTTCTGACCGATTGAACTAACACACACATATATATATGATGAACGGCAACTGCAACAAAACAATGTTAGCAGTTCCTTCCCGAATTCAAATAACCTGTCCGTCGCCTATGATACGAATCTGTTTTAAGATTGTTAGAATATATAGCGCATAAACAATGAACAAGTGAAATTCAAATATAATATAAAGAAAAATAGTTGCACCGAAATTCAACCTTAACTAGGATGAAACAACACAAAGAAAAAATCGTCGAGGCACGCGGAACACGCTTTCCTTAAAACAAATTTGTCCCCTCCGATAAGTGCACAAGACTTCAACAGACGTCTATCTCCCAAGATACAATGATGAACAATGGTAGTCTAGCACGATCGAAAACCGCTTCCAGCGAACTTGAAATCAAAGCCTTCCCTCTATCACCAAACTTCAAAAACTGAACAACACTAGAAAATGCTGAAAAGAAAACAAGAGGAAGAAAATCTGTGATATGTGTTCAAGTGTGTGTTTTCAAGCTTATGGAGGCCTCCTTTTATAACCTCCAAAATGAGGTATTACAAAACCAAAAGTCATTGGTTTTATTTCGAATTAATGCAATGCCATTAGTGCTGCCCATTTACACCATTGGATTATGAACAATCATCTGAAATATGAACAGATGACTGTTTATATTCTGGAAAAATAAAATCCTGAATTTATGTTGGAAAATAAAAAAAATTTCAAAACAAAGCCCATGCGAGGACAAGCTTGACAAACCGAACCGACATTCGTGTCGCCCACGTCATGCGGGCGTACACATTGGGCCCCTAACCCACCGAGGCTATGATTTGCACTCCCCTTGTGCGTGAGAGAGCATCTTAGGTTCACAATCTTACCCAAGTCCAAAAGTACAAATCCTTCTAAAGTATCAAGCTTTTATGCCTTAACAATGTGGGACTCCACATATATAAGTAATTTCCAACAAAATTCTTATTCAAATTGGCAAAATTTGAGTATCAATTTCTCATTCACTCGAATACCATTTTGAATGTATAAATATATAATTTCGATCTCCTCGCGACGGAGAACGCAAATCCACCAAGACTTGTTAATTTTGCCATGTGGGTCCCACTCAAATTTGGTCCTCAAAATGGTTTAAAACCATTTTGTCCAACAAAACGTACCTGTGAAGAATATGAGAGAAACCGAGTGATTTTTTTTTTTAGGGTTGTTTTTGTTTCGTTTTGTACACTGCCCTTGGACTTTTATATGATCGTAATTCAATCCTTTATCTACTTTGAAAAGAAATAATAATAATTATATACAATCCTTTTATTAATAGAAATACATGACCTTTTGTTATATAAAAAATTAAAATAAAAAAACCGAATGCATGACCGACTCAATTTATCAATACATATATATATATATATATAATCATGACCGAGATACACACTTTTTCCTTTGAGAGAAATATTAAAGTATCTTTTCTCAAAAAAAAATATATATATATATATATAAGTATCTAAAAGATATAATTAATGATGAAAAAATAAATTAAAAAAAAGTATTTACATAATTTAGCCGACTTAGAATCTCCCTGTTAAATGATTTGTAAATTTCAAATTTTTTAAATGATTTGTAAATTTGAATGAAATTTGAAATCTATTATTTCCACGTTTCCCTTTTTCTTGTTTCACTTTTTTTTTTTTTTTTTTTGAGGCATTTTTTTATGAATATATATATATGACTTTATCACCACATTTAAATTCTCTCGATTTGTCATACCTGATATTATCTAAACATACAAAATTTGAATCCTTACGCCCCAAGTTCCAAAAAACATAAATTCTCCTGATTTCCATGTTTTATTAACTTTTTTTGTTATTTCTTTTAACTGAAAATCCTCTATATTTCATTCGTGCAATTACTTTTAAATTGAATTTGAAAATATAAATATATCAATGATACCGGCATTTTTTCCCCTTATTTAGAATCAATTTTCTGAATATATATTTTATTTTTTTTTCCTTATCGAATTTGAAAACATAAATATATCAATGTTTATTTGATTTTCTTTGCTTCATTAGTTTTGCTTTTTCTTTTTTTTCCTTAGCGTTTGCTTCCTTTTTTGTGAGTTTGTTGGTTTCATAAATCTCCTACTTTTTTCTTTAATTTCCTTGCAGTTTTTTATTTTTTTTATTTTTATTTTAAAAATGTTTGGATTACTTCTCGGGATTTATTTATTTTTGTTTCTTTTTCTCTTTATCGGATGGGACAATAGTTTAGTTGTAGTTTTTGTGTTGATATCCTTTTACGGAGTGGATGGGAAAAGTAGACGGGGAGGGTGCTATTTGAATATTAATTCAATCGGAATGTCTTGATGCAATTGTTGATTTTTGTTTGCACCATTTATTTAAAAAAATATTTTAAATTTACTAGGTGAACTTCACCTATTCATTACTTCAAATGTTATTGGTGTATTTCTATATGATTGAGTCATGATATACTATATTAACTGACTTCATTCATAGAATTAACTGATTTAATCACACTTGATAAAAATAATGAAGAGATTGAGTTAAAATAAAAATATATTAAAAAATTTGTGTTGCTATCAATTTGACCTTGCAAACAGTAAGATTACAATAAGGCACTTGCATTACTGTTTAATTATGAGTGGTTAGTTTGAGATTCACGACCCCACTCTTTCCGTGATTAGTGCATTATAATAGTATAATACTGTGTAATAGTATAATGTTGAGTCCAATATACGACGGTAAGTTAAAAAGTTTTCAAAGATATTTATATTTATGATGACGTTTGCGATATGACAAATAAAAAACTAAATCTTTGCTTTTATAATTTATTCATACTGCAGATAAAGAAAATGGTAAAATGTAATATTGGAGAAGCTTAGAACAAAATAGGAATGATGTGTGACAAAAAAACAAGAGAACCAATCATGACATGAAAATTTTAAATTTTAAAGTAATTTTTGAGACTTCGGTTTATGGTTATTTTGAATTTTTTGCATCACTTTTTTTTTTTTTTAAGGTTTTATGGTTGCTCATATATCTTTTTCACGATTAACATAAATTATCTCATTTCTTACTCTAACCTGTTTGGTTATCCATGTATTTAGTTGTGTTTTAACAGCTTATAATTTAGCTTAACTTACTCTTTGCATAGAAATAAATATCTTGTGATTAGAATTTTTTCTTCCGTCATTGATTGTATATTTTTGATGCATTCTTTTATCTCTCCAGAGAGAAACAAGTAGGCTCCTTGAAATTGTGAAAGGACACACTTTTTGCATTTAAAAACCGGATGTAGACGGTTTCTGTAAAGCTTTATCCAACAACGTCATGAGTGTGGTTCCAGTCCTGCCAAAAAAAAAAAAAAACAAAGGCTTTAGGAAGGATTATAGAAAACGACTACATTATAAGGATTTACTAAAACGCCTTCAATAGAGTTCCAAAGTTAAAAAAGGAATTTATTTTGAAAAAAAAAAATAATGATGGTCGTTCATAATACCATCATAACCAAAAACTACAAATAAGAGCGTACGTGGAAATCTGTCCGCTAAATTTAATAAAGAAAGCAAATCTTTCTGTCGCCATCTTTTAAAATTCCAGAATTAATTCACGTCCAACAAGTTCTTGAAAAGCGCAGAGCCTCCACTAGGAAAAGGGCAAACAGATTCTTACCGTTTCTTGTTTAATTCTCAAGTTACTTTTGTTTCTCACCATTGTAAGTTACCGCGGTTCCATTACTTTTCCTCCAAAAACAGAAACGTGGGTTCTTTTTATTTACTGCTTTTTCTTTTCTGGTTTTCCAGGATTCTCAGGAAGCCTAAAGATTCTTCGTTTATTTAACATGATGTAAGCACTCTTTCCATGCACAGACACTGTGATATATATATATATATATATGTATGTTTGTTTCTGTTTGGTTATATAGAAAGTCTATTCTTGGGGAATTATTTTCTTAGCGTCCTATTTTTGTTCAAGATTTGTCTATTTGGAATTCTAGAAAGTCTTTTTTTTTGGCTGAATAATTCTTGGGGAAAAGCTGCTGTCCAAAAATAGAATCCGTGACAAATAGAGTTTATTTGTTTAGTTGACATTTACGTGATCCTAATCAGTCGTTTGTAAGTTATCGGGTCTTCACTTTGGACGTGTTTTCTCTGTCTGCGCCTTTATCGTTAATAAAGCATTAATAATATTAAATGCAATATTGTTGTGCTCGTCTGTAGCAAAACAAATAAATAAATGTACATATATACATCTATGTATGTATATGCATATATTTCTGAAAAAGTACCTATATCATATAAATTTAAAGACATCTTTATCGGTATGACAAAAACTTGACACTTGATGAAGGTGATACCAAATAATTTTAATATAAAAAATAAATCTAACTTGTTTTACCCATTATTTAGAAGAAAAAAAAAAACTATAATATTTATAGACATTGTATTGGTCTCGGCTTCGTCCACTGGCAAACACACATAGGACTGGGCAAACACACATAGGACAAACACTGGACACATACACAGACAATCGGTCTTTCTAAACTAGCCACACACACAGGTTGTCCTACTAAACGAGTCACACACAGGTTTTTCTACTAAACTAGCCGTCCCCACCCACCCACAGGTTTTCATACTAAACCACCCACAGGTTTTCCTACTAAGCCACTTGCAACCCTTCCTATAAGGGCGATTGAGGAATTATTCACCTATATTGAGTCACAACTGATACTGTTAGTGTGACAATTTACAGGACTGCTATTTTCTCGAGTTTTTATTTTTCAAGAAGTTTATAAGAAATATATATATAGATATTTTTTTCATTTTGCTTTAGTTTTTTAGAAACCTATATCTATCCATGAACGTCAAGATGTGATTTGCTACGCCAAATTTAACACATAGTTTTGTATCAACGCACCAAGTGCATATTTATATTAAAATGGTCCATCAAGAATTTATGTCTAAGTAATGTGGGCCTCCACGTTTATAAACAATTTTTCAACAAAATTATATTACATTAGCACACTTTGAGCATCAATTTCTCATCGACTTGAATACCATTTCGAACGTATGAATATACGATTTCGATCTCCTCGCAACAAAGAACGCAAATCCGCAAAGACCAGTTACTTATATTAAGTAGGTCCCACACAAATTTAGACCTCAAAATGGTTTAAAACCATTTTTTCCACACCCTCCATTGTGGGTCATGACGTTGGCTGCCTCCCAGGTCCCATCTTCGAATGTCAAGCCCAAAATTTGACATTGTAAGGCCAGACGGTTGTCGAAGGTTGCAAGCAACGAGAGGCGGGGTGGCAATTGGCATATCCCTGTCACTGGTCCCACTATGTAGTGTGGCCTGCCCACTGCCCAAATTGCGACCTTCACTGCCTTTGCCGGAACATGAGCTAAACTCTGTCATCGCTAGATCACAAGCTCAAATCTACAAGTCAAGCTTAGCCGAAAACCCAGTCTTCGTCACCACCCTCGACTCTTGTAAGCGCCATCCTTCACTAGATCTGGACACTCATAGTACATTTTTTCTTAATGTTGGCTATGATCAAATGTAATTGATACATAATGTTTTTGAATAATCACAACATCCAAACAGTTTAAAATCAATCCAATTGTTAAAAATTTTTACTCCATTAATGAGATAAAATAAGTTTATCCCATATAAAATAAGTTTATCCCATTATAGACCTCCCCTAATAACACTAGTTAAACAATAATTTTATGACCGATTCTGAAACATTTTAAAATTCTTTGTTAAAGAGTTGAAGAACCAGATCACAACAATATTTACTTTGTATCTGACGCGGCCATCAGACTACGTTGGATGAGTGCTCACAATCCAAATAGAAGACGGGGCCTTTCTGCAAAAAAAAAAAAAAATTCGACATCCATTGACAAAAAATTACATCCAAATTTTCATGTGAAAATTTAGCATCCAAGTTATTTTGGGGCTCATATCAAAATTTCCAACATTTAGTTTCGAAGTTTCACCTCATCATAAGAAAAATAAAAGCATTCTTAACCCAAAAGTTTTGGATGTATTAAAGGAAAAAACGAAAAGAAAAGTTTGACGGTATAAACATTCAGGGTAAAACATGTAAAAACAAATTAAACGATGTCAATGCAAAGGATATATTTGTAATTTAAGGGAATTTACGTCAATATGTCTGGAACAAACATAGAAAATAACTTTCAAAAGCAAGTCTGGTAATTTTTCGTTCAAAACCGGCGGGAAAAAAAAAAAAGCAAAAAAAAAAAAAGAAGCATTTGTAGGCCCATTGAACTACGGGGGATGCTAGGATAGTGCTTTGCGGGCCTAAAGAAGTACAACTCCTTGGGATGCCGACTGCTATTGTAAACCTTTACCTCGTAGAAACACCCATCACTTGCCTCCAAAGTTAAGAAAAAAAGGTCTCCATTCACAACCTGTGAATTTGCTCTCACAATCGAATTAATCTTGAGATCCTTCCCCTAAGACAATATTCCAAATTTTTATTTTTATTTTTATTTTTATTTATTTTTTTATTTTTTGTGTCAAACAATACAACAAAAACATTTGAACAGTTGATTAATCGTGCTTTAGTCAATGGCCAGGCAAACAAAAAGAGTAGTTGGAAAAGGAGGGGGAAAAAAAGAGAAAAAAGAAAAAGAGAGAAAACCTCATTTTTGTTGTATTGTTCCATTGCAAAAGCTGCTGCAGCTTGCACATAGGAGTTTGCCCGGCTGGTCGGCGAAATCCGACCAAAAATAGAGCCTACTTCCACGATATCAACGTAAAAACGCTGATAGCAGAAAAAGGTAGAAACACAACTCAGCAAACAAAACAGGTCGAAAAGTTTTGACAAATTGCGAATAGGAAGATAATACCTTGGAAGCGGTGGCTTGCTCATAATACTTCTTGACGAGGGCAGGGTCTGGATCAAAAAATTTCTCAAGATGATAATCATTTTCTAACTTTTTAGCTAAATTTTCATAAAGCAATGCAATAGAATCATGAGCTCCATGAAGAGGAAGTATTTTCCATGGCTTATTTGTGCTGCAGATGATATATGAAAAAAAAAAAAAAAAAAAAAAAAAAAAGCGTATGAGAAACCATCATCCAATACATTAGTAAAGAAACAATACAAATGTGGGGTAATTTACATACAGACATAATTATATAAGCACAAACACCATGCATAGAAACGAAAACTCCGTAACATTTGTGACATGAGTAAAGAAAAAATCAACTACAAAACCGTACCCTCGATGAACACTGATTCTCCCAAAAAAAAAAAAAAAAGCATTAAAAAAAAGATTCTTTAATTAAAAATCAAGGATTTATGTATAATAATCATAGAAAAGAATAACAAATAAGAAACCACGCAAATTTATGAAGCGAGCAAAGGAAATTCCTCAAATCGGAGATTAGAAGGGAAAATTAAAATACATAAATAAATAAAAACACACACAACAACAACGATCTTTGCATGCGCAGTGTATTATCATCTAAGATAAAAATCAAGCAAATCAATCCTCCGAATTCGAGATAAAAAGATTTCACCTATAAACAGATCCCTGGCTTTTGAACAAATCCGGACTAACAAGGAAAAAAAAAAAAAAACCACAGAGAGAGAGAACAGAAAAAGAGTTTCACGTAGAACAAGCACAGGATAGGAAGAAAGGAAAAACAAAAGAAGAATAAAAATTGCTTCTGAATGGAAATCGGAAGGGGGAAACGTACCTGTGAAGAATATGAGAAAAACTGAGTGATTTTTTTTTTAAGGTTGTTTTTGTTTTGTTATGTACATTGCCCTTGGACTTTTATATAATCGTAATTCAACCCTTTTTCTACTTTGAAAAGAAATTATAGTAAATAAATGCAATCCTTTTATTAATAGAAATAAATGAGCTTTTGCTAAAAATAAAAAATAAAAAATAAAAATAACCGAATGTATGACCGACTCAATTTATCAAAAAATATATATATTGATAATCATGACCGAGATACACACTTTTTCCTTTGAAAGAAATATGAAAGTATCTTTTCTCAAATATATATATATATATATATATATATATATCTAAAAGATATAATTAATGATGAAAAAATTTATTAAAAAAAAGTATTTACATAATTTAGCCAATTTAGAATATCCCTTTTAAATGATTTGTAAATTTAAATTTTCAGAATATCCCTTTTAAATGATTTGTAAATTTGAATGACATTTGAATTCTATTTTTTCTTCCACGTTTGCTTTATTCTTGTTTCAGGTTTTGTGGGGGGGGGGGGGGTGTTTGAGGCATTTTTAATGAATATATATATATATATATATATATATATGTATATATGACTTTATCACCACATTTAAATTCTCTCGATTTGTCACCCCATGTTCAAAAACAAAAAACAAAAATTCTCCCAATTTCCATGTTTTGTTAACTTTTTTTTTTTAACGGAAAATCCTCTATATTTCATTCGTGCAATTACTTTTAAATTGAATTTGAAAATATAAATATATCAACGATATCGGCATTTTTTCCTTTATTTAGGATCAATTTTCTGAATATATATTTTATTTGTTTTTCCTTATTGAATTTGAAAACATAAATATATCAATGTTTATTTGATTTTCTTTGCTTCATTAGTTTGCTATTTTTTTCCCTTAGCGTTTGCCTCCTTTTTTGTGAGTTTGTTGGTTTCATAAATCTCTTACTTTTTTTTTTTTAATTTCCTTGCAGTGTTTTATTTTTTTATTTTTTTTATTTTAAAAATGTTTGATTACTTCTATGCATTTAATTATTTTTGTTTTTTTTCTCTTTATCGGATAGGACAATAGTTTAGTTGTAGATTTTGTGTTTTATCTCCTTTTATGGAGTGGATAGTTTTATCAACCTCATGTGAGAAGGGTAGATGGGTAGATGACGAGGGTGCTATTTGGATGTCAATTCAATCGAAATGTCTTGATGTAATTACTAATTTTTGTTTCCACCATTTATTCAAAAAAAAATATTTTAAATTTACTAGGTGAACTACTTCACTTGATATTCATTAATATAAATATTTATATTAGTGGTGTATTTCCATATGATTGAGAGACGATATACTATATTGACTAACTTTATTTATAGAATTAACTCCTACATTCACACAAAATTGATAAAAAATAATGAAGAGACTGCGTTAAAATAAAAATAAGCAAAAAATTCGTATTGCTATCAAATTGACCTTGCAAGCAGTAAGATTACAATAAGGCACTTGCATTACTGTTTAATTATGAGTGGTTGGTTTGGGATTTGTTGCCTCACTTTTTCCGTGATTAGTAGTACAATACTGTATGTTGAGCTTCATATATGACGATTTTAAAAGTTAAAAAGTTTTCAAAGATATTAACGTTTATGATGACGTTTGTGATATGACAAATAAAAAACTAAGTCTTTGCTTTTATAATTGATTGATGTTGCAGATAAAGAGAATGGTAAAATGTAATATTGGAGAAGCTTGGAACATAATTGGAAGAAATCAAAGCAAGGCTTCTCAAGCCGTAGCCTTACTATCTACTCCTTCCTAACCTTGTCAAGGAGCCAAATTTCAAGCAAAATCCATCCCCACTATCATCAAGTTTTGGCGATTTGGAGAGCGTGGAGAGCTTGGACTTACCACACAACAGGCTTTCCTGTTCAATTCCACCAATACAGAGAGCTCTCTAGATTAGATGTGAACAACAGCATGCTGACAGGCGAGATTCCTGTTGGTGACAAAATGGACACAATGGATGATCCAGCCTCCTACATACCAACAACAGCGGATTGTGCGGGATGCAAATGTATGTCCCGTGTTCAATTCAAGAGCAATCATCAATTGCCGGAAAGTTTTCGAGTGAATCAGAACAAGAAGAGGCTGATGGCGAATGCTTTTCCTAGCAGGAGCTAGTTTTGGATCCTCAGTTGGCTTCTTCTTAACAGTTGGAATTATGTATTTTTGTGGTTATCTACATATATTGGCGTTAAGGTCAAGAATACAAAAATAAGGAGACGAGCTTGTGTCAAAGGTCGACTCCTTTGTTGTTTTGTGTAGTGTTTGAGATTCTAATGGCCCGTTTATGGGACATCTAGAGATGGTATTTTGGAGGTTAGATTGGAAATGTGTGTTTGAAAGGAAAACTCTTGGAAAAGTTCTGTATTATAAAAAATAGTACAAAAATTTAAGATGTATTTGGAAACAATATGCAAAATGGATCTTGTGTTATTCGTCTTGCTATTACAAGTATTGTGATATAAAAATCATTTTATTTCGATTTAAAATGAGAAAAATACGGACCTTTAAAGTTTAAGTTTTTTAAAATGAAAGAGAGAAAAGTTAAATGTAAAGTTGGGATTTTGAATCCCGATGGAGTTTTGACATCTAAAGATATCACCCTAAACGGGCACTAAATATAAAATTGCTAGTTTAGTATTTGAACCAGAACTATAAATATCATTTGCATGAGTATTACAGTAGGTTATCTTTACTGGTAGTACTCATTCTTTAACATTATACCTTATCAACATCATTACTAGTTTGTGAACATTTTTATCTTATTAATATTACACAAAATGAAACAAGTATACCAAATTAATGGGATCTAACATAGATACAAGATAGAGCACCTTTTATCACACCCCACCGTGTAATTTTGTCTAGTATATATTTCAATTCTACCATTCATTATCTATTACTATTCTATAAACTAGTGTTCTCTTCGGTGCACTGTTGACAAATTTCGTCAACTTGTTTTATCTTTTCAACTTTTTTTTTAGCTAGTTGCTCCAGTAAAATAGGGTTTTCAAAAAATACTCCTAAATGCGGGGAAAATGTAACATATAGTATATTTTAGAACTACTGATAAAGCATAATTTTTTAAAGATGATAAATTATAGTATATTTTCATTATTCTCTCTCTCTCACCGCACTCGTCGCTTGTTGCCACTGCTTTGGTTGCTCGTGGAGTTCTAACGCTTGTCGACTCTCATGACCATCGTGATCTAGGCGTCCATTTCACGACGTCTAGCAATGAGAGATTGGAGATCCAATGCTCACCATAATTCTCATGCATGATTCTTGCCATCTCGAGGCCTATGTGCCTCATGACTTTCCTCATCGTCGCTCTCGTCAACATCGACGGACAGGAGAGAGAAAAGAGAGAGTAGGGAGAAAAGAAGTCTGAGAAAGAAAGAAGGAATGGTTGGGGTATTCTGAAAATTTTTTAAACCAAAATCAAAATATGCTATTATTTTCACTTCCTAAAAGATTACACAATAATTTTCCACTGCACATGAATCTTAATCCCATCACAAAATCGGGGTAAATGATTAAAGAATCTAAGTTAGAAATGGGCCACTTGTGGGCCCAAAATAGGAAGCAACTAGGTTACCAAACCAAAACATCGGACCAACTAGGGTAGTCCAGGACCAATGAGAGGACTCTAATTTCATAAAACAGGTTTATTTGCAAGAAGGGATAAATTAGGCCTGGCAATTCGTGTTAAACGTGCTAATCGTGTCAGCCCATTTCCGACCCATTTTATTTTCGTGTTAAACGTGTCGACCCAATTTCGACCCAATTATTAATCGTGCGGTTCAAACCCCATTTATTTCGTGTCGTTCTCGTGTCGTGTCACCGTGTCATGTCCAAATAATTTAAAATTTCTAACATAAATGTGTTAAACGTGTTAATCGTGTCAGCCCATTTCCGACCCATTTATTTTCGTGTTAAACGTGTCGATCCAATTTCGACCCAATTATTAATCATGCGATCCAAACCCATTTATTTCATGTCGTTCTCGTGTCGTGTCACCGTGTCGTGTCCGAAATTGCGGCCCTAGGATAAATAAGGGGCATGCCACAAAAAAGAAGGTGTGGACTAATATTTGCCGCAACAAAAAAAAAAGTTTTTACAAAAAATACCAAAATGATTACATCATTTTTCTAATAATTTAAATTAAAAATTAAATAAATACAAAATATTCATAGTTTTTCTCCTATTCTCTCTCCTCTCCTTCTCAACAACTCTCCCTCTCTCTCTCTTCTCCGTGGGCCTCCGTCGTGATAGCCTTTGTGATCTCCTCTCCAATACAGCACCGGTGATGCCGATCTCCTCCGAGCTAGATCTACCATCTCACGAAGAGTCAAATCCCGTGACTTTTTTCCTAATGGGGTCTTCTCGATCTTCGACAACGAGCTGGAGTCCCGCAGTATCGTTTTTCAATGCAGCATCAACCTTGGACCAACTAAACTCGGTATGGTGAGATCTGGATGGAGGTCCAGTTATGATGCTGCTTTTGGCGTATGTGGAGGAGATTCACCGATCCAAATCCCCTTTTGCAGTTTTCTCCTCGTGACAAATCTCTAGCCTAGCAACCTCACCACAAAAGCAACCACATCATTATCACTTAGGGGTGGCAATTAAAGCTGTGTCGATTTTTTTCTTTCCCGACCCAAATACGACCGGCGACACGAAAACGACACAAACCGCAATACGAACACGACACGAACACGTTATGGGTGGGCACGACATGAACCAAAATTGACCCGCAACACGAAATTGACCCGCGACATAAAATTGACACGAAATTGACATGCGACACGAAAAAAAAAAAAAAAAAAAAAAAAAAAAAAAAAAAAAAAAAACGGGTTGTGTTCGGGTTCTATATGTCCAACCCGAACACGACCATTTTTTTTCTCATGTCAATTTTTCGGATGACCTGAATTTGACCCGACATCTATTTTTCCCAACCTGAACCTAGGAAATTCGTGTCATTTTCAAATCATGTCGTTGTGTCGCGACCCGTATTACCACCCCTATTATCACTCTCTACTTTGATGCCAGTCGTGTTTGATCTCCTATGGTCGCCGGTGTCAAAAATTGGATCCACTCTTCCAGTCTCAGATCTGGTACATGTGAAGAGATTCTATTTCGATTTATATATATATATATTTTTTCACCAGAGTGTTCTTGCGGAGATTTGTTTTTTGTTTTTTGTTTTTTTTTTTTTTGGAATTTAGTTGAATTTTTAAGTATTATAGTGATGGATTCTGGTGCTTTTCTAATATTCCGGTGATAAAATTCAGAAAATTTGGTATTTGTGAATTTTATTGAATTTTGGTATATATGGTTTATGACTTTTACAGAATTTTTATGATATGTGGTAAAATCTAATATTTTTTTAATACTCTGGTAATAGAACCGGAAAAATCCGACAAAATGGGAAGCTTTTGGTCAATAACCAGTTGGTTACTAATGAGTAACTAGTTGGTTACTAAGTTTCCGGTCGATAATCAACTGGCTATTCACCAATGGCCACCACCAGCGATGGTTACTAGTCAGTAACCAATTGATTATCTGTTGAGGATCGTGGTTACTGGTTAGCCGTTGAAGGCAGTGGTTACCGATCAGAAAGTCGCCAACGGTCAGTAACCAACTGGTTACCTGTCGACAGTAATGGTCACCAACTGGTTATCATTTGGTAATCCAGATCGTTACATCATGGATACTAATTAGTAATATAATTGGTACTAAATAAATAAAATAAATAAATTTTTATAATGTCATCTATAACATTTCGCAAGAGCTTTGTCATATGTGGCAATAATCAATCCAAAGCATGATTTTGTGGCATTTATCAAAAGTGCCCATGCAAGAATATCATAAATTTAACACATTCTTATATTTATATCCATCATGACATTAAAGTTGATAATTTTATCATTTTATAATACTAAAATTATCGACTTTTATGATAGAGTGAAATTTTAAAAAGATACTCAAAATAGGACTGTTCACCAAATTTTCTCCATAAAATTATGAAAACAGCTGCTAAAACGGACAAAATCTTGATTTTGCCCACCCTTAATGCTAGCTTGGAATCTGGACCCGTGACTCCCCCTAATTCCACTAAAAAGCCTAAAACCATCAAATGGCTTAAAAATAGTTTATACTCTTTTTGTTCTTTAAAAATCCCCTTTTTTTTGTTTTTTGTTTTTTTGTTTTTTTTTTGGCCTCGTTCATTAGGCCTCTGAGTTTCTCTCTCTAAATTTTTAGCTATTGGAAGAGTGTATATTTTATGAAAAAGCTAACCATTTTTTTGGCATACTTATTTATTTTATTTCTACTTCATTGCATCGTTGATTGTTCGTAAAATAAACATAACTTTTTAAGTCTTTTTTTTTTTTTTTTTTTTAATTTTGGCTAGGAAATGACAATCATTGTCATTAATCAAGAAGAAAACAACAAATAACAGAAATCAAACCTATCAGAGAAAACAGACACAGAAAGAGGATATAAAAAACCAGCCTAAAAGAAAAGAACTGCCAATGGCGTAATAACTGAAGTACACCTTTATGTATAATTTGACTGTCGACAATTGATAATCCATATACATAATACCACATTTTCATATTAAATTCCAAGAATATAAAACAACTCCCCTGAAAATTTTTTCCTTGCCAAGCCATGTGAAACCTTTAAATGCGGGCTTCACTTTTAAGTGGCAAAAAATAAGTAAAAAGATTATATGCCTATGGTTTTGCCAAGACCTACAAACTTATTTTACTGTCGGTCCACCGAACTAACCACCTTCTGCTTATCTTCCAAGGCCAGGGGTAACCCGGTTTCTTCAATATCTTTAACAAAAGTTCCAAGGCAACCGTTGATAACTCGTGGAGCCGCTCCATCACAGAATCGCTTAGCAAGATCCACAGCCTTCATAACATAGTCAACATAATTAAAATAATTATACACGAATGGCAGTGCGGATCTATCACAGGTTATAGTTACAGAAGGATACCTCGTTTATGACGATCTGGTGTCGGGTTCCTAGCACTGATATTTCAGACATTGCTAAATGAAGAATACAGAACTCCAAGATTCTACCAGCAGGCTCATTCTGCAGATTGTAGATGGTCGAGCATGATGCGTAAGATTAGGCGAGACATTTAGCAATTTAAGGAAGAGAAGCATCATTATACAGATTACGGTTTCTCTAATCTTACATTCTCAGGTCAAAATATAAGTAGGGAAAATAGATAATTATAAGTCAGCCTGGAAGTGATTTAAGTAAGGAATTTGAAAATGAATGCATCGCTCAAATGTAGAGTCAAACAAGATTTAACACTTTATAGCGGAAGAATAATGTCATGAATATGCCACTGTTGTATCTCAACATCTTATTTCTGTCAACTCTTCATGAAAAAGAGACTTCAGAGTACATGGTATTTAAATATAAATACAAGCTCAAGAAGCCTAAGAGTAGGTTAAGAAAAGCCCGCCAACTTTAGCAAGAATATATGGCATTTCCATCTACACCTACTTCGAGTCAGAAGTGACAAAGGGCAACTAGAAGTATTAACACACATTCAACCAGATTTGACACTACAGTGTATACTCTCTTGGGGCTGGTTATAAGAAATAGATGCATGGTTTAAAAACACAGCCCGAGAATAAAAGGATAAACAGAATTACCGAATGAAAGAAATTGGACACACAAACAGAAATGGTCAAGTAATCCCATCATTGCAGAATCAGAAAAACACGGAAGTAGAACAAAAAGAGAACGGTAGTAGCTGTTTTTATTTTTAAATCTGGATTGTTATGCTTCTTCTCGTACACCTTGAGATTTTTCCTTTTTCCCCTCTCGAGATCATAGAAAAACATGCATCGCCATACACATCAATGATGGATGAGGCCCTAAGAAAGCGGGCAAATGGAAGAAAAGAGAAAAGCAAAAAGGGTAAAGCAAAGCAAGACATGCAAAATAAATAAATAAATAACCGGGATAATCATGTAGAAAGTATAGCTGGTGAAACACTAGCATCTATAAACCTTCCACTTATGACTAAACAACGACTACCTATGTAGACGACAAGAATTGTGTAAGAAATATTTGAAATACTTAAACTTGAATACAAGAATAGTTTAGTATACCTTCCAATTTGGTGGTGCAACTTTGTCAATGAAAAGGACGTGACGATCCCAATGATCTGAGACTGCAACTAGAAGTTTCCTTGTTAAACTGTAATCGAAACAACCAGACATAATTAGTAGTCCTCTCAACGTAATAGACACACTCCACCAATGACAACCAAGTTTCAATACATGATGAACTTGAACACAGATTAGATCAAAGTAGGCTTACCGCAAAATCAGTTTGCTGTACACCAACTTCGGAGGAGCTGCCAGGACCTCCACTTCTGGGGTCCAGACATGACAAAGTTAATGCACTTAAAAGAGAGGCAAAACAATTTGGAAACCTAAAACAGCTATACATAATTACAATCATCATTTTGAACCGTAGAAAACAAGTTAAAAAATTTTAGCAAAAGAAGTAGCCAGAGTTTTTACTGAATCTGATGTCGGGAACTTTGTCTAATTAGAAGAACACGGGATATATTTGTGAGTTTCTCTTATATATTTTTAAAACACAGGATATATTTGTGAGTTTTGATTACACATAGGGGATGCTGTTGTCATTAGGCTCAATATTTTCTTGTACGTAGCTACCCGGACTTCATAGATAATACTAATCTGACTATTCCCACTGCATTCTAGCTAAAGTTGTTTATTTCAAACTCATCTGACGAGCATCCAAATTTGTAATGTCAATTACTCCATAGTGTTAGCGTCTAACAAGATCATACAAATCAATGTTTAAAACCCTTCTGACATACCCATTACGTCGTTTTGAACAATCAATGGAACCCCATAATAAAAATAGGACCAAAAAAAATAAAAAGAAAGAAAAAATAAAGGAATCCACACACTAACCAATGGCGGATTCCTTGTCATCATTGCGCATTAGCTCCTCTTCCTCTTCAACAGTCTCTACCGTCACAGGAGGCCCTCCAAAACTCATGTGATTGTACTTCAACAACGATTCCTTGTCGAACTCATACCCCGGTTCTGCGAAAACACACACAATCAAATCACAAAACACAAGGCAAGTTAACAATACTACTTTATCCACGGTGTTAAAATATAGACACACACACACACACACACACACACATATATATATATGTTCAGTGGAGAATTTAAACAAACAGAACATGGGCATTGCAAATTTCTGAAACAACAACGGTTACCTCGACGGGCGTTGATTCTCTTCTCGAATAACCGAACAGGGTCAGACCCTTCTAAGCAAGAAGCGTAAACAATGGACCTAAATGTTTCGAAGTAAACAAAAACACCATTAATTAAGGTTAAAAATATCTCAAAAAAAACAAACTGAAACAGATAGAGAAAAAGAAAGGGAGAGTGGGATTTACAGGGCGAGTTCTCGGGCGGCCCTGGGGCTGCAGAACCTGCCGCTCTTGTCGGTCTTGGGCAAGGCGTCTGAGTTGGAAGTGGAAGTGGAAGTGGAATTGGAATTAGAATTGGAGTTGTGGGTGTTGGGGGTTTCCACCGAGAAAGTGGAGGTGCGAAGTGAGGTTCTGGGGCAGGAGAGAGAAAGAGAGTGGGACGAAGAGGAAGAAGAAGAGTGGGGAAGAGAAAGAGAGAAGGATAAAGAGGAAGAGAAAGAGGGAGAGAAATGGAGAGGTCGGATTCTGAAGGAGGGAAAAGAAGAAGAGGTGGTGGTGAGAAGAGAGCTTCCCTCCATTGTTGAGGAGTTGAGTTTGGAGATGGAAAAGTGGATTCGGATAAATTTACAGATAAAAAAAAATCCCGTCTTGGAGATTTTAAGGAGGTTTTTCATTACTCTTGTCGTTTTTCCCTCGTTTGGTCGTCACAAAGTCCTGTCTTTTTTTTTTTTTTGTTATTTACATTTTAATACCATGTATTTTACTTTATTCATAAATTATTCCATGTGTTTTGAACTTTTTCATTTAT
Source organism: Ficus microcarpa (assembly GCA_025413485.1). Lineage (NCBI taxonomy): Eukaryota > Viridiplantae > Streptophyta > Magnoliopsida > Rosales > Moraceae > Ficus > Ficus microcarpa. Next base: position 24,307,632 of record CM046384.1, read on the forward strand.
ATACCAACGATTACACGTGTTATATAAATTTATATCATTTACCGATCATTAATTTATCTTGACCTTAAAATTCCCAAATTAATTTTAAAAATAAAGACTACAATTATTTATTAATCAAAGAAATTTTAATTAGGAAGTGGAGACAAGAGAAATTTAACTTTATAATTTAAAAAGAATTTCTTTGATCATTTTTAATTTAAATTCAAGGTTATTTTAGGTATTTTAAATATAAAAATTAAGCGTTGATCAAGAAAATAGATAGATTTATGTACTAAATGTAATCTAATAATATAAAACTATAAAATTTTAAATACATTGTGTTTTACTTTATGTATTAAATACGTTTTAATAGCATGTATTTTACTTTATTCATAAATTATTCCATGTGTTTTGAAATTTTTTATTTGTATACCAATAGATTACGAGTAATATATAAATTTATATCATTTATCGGTGAATACTTTATTTTGACCTTAAAATGCCCAAATTACTTTAAAAAATAAAGACTACAATTATTTATTAATCAAAGAAATTCTAATTACGAAGCGGAGATATTAGAAATTTAACTTTATAATTTAAAAAGAATTTCTTTGATCATTTTTAATTTAAATTTAAGGTTATTTTGGGTATTTTAAATGTAAAAATTAAGCGTTGGTCAAGAAAATATATAGATTTATGTACTAAATGTAATCTAATAATATAAAACGATAAAATTTTAAATACATTGTATACTTTTTAAATAAAAATATCTTGCATGGTATAAAAACGTAATAATACATAATCGTAATCACTCTTTTTAAGAGTAATTTGGGCTTTTTAAGGTCCAAATTAAGTATTTACTAAGAAAGGATATAAATTTGTATATTACTTGTAATCAAATGGTATACAAATGTAAAACTTAAAAAAGGGTATACTTTCTGAATAAAAGTAAAATACAGGTTATAAAACGTAAATAACCCTTTTTTATAACAAATTTCATTTTTGCTCCCCAAACTTAGGTGCTCTTTTAACTTTGCTCCCTTAAGTTTAAAAATTGGTAGAAATACTTCATGAATTATGAAATGATATCATGTTTACTACTTCCATCAGTTAAACGGATGGAATTAGCCATAAACTGTAATATTTTTGTAATTTTGTCATATTTAAAATACCTATTTTACCCTTCCTAACCTATGTTGAATACAATTTAAGACAACATTAAACTAAACTTTCAAATAACATCAATCTTAAATTTTCAATTTAATTGTTTTAGTTAAGTCATGTTTAAAATAATATGGTTGGGACTTGGGAGGGGTAAATATGGTTTTTTCAAAATTTTGATTGTTGCAGGAGGTATTTATAGCTGATTTTGCAAACACAGATGATGTTTTGGGATTGATTATGTTATAAAAGGGATAAAAGTAGTATTTAGACAAAACACGTGATTTTTTTTTTTTTTTTGGTTATTTTCCCTATTGCCCTCAAAATACATGGTACATATTTTAAAAAGCCTAATAAACATTATTTATTTTGTATAATTTGTAATGGTACATTCATGAATTTGTGTTATTAAAAAAATGGATGTTAAATTATATATATATATATATATATATTTACATTTAAGATCTTGAATTTAACGATCCGTGGCAGATGCAATCTAATCTATTAGAGACGTTTGGAAGACAGTTGAAGTTCCATTTTACTGAATTTTTTTTTTTTTTGTTTTTTGTTTTTAATTTGAGAGTAATGTAATTTGAAGTCTACACTTTTAGGTAAATCAGATGTGATATTACCTTAGACTGTACTTACAATCACATTTTTATCGAAATTAAAATGTGTAAAATCTAATTTGCCAACCAACAAGAACTTTTAGATACATTTTAAGCAAACATCGTGAATCATTGAGTTTACTAATTGACATCCGTTGGTTAATGAACTACAGTTGCAACGCATTTTTAAATTTATCCAAAATGTCTTGAAGATTTTCAGGGAATTTTGCAATAGTATTATCACTCTTTTGATCCTCACAACTCATGTTTGTGATAAAAAATTTGTATTCTTGATCTTTAATCATCACACTATTGTATATTTCAATATATTTTTTTTAATGTAAATAGATAGAAGGAGAGTTGATATTTATTTATTGTAAATAATAAACAAATATTGTGTTCATATTTTACATAATTGATTTTTTATCATTCCAACAAAAATAAATTTATGCATAATCGGTAACGGTGCATAGAGAGAGAAAGGCACAAAATGAGGTCTGGTCATGATTCATTCATTTTTTTTTTTTTTTTTTTTTTTTTTTTTTTTTTTTTTTTTTGTCTTTTTGAGTCAAAAATTACTATTAACTTAAATTCAATCAATGATGAATCAAACGGATCCTGAGAGATCACATCAATAGATCGCAATCTCGACGCACAGATCCAATGGCCAATGCCAAAGACTCGCCAAGGACGAAGGCCCATTGCAGATTGCAACTGCCATCGTATAGAGAGAGAGAGAGAGAGAGAGGAGATAGACATGGAGGAGATAGGGGGATGTGAGTAGAGAGAGAAAACTAGGGTTTGTGGTTCAAGTAATGAGCCTATTTTATTCTTTCTCATCACGGGTTAAAATTCCAAGTTAGTAGTATTAAGGGAGGATAAAAATCAAGACTTTGTACATTTTTCTTATTAAAATAATTTAATAAATATTGTCTAGAAACTACCTCAGCAAGAAAAAAATTTTGAGTATAAGATTATAATTTTTCAATTTTTGAGAGGAGAAAAAATTGACGGACAACTAAAAAATTTAGGGGGCGTTTGGTGTAACATTTTCCAACATTTCATTTGCATGGAATTTTTGGAAATGGTCAAAATTTCTATTTTAGTGCAATCGGAATGGATGTTATATTTTAATACACCGAGCGCTCAAATATCCGGCACTGCCGCTCGTACGCCACATACTTCAGCCCCAGGCCGGTTAGACGAAATCCAAGACAGGGACAGGTGGCTCGCAAGGAAGAACGGAAAGGGTTAGCGTAGTGGAATAAATTACAAGGAAAATAAATAATGGTCAGGCCAAAAAAAAAAAGTTAAATAATTGTTCTGGGGTTGGAAATGTAATTTGGCAACGTTTATCGTGGATAAACATACAGTTTGACAAACCATCAAAGAAGAATTGAAATTGGATCTGGAGTAGAATATAACAGAAGTAAGTTTGTACGTACCATTGGCATGCTAACATTTTTCCAAATGGTTCACCAAAGAAAAACCACTTGTGGAGTTGGATTGTGGGGGAGTAAAAAAAAAATGATAAAAATTTAGGACATGAAAAAGAAGACATTTGTTTAATTATTTGAGTAATGAAACCGGAAAATGAAGTTTTTTTAGTCAATAAATTAAAATTAATCGTATAAAGAGATAGGAAGTTTAATAAGCAATCAAATGATATGTATGGATAAGCATGAAAAGGGAGGAATCGGGGAACGTGTAAAGGCAGTGAATCCTTGTAACTGATTGATCGACATAGGACGCATGGTTATAGTGTTGTAAGTGTTTTGGTAAGATGTAGAAATTTGTATGGCATGATGGCTGGTGTGTTTGGGTTTGAGGCGGTGATATTTGGAAGTAAACTAATTGTGTGCCAATCATAAGAATTAACAATAGAATAGATGCAGTAAAGACTAGAATAGATAAATCAACAAGCGTGACAATGCCGTGAAAAAGAAAAAGGAAAGTGAAAAATAGTACACAACACAGCTTATTAATACAACAGAGGTCAAAGTTTGCTTCCTCACTACAACATTTCTACCTCTTCAACAACTTTCTTCATTTTTTTAATATTTTTTCAGAAAATTAGGCTGGGTGGCCTTTTTCTCACCCAGCCTTAAACAAATTACTTTTCTTTTTATTTATTTATTTAGGTATATGGCTCATATTAGGAATTTAATGCAGTAAATTTACTTTTTTGCCCTTTTGCATATTCGCGTCCTCTTTTAAGCTGCATCTCTCACCACTTTCTCATTTACTCTCTTCTTTTCTCCTTCATCGGTGAAAAATCTGCTCACATTCAAATTTTTAGATCCTCTTGTTTGATCGATTTTAGGTTTCAATTAATTTCTTGTTCGATTTTCAGTTGTTTTGTTTGAGTGATTCTGAACTGTCTTGTTTTCGTGATTTCTATTTTCTTGTTTATATAAATTTAATTGTGATTTCAAATTTTAGTTTGTATAACTCTGATTTTTTTGAATTCGTTGTGTTTGTTCTTCATCTTTATTTGATTTTTTGTTTAATTCTTTCAATCTCATATGAAATCTGAAACTAATATTCTTTATTTCATTTTTCATTTGCATTTTTTTGTTCATTTCGATTTTAAATTAGATTTTATGCAAGATTATGTTCTTATCATTTTGTCTTTGCTTCTTTCATGTTCTCTTCATAGTGGTTTTAGTGACTTTCTAGGTTTTTGCTCATCAATTTAAAAAAAAAAAATGTGTTTCAATCCTTTTTTTTTTTTAATATATTGTTGTGTGTTTTTTCATATTTTAATCTGTTATGATCAATCACTAATTGACTGAAAGTCAATGAGTGATTATGTTCCTTTCTTATTGTTGATTTGCAGTGTTTTTCTTTACTTTGGGTGGAGGGAGGGGAAGTGGGGGTCCCCCCATATCTTTTTTTTTTTTTTTTTGTTTTAATATGTTACGGTCAATTATTGATTAACTGAAGGTCAACCAGTGATTATGCTCCTTTCTTAGTGTTGATTTTAGCAGCTCTAAGTTAATCACTAAAATAGAGTAGTAAGACATTGGTTAATCATTAATTGACTTTTAGTTAATCACTAATTAACTTTTAACTTCGTTATTAGAGTAAAACAACTTTTTGCATTCGTTTAATCACTAATTAAACTAGAGTCAATCACCGATTGACTTTTAGTTAATCATTGATTAACTCTCGACTTCATTATATTAGACTCCAACAAAAATAATGATAAAACAACTTTTTACATTCGTTTAGTCACTGATTAAAGTAAATTCAATAACTGATTGACTTTTAGTTAATCACTTATTGACTTTTAGTTAATCACTAATTAATTAGAACCAATCAGTTATTGACTTAGTTTAATCAATGATTAACTCTCAACTTGGTTACCTAAGACTCCATCAAAAATAATAATAAAGCAAGTTTTTTGATTCATTTAGTCACTGATTAAACTAGATAATTGACTGGTAGTTAATGGACCAAGGCCGAGAAATTTCTTAATCATTCAATCTCCCAACAGAAATAACATTCTTTCCAAAAATTTGAACAAAAATCCCTAATTGCTAATAAAAACTATTTATTCATGGAAGAAAAAATAAATTGATTAACCTCTTCTTTGTTTCAATGTACGTTGGTTTGGTGATTTGACGGAGGTGAGGATCGTTTTTAGGGTGGGAAGTGACAGAGACGATGGGCGGAGACAACAACAACCATGTCTAGTGGCAAAGGCGATGCCAAGTCACGACGACTAGTGTGAGCGGTGACAGTGAGGGGCAACGGCGAGCAGTGATATTATCGATTTTTTGAGGGTTTAGTCGCAGTTTTTTTGGCAGAATAGAGGGTAGAATTTAGGGGGAAGTTTAGTTAAAGTGCAATTATGTCATTTGGATTATATTAAAAGGAATCAAAGGCTATTTACCTTATTCTGAAAAGTTTGGGCCATCCGTTAAAATTGGTGACTACTAATGGGTCATTTGCCTCCTTATCACTATTTTTCTCCGTATAAATACTGTTAAATTGGACTTTTGTACCAGTCTACCCTGCCAAGACGTCAAGCTTTTCTTCAGTATGCCCCTCTTCGTCAAAATCTGATCGTGGCCGTCGATTCTCCATCCAAGGGCCAATATTTCACGGCCATTTTCATCTGATAAAATCGAACACCGTTTGCAAGAGCATTCCATTAGTACACAGTAATATACTTTAGACTATTTCGAATAGATAGTTTTTTTCTTTGTTCTATCTATACTTTAAAATGTCGTAACTTTGTAAAGAAATTGTCATACTAATGTAAAATGGGTATCGGTTATAGTAATAAAGAGGACATTGCAGTGATTTTTATAAATTTAATGTATAATAGAATTTACACATGATTTTTTGTGAATATAAAAGGATTTGGGTAATCCCATTATTTATAGTTTTTAGTCACAGAAGGAACTCATTTCCATAGATATGGCAAAGAGATAGGTATTTTATACTAATTTCTCTCAGTCGACTATCCATATCTACTCTTGTATTACCAAACCAATGCTTTAACAGCCAAAACTAGAACGAGGCTTAAGGGGGGACAATAAAAGTTAAAACCGGATGGATGAAAAGAAAAAACTAATAAAGTCACCCACCCGTACCAACTCATCCACTCCAGAATTTACGCATGATTTTATCATATGAATCAAATTTTAAAAAACTCAGAATTTAATTTACTAAAATTAAAATTTAAATGAACAAAATATCCTATAGTTTTTCACTTTAGGACGGCCACTTCCACTTGTCAACGAGAGGCTCGTTGTTGGAAAAGACCGTTTACAGGTGCACCACAGTTGCTCGATAAAATATCCCATAGAAAACTAGAAAGCTTCGGAATAACGATGGCAATAACAACTGCGAACGCGATGGCCATGGGAATCAGACATACCTCCGGCATGTTTCTAACAAGGTTCAAAGCTAGTAGGGTTTTTACTCCTTTGGCTCTTTCTTCTTCTTCTTCTTCTAATCGAAGCCGCCAAGAAAACTCGTCCTTTACTCAAAGCCCGAATGCTGTTTGTGCGATGGCCTCAAAGAAAAGCTTCAAGCTGCCTTCTTATTGTCCGGTCCCGATTCTCTTCACGACGTTCATTTAGAGGTATAAACCACCAGTTTTTTAATCTTTTTCTGCTTTCTTTTGAGTTTTAGACTATTTTCTCTTCTGTTTTAACTTCAAATTGGGTCGGCTTTTTCTTTTTCAGATAAGGGATATTACTACTAATCCTAGCTGGGAAAAGGCTTACCAATATGAGATACCCGTTTTGGCCAAAGTCCTCTCTAATGGAACAGAGGTCAGTTTTTTTTTTTTTTTTATATTATTGTATACCCATTTGGTTTTATGTTGTTTTTGGGCTTTAACTTTCTTGGTGTTTGTTGATTTTGAGAATTCTATGTCTTGAGAATTTAGATGTTAACAAATATAAACTTAGGTTCAATAGTTGGTTGTACCTGTTTAGCTGTTCGTCCGTGTTTAGCTGTTGTTGAGAAATACTCTTTTGTTGCTACTTGCAAAAATAGAAAATTTGTTTTCCACCAAAAATTGAAGTCAGTTTCTTATGCATTTACATTTTTGTTAGCTCATTTTTGTTTCTTGGCTGTACCCCATATGTATGTAGGTTCACAATTGACGACTCTAACCCGAGAAGTAAACAAATATTTAAGGAAATGTTACCCATTCCTGGGCCATTCTAACCAGAGAATTGTTGTTATTAGATGATTTGAAATAAGAATCATACATCCAACGATTATGTAGTTGTTATTACTTAGAATTTACAGGACAAATTGAATTTTCCAAGTCTCATCAACAATTATCAAGTTTTCCATTGACTATATTCATCTGAAGCAGATGTTTTGTCTTCTTTGTTGTAATTGTGTGGAAAGTAACTTTAAGTACTTAAATCGTATCATCTTTTGATTTGAATTTTAAATTCTCTGCCGGCCTTAAATAATATAATTTCAGATTCTTCAGACAGTATAACTTTGTTTGACGTGGTAGAATTTTATGCTGGTGCTTGTGCATATAATTCATACTGAGGTACCAGCTCTTAGTTCGAAATCCAGAGAGCTTTCTGTTCTATAATAACTGATTCAAAGTTCATCATAAACATCTTCAGCATAGGTTTTATTTTTCTTGGAGCACAGCTCTTGGAGTTTTAGGATAGAAAAATACTGGTTTCTATCGATTTATTCCGGTAATAAGGCTCATCTTCCAAAGTTTTGATTGCCTTCATGAGATACACATATTAATTTGGATTCTTATACATAGAGATAGTTCGGACTAAGTGCGTTGAGAAGAAACCTCTTTAACGTAACAACAGTTACTTGTTGTATGACCTTTATGATGTCCTCTGCTATAATGCCAAAAAGAAGGCTTCAGACAAGATAAATATGGAGTCTGGAAGTGAGTTTTGTGCAAGAGCACTTTGTTGGACCTCGCTACAAGAAGTATTAACTGTTAAGATGTTAGATACCAAATGTTCCATGTGGAACACTAGAAGTGGAAAACTAGAAGAAGTGTACTGCTTGATGAATTTTAGATTCTAGTATGTAAGGCTGGCTGAGAGTTTGACATTTAAACCAAATGATGATATGATTTCAGTACTTCAAAGTTACGACAAAGAAGACAAAATGTCCATTTCAGATGAATGTAGTCAATGGAAAATTTGATCATTGTTGACGTGAATTGGAAATATTTTGGATGGAAACATTTAGCACTGCAGAAAAACGTCCAAATGGTCAAAATGTTGCCCTCCCTAACATTAAGAATTTTGGCTAAAAGGTTTCAAACGGAAACAAAATTTTGCAACGTTCCATACCATTTTAAATGTTGCTTCTCAAATGCCCATTTCAAATATTGGGAAATAGAAACATTTGAAATGTTAGGAAATTGTTGAAACAAACGGTTTAAGTTTTTACTTACCCCTACTTCTGTTTTCTTTCTCGATTTGTTATCACCATGTCTTGGTTGAATATTATTTTGCTGTTACAAGGATGACTGCTTTTCCTCACCGTGCAAATTTAATTAGTCTTTTGGTTCCTGTTTCAGCAGCATAGCTTGAAAAAGTTTGAAATATGAATGTGCTTTTTTTATTGGAGCTTATTTTAATATTCATTCTAAATAGTAGTCTTTATTTCAGAAAACGCTACCTCGATTATCTCCTCGCCTTGGAGTGGAGCTCGTACACAAGAAAATAGCTGAAGGCTTGAAAGAAATAGATTAGAAGACAATATTGATTTTCTGGAATTTGTTTCTTGATCAACTAAGGTAATGATCTTAATGCATAGTCTAAGATTCTATGGCTTAATTTGTTTCTTAATGCATGGTAATGATCAACAACTTGGCTCCTGTTTTCCTTGTGTTTGTTTTGCCCTTCCATATATGTTTCTAACACATCCAACAAATCTAGATCGTCTTTCATCAATGTAATGCTTTGAGGGTAATTTTATTTTTATTTTTTATTTTGTTTGATTGTCAGTCTTATATGGTGAATTGCTTGCTGCATAAGCATGACAACTTTGTAACACTTTGAATCAAAATATATTTACTGACCATATGCTGGGTGGTAAGCAGTAATTTAAAAAGAAATGTCGGGTTATTTGGTGGTTATGTTCTAATTGAAGTGTCGGTTGACTAATTTTTCCACGAGCTTAAGCTGATAGGACCGGTGCCAATATTGGCATGTTGAGGTTACGCATTTGCATATCGACATGGTTTCTCTTGTAGTTTTGAATAATATGGTTCTTTTTTTTTTTTTGGGGGGGGGGGGGGGTTTGTTTAATTCATTAGTTCGATGTAACGTGCATAAACCAAACATTTTCTATGTGTTTTTATCGCAATAGCACGTTTTACTTTGTGTATTTAGGAATGTCAATATCATCTCCTATATTTTTTATTTTCATGTTAAAAACTACTCTTCTAACAAAATGATCAGCTGATAAATTTCATGTTAAAAGGGATAAGGTGGTTCAATTCCCCCACCTGCAACTTTTTGTTTGTTAAAAAAAAATTTTACAAAAAAATAAAATAAAAATAGAAAAATAATCTAAATCAGTTGAAAAAGAGAAAATAAGATAATGAGATATAACACAGATATGTCAATAAATATGGAATACAGTAAATCAAAAATAAAATAAGTACATAATAATTATTATAATTTCCAAATTTTGTGTTGTATAATTATATAATAATTATTAAAGTTTGTGTTTTACAATAACTATAATGATTGTAGGTATAACTTAATTATAATTTCACATTTGACTTCACCTTAAAATGAATAGTTCAGTTCCCCATCTCAAGTTAAAAAAAAAAAAAAAAAAAGAAAAGAACTTGAAAAAATTATTGGATTTAAAATTTCAATTTAATGATTTTACTCCTATGTATAAACATCTTATGCACAAAAAAAAAAAATTATAGTAATTAGTATTTTTTATAAAAATAATTGATATAAAGAGTAAGATTTTAAATATTTAAAATAAATAGAAAATTATTAGACAAATGATATATTTATAAGATGTTAAAAAAAATTATATGGTAAATCTAACGTAGATAAATTATTTATATGGTAAATAAACTCTGTCAAACGTGAGGACAACTACATGTTTGGGCTGGGCTAATTTGTTAAAGGTCTTCCGCCGTTTCCAGGCCTTTTAAAACAGATTAGGGTTTCTTTCTAGTGACGGCGAAATTTCCCCAACACCCTCCCTATAAAGCGCAATATGGTGCGATTCATCTGCCGAGGTCGTTTATTTAGCTCCTGCTCGTAAATTTTCCAGGAAAAATTCATCTCTTTCATTTTCTTTCATTTTTTTCGTATTCTTCGTAATATATATGGTTTGCCTAATATTGCAATTCTTTGATCTCGAAAAAACCATTTTTTTCGATAGATCAAGGAATCTATCGTTAGGCGAGAGTAACGCCAGATGCACACGGATAAATCTGTGTGTATTTCCACCTTTAGCTCCGATAATCCTTGGGGCTTTTTTTGCCTTAATAGGATTTTTCGGTGACAAGGTTGATATATATATATATATGTATGTTTATATATATGTTCTTTTTCTTTGTTTTATACATAATATTGATATGAAATTTGGGTTTGTGATGATTTGGGATGATGAAAAAAATCAGACGGATTCCCACTGATAAATTCGTTTATGTGATTTCACAACCAGCTACTTCTGACCCCACATCATGCCCATATTATTATTATTATTATTATTTTTTAATTGTTTGAATTTTTAGTGGTTTTTTTTTTCTGGGTTTTTTATTGGTTAAGAATTAGAAAAGGCCGGTGATGTGATTAAAATATTTGCTACTCTTGATGGGATTCTCATCCCATTTGATGATTCTTGTCCACCAAGATCTCTGAGGCTATGCATATGTTTTCAGTAATTTTATTCTCTCTTAAATTTCCACTAGTAGTAAATAATTGCCTATGTTCTTCCTTTCTTTTTAAAATGTTTTTCTAAAATATTTCGATGAACACAAAGGACATAAACGAAATCTTTTTTTCTTTCTTTTTTTGGCTTGAAGGAGTGTGTTTTTGTTTTTTTTTTTTTTTGGGTAATCTAAAGGAATACCCAGTAGTGACCTGGCCTGCAAATTGCAAAAATGCAATGTGTTTCGTCGTGCATGATAGGGGAAATTCTCAAGTTTCACGTCGCATTTGGAATCTTTGAATAACATCTTGTTCATAGATCTAAATTGTCAATAGACGGTGGCGGGTTTTCTGTACCATTTAAAAGTTGTTTGAACTTGGAATCTCTAATTGCACGACATTGGTTGAATGTAATTTTCATGACCCTAAGAGGTAAAACAACTCAAAGCACATTTTTCTTTTTGTTAAATAATCTTTTAAAAATTTTTATAAACTAAAATGAATTTGAAATGTACTTGAACGACCGCAAACGTTAATGTGGGAAAGATATTTCGGTACTTTCAATTTTGAAGGATGTCATTTTCACGAACGTTCAAGGGATGACGAGTTTACGATCCGTTAATGTGGAAACATCATGTTTGTTAAGGTGGAAACTGAGAAGAACAAAAGAATCTGTCACTTAATAGTCTGTGTTCGAAAATTGATGGTTGAATCGTGGACATTGGACTCGACAAGTGTTGATTCTTCTTGCCCAGCCTCACTCTCCTGCCTGTTTATGATCGCTGACAAACTTGAGTTGTTGTTTATGATTGCTGACGAACTTGAGTTGTTTATGATTGCTGACGAACTTGAGTGAGTCACGATGTGAGAGCGACTACTGACAAGCTGTTTCGTCATTGGACTATTTGAGTCAACTTAATCTTGATGTCCTTACTCTGGAATGTTATAAGAAATTGTGGTAACTAAACCTTGACTAATGACACACTTAAGTCCTTAACTGCCACGATTTGTGATCAATAGATCAGTCTTTGAACTGGAGTAGTGTGACAAAACGGACTCTTTAGATCAATGAACATCACATCACTAGAAAACTTGCAATGCATTAAAACTTAAAAAAAAAATAAAAAATAAAAAAATAAATTTCAAACAATAAAGTGGAATGAACTTCATGCTGAATCCAGGGTCATTTAACATTCATAAGAAATTCAAGATAAGTTCCTCCTTAGTTTATAACACAAATATTCTGTCACGCCCCATTCAGGCTTGCAATAGTTTTTCCACTTTGAAGTAGCCTGTTTAAGAAAAAAAACCAACATAAGAATTAACACCTTTGGGAAGTCTAAATTTGCTATATATCGTCCCGACTCGTTAACTCGACTTTAAACTTTAACTAGATTCTTCCATTTCATGTTGTCTTGTTTGAGAGTGGAGAGGAAGGCAACACTTAGGGTGAGGGAAAGAACATAAAATAAAAGATTTAATGGAGTAAGGAAAAGAAGACACAAAATCACATACAAACAGAGAGACAAGGTGTTGGACAAAATCATATTTATTTCTTCTAATATTTAGTTTTTATATAATTAGAAATTCATGCTATTAGGGTACTATTCCATTATCTACTTTTCTTATGTTATCGTGGTTTAGTTTCCATTTTGTTAAATATGGTAGCTGGTTTATGAATGAATATTGAGATTATTGGTTTCTCTCCTCTTGAGTTCTTGTTCTCTCTATAAAATCCGCTCTTTTCTCTCTTTTGCTTCTATTTCTCCTCTCTCTCTCTACTTCTATTTCTGCTCTTGGTTCTACTATTCTATCTCTTTTATTATGGTCCTACATCACAAACAGAGAGACGGACAATAAGGCGAAAATGGGCCAAGAAGTCGATTCTCTCCTTGATCTTGTGAAGCATTGAAGGAACAATATCTTTACCTTTTTTTGGAATTTACAATTACTTCTTGCTCATGAAGGCAATTATGTTTCAATTTATTGTGGGGAGAAAAAAAAAAAAAAGGTTTACAATGCAGATTGAAAAGGTCTTTATCCAACAAAACGTTCTAAAGAACTTGTTTGGGAGGATTAGGAGGGAAAAGTGGGAGGAGGGAGAAGGGTGAGGATATTAGTGGAAGGATTTTGAAACTATAATCGTGCTAGGAGAGAAAAGAGGAGAGAATGGATCGTGTTAGGGATTTCAAATCCTTCTAAGAATCCTCCCAATTGTAGTCTCTCCCAATGGGGAGAGATTATAAGAGGGAATCCATACAAGTTACAATTCCGCACCTACATATGTCTCTTTCTTTACTTCCTATTTTCTCTCTCTTACCAAGCACTAACTAAAGAACTTAAGGATTGATGGGACTTGTTTCAATCCTAACAAGTTTAATAAACAAACAGAATTATATAAACAAAAAGAAACTCCAAAATTTAGCCAATTATGGAATTTGTTTCAGTCCTTCTGAGTTTAATAGAAGCGAACAGCAAGAAATAAATTTACCAAAATAAATAAATCCATATCTCACCTTGCTTAGCATCATCCAGATACCAACTTTACAACAATACACAAGGTGTTGAGAAGTATTAGAGGAAATCTGAAATACTGAGTTGCATAGATGAGACCTATAATCTGTCCCTTGAAAGACTTTGCCTTGCCCGCCGAGACCTCTGAGAAGCTCCATCCTCTAGGTGCGAGGAAGCGGTCCTCATTCAGTATTGCAAACGCATTCGCAAGAAGCAGGAAGCCCTCAAGCAGTGTCCACAAACCCATTTACCTGTAAAGTCGAAAATTTATTCAACAGAACTTTCAAATGAAGCATAATTTGTAGACATTCCCTCTAACCCTTTTTTGATCAGATATTCAAAATTCCTAATTAACAAGCTAATATCCTGTCCTACACAATAGCAATGGAAGAAGAAGATTAAGAATACAACGACGAAAGGACTAAGGGAAGGGTTGAGATTTTTCAATATAAAAAATACCTCACAAGCTTCATTAACTGAAGGTTCACAAACTCAAAAATAACTTATGCAATTAAATATTGTAAGCAAATGATGCAATGAAGCACAAGATGAACTCCTTTAGACACGAGACAATAATACCTTTCACGGGCCAATTCTATCAGGTTGTGAGATAAGAAAATGCAAAAACACAGAAAAATCTAAACTACCTCAGACACCTCTAAGCTCACAGATTTTCAAACATCACGAGACAATAATACCATTCACGGCCAATTCTATCAGGTTGTGAGATAAGAAAATGCTCTAACACAGAAAAAGATCATAGTAAGCATGTATTTGTTTTCTGTACTATTACTAGTGTCCTACTTCCTTCAAATCAAAGTAGATCCAAAACGAAGTATTTGCAACCATAACATTCTTAGACAGTGAAATTAAAAGAATAACCTCTTTTTTATTGTTTACTTTTATTTTAACACTAAGCTTCTAGCAAGGCGCGTCCATAAATAAAAATTTCGAGAAGTCGTTTTGTATATAAGTCACACTACAGTCATTTTGCCAATGGACTAAGCAAGAAATGCAGTCAAAAAACTCCTTGTAGAGAATAGGCACAACCTCAAGAAAAATAAGTAAACAATAAATAAACAAAAATTATGGTCTTAAAAGCTCATCAGCCCTCTTTCAGTTACCTCGTTTCAAATAACTTCGTTGGGTCTATACAGGTTCATCCAATTTGCAAAGCAATTCATATATATATATATATATATATATATATTTTGAGGGAATTTGTAGTTCGTTTAGTTATATTATATTTGTACTTTTTTTTTCCCCTAGTTACCCTTCTGTGAATATATTTCAATTTAACATTTATGTTGCAGCGAACAGTTACACAGTACCCACTTGAAATCAGCTTAGAAATCTCACAATTATCCACTCCAAATCAGTAATTCAAATGGAATGAAAAGAAATTAAGGAATTGACATGCAAATCTGAATCGTCTTAGCTTTTCAGATAAATAAAATAAGAAAGGAAGATCTTTTTCTCCTCTTTGTAATCCAACAGCAGAAAACAAAACAGAAAGATGTTTACTCAAGTAAATAAATAAATAAGTAAGTGTGAAAGAGAGCAAAAATACCTGTGAAAATCTTTAGAAACGAAATCCGACACACCAAGATTCAACAGACGAGATTCTCAGCGACAATTCAAAATCTCGACTCGCGGCGGAGATGATTAACTAAAAATCTGACTCGCGGCGGAGATGACTAACTAAAAATCTGACTTTCGTTGGGTTTTTTTTTTTTTTTTTTTTTTTCTCTCTCTCTCTCTCTCTCTCTTTTGGTAATGGTTAATTGCCTTCAAAAAGTCAAAGTCCTGTCACGGTTTTTATTTTTCTCTTCTTTTTATTATTATTTTTTCCTCCGTTGATAGGAATTTTTAGTCTCATTTAGTCTCTAAATTTTTAAATTTATATAACTTTAAAATCTTATCTTTTTTTCATAACTAAAATGCTACTAAACTATTTTAATATTTCTACAGTAGTCTTTTACATTAATTTTTTAAGGTAAAATTTGTTAATAATTTGGTTAAAAAGTGATGTTAACTAATGGATTCCGCCTATAAATTAACAGAAATGACTACTTACTAACATTTTTAATAATTTAGGATTCTTTTTTCATAATTAGAATGTCCTAAAATTATTAAAATGTTATTACAATAGTCATTTTTGTCAATTATTGGACGGAATTCGTTATTAATTTGATCAAAAATTATTGCTGACAACGGATTCCGTTCAAAAATTAATGGAAAGGACTATGTAGCATCATTTTTAATAGTTTGTGATCATTCAGCTAAAAAAAAAATCACGTATCAAAATTATACAAACTTTAAAATTTAAAAACCAATCTAATAATTAATCCTTTTTTATTTTTAATTTTTTAAAGGTAAAGGCTCTAATTAATTTTAAGAAGGGCAGTCCTTTGAAACAAAAAAATATATAAGTTTTATATTTTGTTTTCTTTAATGACTTTACCTTCGAGGTGATTCATGCAAACACGTATGATATATATGGCAAGTGTACGCTATTGTTTTGTTTAAGAAGGAATGATTTTGAGATTCTTTGTCATGAAAAAAAGGCATGGCATTAATTGTAGTTGTAGGTATAACCTAACGATGATACTATACTTAATCCAATTTAAAAGTGTAGAGTTCAAATCTTTCAACTCCAAGTTAAAAAAAAAAAAAAAAAAGCATTTATCACTTGATATAATCTCAAGGATATTAATGTATTTAATTTCCGTTTCTGTAGTTTATTTTTAATGATTTGTGTTGAAATTTTGCCAATAAAAAATTATTATAGTGAGCCATTTAAGTGTACATGAAATGTGGTTACAAACATAATTTAATGAAACAAAAATGCATATTGGAATCTCCTCACTTCCAAATTCATAAAAATTGGTGCATGGAGTAGTATGAGTTATAATGCTTGAGGGGGCATGTGATGAGGGTTGAGAATGTCTTACTTGCATGATGAATTTAATAGATTTTATTTTGCAAAATAAATTCAGCATGTCAATATCACATATCGCACATCTTGTTTAGAAGCTCAGTGTAAAAACTTGCATGCATATAAATATTATCCATGTATATTATATAGGCCTAGTCTCCAAAACGACATCGTATACAATACGGTGATTACCTATATTGTAGGCATGTCAAGCTTGTAAGAAGCCGGGGAAAATGCACCAAAGGATGCAAACATGGATATTATTTCAGAAGATTTTGGGATCCATAGTCGGAGGAATTCGCTTCTAAATGGAAAAGACGTAGGCAGATTTAGGGGGGAAAAAAAAAACTAGAAAGTAGGTGGCAGATTAATGGAAAAGTAAAAAAATCACTAGTGTGAAGGAAAATTGAAAATTGAAAAGGGTGGGGTGGTAAATTCGCTCTTGCAATTAGCCACAGATGACACGTTGTTAGGTTGACCGCTAGACATGTAAAAGAAGGTTGGCAAAATGTGGTGAATTAGTAAGTCGGGTAAAAATATCGTATTCACTAGTAAAATTGAATATTAGATTATTAGCTATGGTAGCTTCACACGTCTTGACCCGAAATTTTAATTAGCCATAGTAGCTGCAACATGGTGACCAATGTTGCCACCAAAACTATCACCTGCTAAGTAGACATGGACGTTAGAATCCGCCCCACTTTGTAGCCAGTTCTTGTCTTGACCCAATGCGGGTGCCAGCGCATGCTGATAGACCTGATTGAGCAGCCCTGTCATCCGGTCGATGTGATGGAAGGAGAAGACACCTTTGACAGGGATCGTGGTGGCAGGGACTTGTCAAGAAACTCCGCCAAGTCATGGTCGAACATTCCGTCGGAGCACCGAAGGGGATTGTAAGTGAGCTTGAAGTTGGAGATGAGGTCCCATAAATGCCTTTCTTCTGACGTCCATTATAATCTGCACCTAATTTTTTACTATTTTATGTCAATTAGTTTATGAGGATCCACAACCTCCGCCAAGTCATGGTTGCCCTCTACTCTCGTCATCTCATCCTTGCCGTCCGCAGAGATGTAAGGCGATCAGAAAACGATATGTCGTAGTCAAAAACTTGGTCCTAGAGTCTGACTCAGTGTCACTAGCAAAACATGCGTTTCCAAGTTCCAACTTTCCATAGCTTCAAAATGTCACGGTGGAATTAATTTGTGTATAGTCTTGATATTTTGTCACTATAAAATATACCGCTAGAAAGAATGTAAAGATGGAAACAAAAATACGGGGGAAAAAAGAAAGAGCCCTAAATATACAATTAATAATCTTAAAATATGTTACGTCAGTATAAAATCTTAAAATATGACAATCTTTTGAGTAAAGAGTTGAGAATTTTCCTCTTTTCATTTTCTGTACTGTTTTCATTTTCTGGGGAAAGTACAGGAAGAAATGGTATTGTTCTTTTTTCCTCGATCCATTTAACTATACCAATCAAGAAATAGAATAGAGAAGGTCAGGACAAATAGGAAAAGAAGAAGAAAGGTCCTGCTGCTACTATTCCGCTGGATTGCTTGGGACAATTCTTTGTTACCAAGCTCTACATTCTTAGTAGCTTCAACTGCCTGTTTTCAGAAATGAAAGCGGGTCATGACAAGAAATCATTTCAAAATCCACTTGTATTTTGTTTAATGGACAACGAAGTATCGGCAAGAAACCAGTCA
This sequence comes from Ficus microcarpa, assembly GCA_025413485.1. Lineage (NCBI taxonomy): Eukaryota > Viridiplantae > Streptophyta > Magnoliopsida > Rosales > Moraceae > Ficus > Ficus microcarpa. The sequence goes on from CM046384.1 coordinate 24,325,915, forward strand.
TACACGATAGCTATGCAGACATGAAAGCCCATTAATTCATAAGGTCAACGCAATATTCTATACAAGGTAAAGATTGCTAATCTTAAAACACAAAGAATCATGTCACGGGTTGCAAGCTAAAATTAGAAAACGAACAATCACTGCTAAATGATCATCTTATATGGAATGGAGGCAATGACGTGCATTTTTTTCCTCTTCTTTCAAGGATAACGCTAAATACTGAGAAATATTGTGCTTAAAAAAGGACTTAATATGCATGTTGTAAATTATGAAAATCCAGGCCTTATGCAGTCTGTGGAAGGTGGATTTTCAATACAAAGCCTAAATCCGTGTCTTAGACAGTGCAATCATCAAGAAAGATGATTGCAGAATATCTGAAGCAACCAATTTATAACAATCAAAATTTATATACTTTATTTATTTTTTATCATATTATTATTGAATACTCAGATATTTATTTGATAGCACGTATGAAGGCCAGTGGACTATGGAGCAACCAGGTTGGCTGCCCATATGCTAACTTCACAGTGTCTCTGAAATCAAAACACTAGAACCAAAGTTTTTTTATTTATTGCTATCTCTTGGTGGGTCTTTATTTATTTATTTATTTTGGCTGCTGTTGGCAATTCTTAATCAGTTGGAAACCATCTTTCCCTATTTCCATACAGTTCAACTGCATAGAATGACACTCGCAACTAAACAGAAGTTACATCATTGTAACAAAGAAAAAGGACATATATTCGTAGTTCCACTGACCCTCTGAATATTACTTCAAAAGGATCCCATGACTTCAGCAACTTCAAAACGCATACTAGCCTTAAGGGAAAAATAACAAGGGTAACAGTGGAGTTCATACTCTGAGAACCTTGTCAACCACAAGAAAATTAATGAACATGGATACGGCATCTAACCTGCAGGTATAGTTGTTCTATTTGTTGGGCTTGTTGCAGAACATGTGTGGCCATGAGATGATTTAATGCTGACATTTCCACCATCTTTGTTTCTGTTTGCTGGACAGCATCTAGAAGACCACTCAGCTCTACCTATAAATCAACAAAAGCAGCGTCAATTTTGAGGGAGACTTACAAATCGAGATGACACAACAAAAAAATCACATATCTGAACAACTTGGAAAAGGAAACAAAATGGCAAAAATATGACACCGGAGATCAAATACTCAGTTACCTGAAGAGCACGTGTTTCATCATCCAAGAGTTGTTGCTGTACTTTTAGCGGCTCAGATTGAAATTGATCAGGTTCTCTGAAGTCTAAATTGTTTGATTTAGACGAATCTTCAGAACTTGACTTGGCAACAGGTTTAAACTTTCTTCTTGGCATTGCCCTACTAATGGCATCTTGAAAGCGTATGGCTCTCAGCTGATCAAACTGGGATGTAACAGAGTGAAGTCTTTCACTTAAACTCAAGACCTGCAGTCAATAAACAAGCACAAGAAAAAAAAAAATTCACAAAAGTCATTTGCTTTATTAAGTTTCGTAATTAAGAAATTGGAAAGTTAAAATTTCAAACTGTAATTATTAAATATTAGTGGGCAAGCAACTAGCCTGCATGAGATTGTTAGGGACGTGTAAATCTGACCAGCAACATAAGATAACACAGCAGAGGAATTTCTCAAAGAAGATGGTGGTCTCTGGTCATTTTATTGAATCGAAAGACATTCAAACAAATCAGAGAAATTCAAAATAACAAGATAGCAGGGCCACTCCAAAGACCAATCACACAAAATCACCCTGAATAGCAACTCGTCCGCTTTTGTAGTGCCCATTACCTAAGCTAAAAACAGCTATTAGTAATTGGCTACACTAACAGCCTCTAATAACCATACTCTTACAGCCCACTGACCAAACTAATCTTCTCAAGCTGATCAATAATGAGTCGCAACAGAGATGTTATAAGAAGGTATGATAAGATTCTATCACCATAGAACACTATAATTAAGGTAGCAAAGAGCAAGGTTTCTGCCCTGGTCCACTCATGCTAAACATATACAGACAAGAATCAATAACATGAATGAATTGACACTCACCACCCCATGTTTGTGTGCAACTGTATCAGCATTAGATTTATCCGCCCTAATGCCAAGCCAGCCTTTAGAAGTTGCTTCTTCATCATTTATGCTGTTTTTTAAAACATCAATTTGTTCTTGGCATGCTTTAATAAAGGCACTAACCTGCATACAATTGATAACTATATAATAATCAACTCACGAAAACTTTGCACGCTTATTAATGTGTAAAATGACAGAATTTTCCTAGTTCATTTGATTTTAGAAGAATGCCAAAAGTCCATTATAAAAGAAGATCTCATTTGTAATCCAAATAAAAATGTCATGATATTGCAATAGAGAAAAGCCAAATTACGACTTACTTCATGCTCAATGCTATCTCTCTCTTGTTCAGTAGTTCGATGCAGATCCACATAATCCTTGCGATGTTTCAGCATAAACTGTTCTAGAGTCCCAATGCTTTCAAGCTAAGTACTCGAAAAACACACACACACACACACACACATCAGAACAGAATTAACACAAAAAATTTTTTTTCAAATAGATCAACAACTAATGGTAACGGTGCACATACTGTTTTGAGAGCAGCTTTAGTGAAAGGTGATCTTTGGCGAGGCTTGTGGATGATAAAATTTGCCAAAATGGCGGCCAATTTAGACTGCGAAAAGCAACAAATGATCACCACAAAGACTGATTGTGAAAAAACCATCTCATTGACAATGGACGAATAACAAAAAACCAAAGGCTCAGAAATATCAAAAGTCAAAACCTCGTCATATCCCAAAGAGAGAGCAGTGTGCCTCACGGCGTCTTTGAAGTCCTCAGTCCTGTCCCTGACTTTTGCCATTCTTGACCATCAAGGAGCAACAAGAAACCTAACCCGAAAACCGCTACCAATTCTTCTCCCTCAGAGGCAACCAAAGCTACAAATCCGCTCTCTTTTCCTATGGAAAATTAAAAATAATAATGAAAATTCTGTCTCATTCATTTCTGCAATTGCAATTGCCCTGTTTACCCTGCTATGAGTTTACACACAGCATTGAAAACCCACATACCAAATCAAAATATGCAATAACAATAAGCTTTTAACGCTAAGAACTTCCATTTCCTTCTCCACCTGCAAAAAGGAAAAATGAAAAGAGCCCGAAAGAAACTAGCTTTGAGCTTAAATCCACCAAAGACTTACAAAGTCATTCAAATTGCCCCTTCAGTTATCTTGAGTCTATAAATTTGACAGAATTTCTGTTTTGACATATAAAGAATTAATCAAATATATTTTAAAATAAATGTTTATTTGAATTAGAAAATAAATATATTATCAAAACAAAAACTAATCTCTCTGCCTTTGAAACAGTTAGAAACAACATGTTGAACTATTTTTCAACTGCATTTCTTAAAACTTGGCTCACAAGAGGACCTTAAACTTGTGAAGTAAAACTTTTTTTAAGGGGGGGGGGGGGGGGGGGGGGAACTGTTCATTTGCCATACAAATCAAGGTCAAGTCTGCCAACATACGCCTAATTGTATCATGAGCCTTCAGTCTCATCTGAATCGAAGTATTCCGTAATACAGAATTCACTTTCGAAAAACCGAAAATAAAAATGAATAAATGAATAAAAAACGAAAGCAAGAAATACAGAAAGAAATAGACTTTCCGTTGTTCACCTGCCAAGTTTCCGGCGACAATCAGTGGTGACCCGCGTCAAGAAAGTTGTCGTTGATGATCTCCCAAGCTTCCTCGACAATTCCCTCGTTGGTGAAGACGGAACCGGAGCCCGTGTCGGTCCTATCGTCAAAGACTTGTTCCCGGCAAAACTTGGACTGCGGAAATTGGGAAGACGAAGGGGATTGGAGAGAAAGTGAAGGAGAATGGGAGGAGACGAGGAGGATGAAGTGAGGGAGAGGGCTTCAATTGGGGATTTGGTTTTTTTTTTTTTTTTTTTTTTTTTTTTTTTTTTTTTTTGGGGGGGGGGGGTGGGTGGAAGGATTAGGGATTTTATTTCGTATTAAGATTAATTTGATTTTCTATTAACATTTTATGGCTTGTTTCGAATTTATATATCATCCTAAAAGTTTTTATATTACAATTTAAAAAAAAAGTTTTTATTTAATATTTGTTTCTTTTCGGGAAAAATTAATAAAAAAAATTATAATTAGTTTTAAAAAAAATAAATCAATTTCAACTTCAAATTTTCATTTTTAACACTTATGTTAAGTTTGGTTTTGCCAGTTAGAGTTAAAATTGATTGACTTCTCAAAAACTAATTAAAATTTTTATTGATTTTTTAGAAAAAGATAAAAACTTAAATAAAAATTTTCAGTTAGAGTTGAAACACTAAATATAGACTTATTCTAAAAGGGGTTATTTACTTTTTTTATACCCGTATTTTACTCTTATTCAGAAAGCATATCTTATATTTTGAAATTTTACATTTTTGTATTTTTAGATTTCAATTAATATACAAATCTATCTCTTTTTTAGGTCAACACTTAATTTTGATTTGAAAACACTCCAAATACCCTTAAAATCCATTTTAAAATTATGTATTTATATGTAACAAAATTAAATCTATATGTTTTCTTGGTCAACTCTTTATTGAACCTTAAGATATCCAAAATACCCTTAGTTTAAATTCTTAAATAATTTTCTAAGTTCAATTTTGATGCTAATTACGTTATTTTTTTACATCAAAATAAGTGTTAATTGAAAATATATATATATATATATATATATAGGAATATGTATTACATATATTATAATGGTATAAAAAGAAAGAACTTCAAAATGCATAATATATTTTACAAATAAAAACAAAATGCAGACTATAAAAAGATAAATACTACTTAATTTTAGTTTTTCTTTTTAAGAGTATTTTTGGGTTTTTTTTTTTTGGTCAAAATTACATGTTGATCAAAAAGGGTATAAATTTGTATTTTAAATCTAATATGATGGTATAAAAATGTAAACTTCAAACCGTAAAGTATACTTACTGAGTAAGAGCAAAATGCTGGGTATAAAAAGGTAAATAGCCCTTCTAAAAGCAAGCTTAATAATGATTTATGTTATTAAAATGTATTTAGAGGTAAATAGTCTTTTTTAAGATTTTTTTGTCTTTCACAAATGATTGAATTTGTTAAAAATTAATTAAAAATGTCCTTTTTTTTTTACAGTCAATTAATTTCTTAAATGATCAATTAGTGATTAACCACATCATAATATTAATTTGATTAATGGTCAATTATTGATTAATCATAATATGAATTAAAAATTTTCAAGTCAATCACTAATTGATCATGATCAATGACTGATTGACTTAATATGGAAAAAATAACAAACAATCAATTTACTAAATAAAAAGAGTTTGGCCATCTATTAGAATGAGTAAGCAAAGTAGACCACCCAATCTAATTTATTTGATTAATTCTTTAATGCATGTCACATTAGTAATTCTGTAAAATTTATTAACGGAAAGGGTAATTTAAATGATTTGGTACATATCAAGGGACATAATGAACAGTTTTGATAATCTAGAAACAAAATCAATAGAGTGTATAACTTAAGTGTCATTCATAAAATTAATCTTTTTTTTTTTTGTTTTTTTGTTTTTGGAAGTTGACATAAAAATAAATAGTTAAGAATATTATTTGAAAAATTGACATTCTTTGTCAATGACAACATAAAGGATAGCTTTTTTGTTCATTTCTTCCAGGAAAATTGAGATGACAAATGGTAAAAAGATAACTTAGAAAATGACAATTGAGTGCTAAAAAGAGTGACCTTGATTTTTTTTTAGTAGTCATTTTGAATTGTTCTATACATATCAGATGCTAAATGAACGAAGATGCATAGTTCAGGGGATTTATAAAATCGATCTTTTTTTTTTTTTTCATTATTAATTTTTGTTTTTTTTTTTTGTTTTTTATTTTTTCTATAGAGAAAACTAGGTGCTTCTATTACTTCAGATTTGAGAAAATTAGAGCACACTCGATCAAATTTCATACCTTAGTTACATTGCTGAACATATGTACACTTTAATTCCATACTGTTGGGACTTGAGAAAGAAAGGCAAATCTCAGTCACGATTTAAGCTACTATTTTAGTTAACCTGCTCGGATTTGTGCCTAAGCACTCGATCAAAAGGTGAGAGTTCGTCGTTGTGGTGTTAACAGATTAGACAGTTCAGCCATAGGAGAAAAACATACTTTTTTCATTCAAGTGATAACAAATATGCAATTTGGACTAGTTCAAGCTCGAGCTAGTTCATTGTCCATCAGTTTCATGCTTTGTTAAACTTTGTTGCTATTAAACACCCACCGGTTAGATTAATAAGTTCTTCCAAGAGCTAGGAGGTTTCTTCCAGTCTCTCGGAACTTTCTTCCAAATTTTAATTGTTTCATTATATGTCATGGTGTTATTCTAGATTTTTATAGCTTCGTCATATATTCTTCTAACAGGTAGGATCCCTAATATGAAATATCCATAGCAGATACTCTCTAAATACAAATATAGAATACTAACTACTACTAATGAAAAAAATACCAAATTAAAAGAGTAAAGAAAAGGAAAGAACACATCAAAATTTATGAGGTTCGGCAATTCGCCTATGTCCTCGGGTACCACAACAGTAGCAGACCACTTCATTAATCACTTAAAAGAAATATTACAACTTTGTGTTAATTATTAAAATCACTCACTACTTTGGTATTTTTATTAAAAGACCTCAAATTTTGAGTAAGTATGGGAGAAGTTTTGGGATAATAAAACAAGGAGGAGTCAGGGCCTATTTATATAGGCCTAAGATCCAAGCTCCCCTTATACACAAGCAATGTGGACTTCCCACAAACAAGCCAAAAAGTTAACAATTCTTTTGGATTTAATGACAACTAAGAAGACAAACTATTAGGCAGCTTTCTATGAATCAAATTATTTTTAGCCGTGCAAACACAATTGCAAAACAGTGGCTGTTTACTTACAATTGTAATACGTTTGGATTTTTGGCTTAATAAAAGGGGGAGTTTTGTCTCACATCGGAATGAAAGCAAGAGTTGAGGGATTCTGAAAGCTATTGAAGAAGCTCAAAGCCTTTGTTTTTAATTGTCCCAGTCAAAAGTCATTATGTTGTGGTAATTGTAATTATTTTCTCATTTATTTCTCTATTAATTGTTGATATTTTTGTTTGTCTGATTTCTAAGGGTGGTTTTTAAGATCCAATTTTTTCCCAACATAATGATCAATACTATGAGATACTAAAATGCGATCCTTCAACTAAGCTGAATCTTCACCCGTTACAATGTATTTCCAACAAAAAGTGCAATTTCTCGGCCGGCCTACAGATATCCTTTTCTTACCAATTAAAAAAATAAAAATTATCAATCAAAAGGTTAAGAAAAGAATAAAGAAAAAAATGTAATATTGTAATTTGCCCTTTTTGGACAGAAACACTTTTTAATCAAATAGATAAGAATGCCTTTTTTTTTTTTTTTTTTTTTTTAGCATCGTCAATATCGAAAACATTTTCAGGACATTTCTTGACTGCATCGTCTTCAACATCTTCCACAAATAAAACCTAAAAAAAGGATAGAAAAGGACTGTAAATTACACAACATTGTGAAAACCCTAGCAGGGATTAAAGATGTTGCTAAATAACAAATGTGAAGCACTCCATAGTAAGCAGCAGTTACTGGGGCCATTTAACATCTGTTTTGCCAAGGCCTTTTATTTCATAGACTTCTAGATGAATTTCCTAAGGGAAAAAAACAAAAAAACAAAACAATGACATAAAAAAAATAATAAAGAAATAAAAAAATGGCTTTTTCATAAGATTAACATGCGATTTTTCTAATCTATGTCGATAAATCTATGTCGATAGTGTCCATTACCAAATTATATCCCTAATGAGAAGAAGAAATTATTCTTCCAAGTTCCCACAAATTTTCCATTTGTACAATTAGACCCTAAAAGGTCCAAGTTGTGCTCACTATTAGTTTCAAGGGAAAAGTGCTTAAACGTATATCAAATTGGAACATTCTACCTAGCACTTCATCTTAAAGATGCTTTAACTTGATTGTTGAAAATGGAGAATGCCCTTTTTTATTTTTTATTTTATTTTTAAGGGTAGATGCTGTAGTTTGAAGTGCTAGTAACAACAATCTTTCTACTTGAAATAATATTGGCCCTTGATCCCTCAAATGCCACAGCATAGATAACTTTACTGGAAAATGACAATAATGTTCCAGATCTATTTCAACAGTAGGTGCCACGCATGTCTTAGGCTTTAAGATCAATGTGTCCGGGGTCCATTGTTCTCACAACCTAGGTTTATATTATTTATTTATTTATTTACTTTTCAAATGGGATTGAAGTATAACTGTAGACTTCACATTCTCTCTCTCTTTAAAGTTATTTGCAATACTTATCATATACAACTAGTGTACCTTTGGCCATCAGGACCTTTTCATGTCGATCGAAGGGCCAAATAAATGAGCACTACCCATAATGCGTATGAAGCATGTCCTACCATAGATGCTCCCGTTATAAAAAAAGATTTTTTTTTTTTGGGTATCGGTGTATTTTAAATTTATCACACAGTTATAATTTACATCTCGAACTTTAAATTTTAGTAATTTATGACATAAACTTACAAACCTGTAGCAATTTACCTCATTGATAACAATGTCCATCTTTTGAATAAACTTGACATATGATTTATACATCAGTGATTAATTAATGACATGAATAATCATTTTTACCTATTGGAGCCCAAATTTATCTAGGAAAGATCTTCAATTAAGTATTGTCAAAAGAGAAAATTTTGAATTAATTTTGCTATAAATATGAATTTGGGTTGACATTGATTAATAAAGACATTTTACACTCGTAATTAATAACCAATATGCAAGTCAAGTTTCAATTTTCATAAAAATAAAATAGACATTGTTATCAATTCGGTAGGTTGTTACAAATTTCTAAGTTCAAGGGTGAAAAAAAACTGTCAGAATTAAAAGTTCAAGATGTAAATTGTAATTGTTTAAAAAGTTTAGGGTGCACCGGTGTGGTTACGCCCAAACTGTGTCGAGATAAAGCGGTCAATTGTAGCATGGATTGAGTGGTCGTATCTATAAGGAGGTGATAGAAACAAATAAGAAAAGATTAGTGGAACAAAAGCATTAGAGAAATAAACAATCAAATAAAGAATAGAAAAAAGTATTTTTGTGATTTTTAGACAAATTAAATTAAAAGACAAGGAGAGATGAGAAGAGAGAGAGGGGGTGGCCAGGGATGGGGTAGGGGTGTGGTCGCCAGCGACGTTGGGCAGGTCACCGGTGACGGAGAAGATAAGGGTGGGAAAGTTTATATAAGGTAAGGTGTATGATAACTATGGTACACCAATAACATATCAACCGTTCGATTAAATCTAACAGTTCAAAAAAGAGCTCTACCAATAGTTACTCTGGGAGAGACTCTACCACAGCCTCTCCCTTTAATAAATGGTCAAAACTTTTGCTATATTTTTAATTTTAAATTGAAACAAATGACTTGCAGACATTAGACAGGAAATCCGTCGACATAAACTAGTAAAATTTTGCTTTCTTTACTTTGCACAGAGTTTTCCTATAGCATTGTGGCTTATCATCATCTCTAATGAAACCAGATTTATAAACATTGCTTGCTAAAGTCTACTCTTTGCATTTGCAGACACATTGTTTTTTGAGGGGTTAAAATACGAGACATGTCTCGTAATTTTGAAACTTTGGGTATTGTATAAGTGCATAGAGCAAAAGAAAGTAAGAAAAAGGCATCCGAAGAAAGAAAGAAGAGAGAGAGAGAGAGAGAGAAGGGAGGGAAAAAAAAAAAAAAAAGGAACTTAGAGCTAAATAGCCTTTTTTTTTTTTAAGGAATTTTTTTAAATAAATAGCTGAAGTTTATAAAAATGAGTTGGAAAGCCTCTTTTTTTTTTTCAATAGTAAATCAATTTCTTAATGATTAATCAGTAATTGACCACATAATATTATTAATTTAGTCTTAATCAATCAGTAATTGACCGTAATCAGTAGTCACTAATTGCATAATGTAAATCACCAATTTTTATAGTTAATTATTAATTGACTATAGTCAACTACTTATTGACCTGAATTGAAAAAATGATAAACGGTCATTTTGTTAAGTAGAAAAAAGTTTAGTCATTTATCAAATTCGAGTGATAAAAAAAGATCAGTCAGCCTAATTTTTCCCTCAAAAAAAAAAAAAAAAAAGAATAGAGAGAGAGTTTTACACAAGTGTATCATTCGGTGTAGTGTGTAATTGAGACTTCTATGGATAGGTAAGTACTTCCTACATATAAAATTAGCCGTTATTTAAATAATTACTCGTACTATAAACAAATCACCTGCAAATGTTTGTAAATATAATTTTAGTTGTAATTTTTTTTTTAACATATATGAAAACATATCTTACTCAAACAATGTGTTTAAATAAAAAAGAAAAGTTATTTCAAATTTTTTTATTCAATGAATCGTACCTAAATAACTTGAAAAAAAAATTGCTACCAAAATTTCAATTTAGTAGCAAATTTCAACAGTCTGTGACCAAAATTTGATAGCAAAAAGTGACAATAGACGACCGATACATATTTTGGTAGCAGAATGCGGCTTTTTGCAATCAAATACATGTTTTAGTAGCGGGATGTGTTTAAAGTTAATTCTCCTTTTAATGCTAATGTTTGATTTTTTGTTTTAATTCATCATTTTATGGGAAGAGAGTATTGACAAAAGGAAATCTATTACCGTTGCTTGGGATAAGTGTGTCGTTCCTAGAAAAAAAAAAGGGGGGGGGGGGGGGGTCTCTACATTCGTCGTTTGACCACAGTCAACGATGCTTTTCTTAAAATGTTTGCTTGGCGCAGGGTGGCTCCGAATTCTCTTGCTTTTACTTTTCTTAAAGATAAGCGTTTTCATAGCTTCTCTTTACCTAATCCAAATTATCAATACTCTTTTATTTGGTCTATTCTCAAAATTAACTATGTTTCCATGCTTCCGAAGGTTATTTGGATATTTGGTGAGCAAATGAAGCTTGATTTCTGGCGGATAATTGGCGTAGGTATAAAATTTCTAACAGACTGGGGGCATCTTGGAATCCAAACATATGCAGGCCAAGTTAGCGGATTATATTTATGGAGATATGGTGATAATTCTTGATTTTTTCTTTGGGGAAAGATTTCAAGGAATTTTTGGAGATAGTTATGGAGTCTGGGTTAGTACGAATGAGGGGATGAGGTCGTTGGGAAGGTATGTCATAATGGGACTACCAATGTTAAAGATATAATGATATGCGGCAAAGAAAGGCTGAAGTGGACCAGGAAGACAAGGATATTGTTTTGCTCTCTACTCCGGATCTAAAATATTGGTTTCAGTTTTTAAAAATTTTAGCGGAAGCATGGTATGGATCAAATCGCACATATAAAAATTTTTCTCAAAAATTTTTCCGACGACAATACTTATATTAATTTAATAAAATAAAATAAGAAGAAAGTTTAGAGATTGACCGTTGTCCGATTAGGTCGTTTGAAATTCTTGATCTCCTTCAAGAACCTTCTTAAGTACTTTAAATATTTCGGAAAACACCAATCTTCTTGAGAACTCCAAATCCTTCGAAACACCAACAATTCTTTCTCAACGTTCTCCGAATCACGATGAACAGGAAACAAGTGGGCGTTTCTGAATTTGGGTTTGATCACTCACTTGAATTTTGATTCACTTTGTGTTCTCAACTCATGAGACAAAGTGAAGGAGAAGAGGAGAAGAAACTCAGAGGAAAAAGTTACGTATCTCTTTTTCTCTGTCAAAAAGGAATTAAATATATCTTTCTTTTCTTTAGATACATCGAATGTATCCTCTTTTTAGTATTGTAGAGAAATAACTAACACTTCTCTTTTTTTTTAAAATTAATTAATTAATCAAATTAATTAATTAATTCATCCTTGTTTGTGGAACTAATTGCACGCCCACTATCTTCCTATAGTGGGCGTGTATCAAGGTCATGGGAGAGAGAAAATCTCTCTCCCATCATATATCAGTTATCCATTTTTTTTTTTATAATTTTATTTTGAACTATTCAAAATAAAATAATTGATATATTCTCTTTCACATATATCAAAATTCAAAATTTAAGATTCAAAATTCCACATACACTCTGTGGATATTATGTGAATCACCCTGTGGTGCACAACTACAATGTGGTCCTTACCACACTGTATAATCTTTAATTTAAAACTATTTTAAATTTATTTTAAATAATCATATTATTTAAATTACAAATTAATCTAATTAATTTGTTGTGTGAATATTAATATAGAATTCTCAATTCTAAATTAATAAATTAACCCAACATAAAATAATGTTCATATGATTTAATGGAGCCGTTGAGAGGAACTATGGACTTTATAATTTTAAGCTCCAATAATTTTGACAATTAATCAACACCTTAATTAAAATATCAAAATTATTAATTCCAAATTATTCCACTAAAAATTTGGAATTGCACTCTTAAAATTATAAAACTAATTATATTCAAAGATTTGAATTGTCCATTGATATAGTCACTACATATAAATCAATCATCCATAAACGGTTCATAATTAAAGCTATGTATTTTCCGTTAACCTTTTTAATTATATCTTTCTCCTTAAGTACCATTGATTTTCTAATGAATAATATATTTATGATCTAATCATAAATTGAGCGCTCTTATTATTCAAGTCCCGAATCAACATTTAAGGGAATCGTCCATATAACTTCTTTACGAAGGAATGGATTGATATAGTCACTACATATAAATCAATCATCCATAAACGGTTCATAATTAAAGCTAGGTATTTTCCGTTAACCTCTTTAATTATATCTTTCTCCTTAAGTACCATTGATTTTCTAATGAATAATATATTTATGATCTAATCATAAATTGAGCGCTCTTATTATTCAAGTCCCGAATCAACACTTAAGGGAACCGTCCATCTAACTTTTTTACGAAGGAATGGATTTCATCTTGTATATTAATATTCCCGGCTACTTATCATATTATATTTCCAATATACCAAGAATTTGACACCATTAATTTGTGTCATTACTCGATATGTCAAAAAATATGATACAATAAATAGGAGTATATTAATTACTCAGAATTAAGATCGATTTATATATGACCATCATTGATTAATTTTGAATGCTCTTTATGACAACGGAAATTATTAGAGATTCATAATTAATCGTGTTCCAGTCCTATATAATCAAATTATATAAAGCGCTTTCATTCCAATAATCTCATTATTAACAATCCGGATTAGATCATTTCATTCAGAATGTAATGAACTGCGCTAGTAATTTTAAATTAAAGATCCCAACTTTAATTTTTAATTACGGACAGATTTAGATTATTTTAATTTAAATATTACCCTCCTGTATATAACACTTATATACAATATTTAAAGTTACATTTAAATAATCTAGGATTTTCGATATTTATAAAGCATCTAAACATGTATGCAAAAATAATATTGAAAAAATCCTCAAATTAAATCAGCAAAATAATACATCTCATTTGTTTATGGGCACATATCCCAACAAAATATTCATTTTAGTTTTTAAAAATTCCATCCCAAACTGGTAAACACGTTCTATAAATTTGGTGTAATAATGTACCCCATATTGATCCCTTCTTTTATGGTGCATGTTGCATCGACGTGTTTCTACGGAGGATAATCTCAAGAAAATATGGATTCACTGTGCTTCGAGGTGCTCTCTTTTCAGAATGTGGGCCGATGCATGGCATTTAAGGTGTTCATTGGATTTCCACATTTTTCTAGTCAGATAAAAGTTCAACAGTAATGATGCTGCGAATGGTAGTGGCGGCCAGCAGCTTGTGGTGTTATTTTCAGGACTTCTAAGAGTTTTCTGGAAAGTCTGTTTTTCCATTCCACTAGGAATTGACTATACATTTTGGTAAGAGCTTCTTGGATTGATCAATGCAATTTTCTTCGCTTCTTGATGTGGCTGGAGAAAGCTCTGGATTGAAAATTACTCTACCTGTGTCGTTGATATCATGCAGTCTCATAATACAAGACTAGATGGTTGTTGGCTCTCAAGTGTCTCCAAACTATCGTGAATATGCAAATTTCACATATCTACATAGAAGGGAACTCAGTTGCCGATGAATTGGCTGTTAAAGGAGTCAATAGACAAGAAGCTGCTTGGTCGTTCACCGCCCCTCTTTTTGCGCTGTCTTTGTTGTGCACGACAAAGAGGGATCACCTTATAGATTTTGTTCGTAGTTTTCTTTTTCCTATAGTTCAAATATGGATCATGCACTCTTTTTTATTTTCCTTTTTTTCCCATTAGGTTCTCTTGGAAAGCATTTTTTTCAAGGTAGAACATTCCCCAAATAATCACATTTTTTTTTTCATCTATTGACAAACATGACACAAATTCTTGATTCTTAACCAACATAACACAAATTTTAGTTTAATTTTTGTGTCATGTTAATCTAGTGTCAAATTTTTGTGTTATATTGTTGCAATGTTCTTTAAATTTATGTCATCTGATGTTTTTCCCTTGTTTTGACTTTTCGGTTTAGAGCTATCGCTTTTGTCTTTTGGGGATTTGCCTTTCACAATACTGTTTGTGTTGTTTTATGCTCTTTTTTGGTTTTGCTCCTATTCTAGTTGTTTCTTAGGGCCCTTTTAATTTCAGATGTCCACATGATATTTTACCATATGGATTTTAAAATTTAAACTGTATACCAAACTTTTTCTCTTTTCTATTTTCAAAAAACTCAAATTTTAAAAATCCATAACTTTTTCATTTCAAATCGAAATGAGATGATTTTTATGTCAAAATACTCGTAATAACGAGACGAACAAGACAAGATGCATTATATATATATTTTTTCCCGAACAAATTTCAAATTTTTGTATCATTTTCTAAATCACAAAACTGCTGAAAAAGTTTTCCCGTTAAACACACATTTTCAACCCAACTTTTAAAACCTATATCCAAATGTCCCCTTAAATGGCCCTTAGACTTTGTAATTTTTTTTTTCTTTTTATTCAATAAAAGTAGAGTTAGGGATTCGATGGAGGAATTGGTAGTTAGTGTGTCAGTTGTCCTACTTCTTGCTTTTGTTTTTTTGTTTTTTTGTTTTTTGCCAAAGTAAACTGATTTTAGTTTTAAAATAATTCGAAAGTGATAATGTTTTTTTAAGGCAAAAAAAAAAAAAAAAAATCAACAATAGCAATCAAAAGATGCTAAATTTAACAACAATGGTGATTTTTATATTTGAATGATAAAACTTTAATATTGACATATTAGTTTAACAGTTGGAGATGCCCTAAAGGTTACAGGTACGTAGCTGTAAAAGCAAGACACCTAGATGGTCAAGTCATGAAATAAAATATGGCACAAAACGATTGGAAGGGAGATAAGAGAGAGAATCCTACTTGAAGTAGGCTTATTTCCTAACTATACAGAAAGAGCAAGTTTTACTTGCACTAATTCACGTTGAGGTCTTCCCAAACGCTTTCCTTGGGCTGTCGGTTTTAAAACTTTGGCTTTGTTGTCATTTTTTCTTTCTTCTTTTGCAAGATTAATGTTGTCTAATTGATGAAAAACTACTCTCTTCGTCAAAAGGATGTGGGTTTGAATCCAACCGACAACATTTTTTGCTCATGTATCTTTTTATCTTTCTTTCCTCATTTTCTTCTTATTTTTCACCTTTTTTTCTCTATAAAAAAATATTTTACAAAAAATTTTCCACTCTCTCTTAAAAAAAAAAAGGAAAGAAAAAAAATTTGCCCTCTATTTTTTTATAAAATTTTATCTTCTCCTAAAATCACAAATGCTTTGATTACAATCTTCCTTTTTTTTTTTTTTAATCTTTCTCACTTTTTTTTTCTTTTTACATTTTTTAATACTCATACTTTTTCATTTTTTGTATTTTTCCCCCCTAAAATCATATGTTCCAAATCCCTAAGAATGTCACATTTTATTAATGCGTTAAATGTTTTTCTATTCCAATTTGTCATTTTCAAAATTGTTGCTTTAAATATGTTCTTAAGTAACTATTTTTACTATAATCTTCCAATACATGTATTATTTCGTCAAATTGATTATTATGAAAACATTTAATTAATTATCTCAATGCAAAAATTTTCTATACTATTTTGTGACGTAATTTTTAACAATTAGAAAACATTAATAATGAATAAATTAAAAAATAAATAAATTTAATTTAGTTTGTTTTATCTAATATATTCAGTTTCTTTTCTTGAAAATAAATAAATAAAAAAAAAGCATCACATTATATTGCTAAACGTGCAAAGCACGTTACTACTTTTTTATAATTAAAAAAAAATGATGTAGGTTAGGCTTAAAATGGTTTAAATGGTTGTAACTATTCACTTAAATTCACTATTATAATATATCATGTATTATTATTATAAATTCTCATTAAAAATTGTGTCTATTTTATGAAAGGTTTTAATTGTTCAAAATCTATTCATATTTTAGTTGCAACTGTTCAAGGCAACTCTTGAAATTTTTTACAACATTTAAAAATGTGTTAGTGTGCTGTTTAGTTATCAATCATTCAAAACAACTGTGGAAGCATCAAATTTTTGCTTGTAAAAGTCCTATGTTTGTAAGCAACCAAACTTATTTGTGCAATACATCTCTTAAGTAATCGGTATGTATTAATCTCCTATCTATATATATAAATATTATTTTCTCTATCTAAAGCAAAAATACACCGATACAAATATCTTTGTTTGATACATGTCTTTCATGCACACAAGTGCAGAGAAGACCTTAAAACATGTGTGTGTGGAGAATTGGAAGAAGAATTTGATATTTACTTACTAAAAATGTGGTCTATTGCTTTGCTCTTCTGCGAGATTATGATATGCTTAGAACTGCTATTTTTAGATAACCCAAAACAAATTATATTAGTTATTAATTAATTATTTTTTAAAGAAGTATGTCCCCTTAATATCATTGCTTTATAAAGATATCCTAACTTTTTTTTTTTGCCCTTCTAGACAGTTAATTTGTACGACTTTTTTGCGATTGTTATTTTTTTTTACGATTTTTTTTATTAGATATGTTGTCTAATATATCGATTTTAATACTTTAATACTATTATTTATCAAGTTATCAATATTTTTTAATCTTTTATGATTCAGAAATAAAAATTATCTTACTTCATTACCAAAACAAAAATTATTATAATATAACATAAATGGCCATCTCTCTCTCTGTTTTTTTTTTTTTTTCCTGACACTATTAGCTTAGATACTTTTTTAAGAAATAAAAAAAATATTTAATAAAAACTACTTTTTGAACTTTTTATCAACCTATAATAATTATAAAATATACACTATAATTACTATGATATATATAAAACATGTGCAGCGCACGTATACAAACTAGTATTTTTAAAAGGATAGCTATTTACTTAGAGTAATTGATCTAAATAGTCCTAAACTCTTTCAAAGGTGACGATTTGGTCCCTGTTTTTTTATTTTTTTTGGCCGAATGGTCATTTCCGTCCAAATCCGTTAAACTTTTAATGGAATCTTACTAAAATGATTAACTTTAATAATAAAATGATTAAAATAGCCTCCCCTTTCTCCCCTTCCCCACCTCCCCTTTTTCTCTCTCTCTGTGTTTTCGCCCACCCCCTCCCCTACTTTTTCTTGATTTGGCCGCCCCAACCCTGACTAGGTTGCCTCCTACTCCCATCTCTAGGTTTCGTCCTTTCCCTCCCGCTGCCATTTGCCCCTAACCCCGTGATTGGGTCCCCCCTCCTTCAGCCTCCATTTGTCCCCCACACCGCGATTGGGTCCCTTTCTCACCGTCATTTGGCCCCAGTGATCTAGATTCCCCTCCTCTCGTCGCTATTACCCCCACCCAGCGATTGGATCCCCCCCTCCCGACTCCTTTCGCTCCCTATCCCCCCCTGAAACTTGCAATTAGGGTCCCCCCCCCCCAAATTCGGGATCTACGTTTTTGGGCCCTTTTCTCCACCGTGACACCGATGCCCCTGTGGCCTTCTCTCCTTCCGATCTGGTTTGCCCCTCCCCCACCATGACGCTGATCTGCCCGCCCCTCTCTTGTTTTGATTTAGTTCCGATCTGGGTTGGCTCCACCCACTTGCGCCGCCCTCGTCACTGAACTCATACCCTTTCTCTTCGTTGCAGATCCCCCCCCACCCCCGCCCCCTCCCGAATTGGGTTTTGAGAAAAGAAGAGAGAGAAAGGAGAGGAAGCTTTCTTTATGGTTTGTTTTAATGTTTGCTAAATTAATTACTGTTAAATTATTAAAATACCCTCACAAGTTAATAGATTTGGATGAAAAGGACCACAACGGCAAAAAAAAAAGTTTAGGGTCATCTCGGCAAAACAAAAAATGGAACAGGGACCAAATTGTCACCTTTAAAAGAGTTCAGGAATTATTTAGGCTAATTACTCATTTATTTAATGATCCTTGATCTAGGTATCCACTTATGATAAAATAACGAGTAATCCGATACAACCCCACAAGGTTATGGCCCGTCCCATGTGGCACTTGCTGTGCGGTAGGTCTCACAGTTTTTTTATTCTTCTTTTATCCAAGTGGTTTTGCATGTTTTTCCACAAGAATCCAACTGGCTTTTCCTAATATCAATATTTTAATGGGTCAGCTTAATTTCTGCACTTTCATATTTATTTATTTTTTTTGTTTTTTTATGGTAATGTTCTTTTCTTTTTCAAAAAAGTACAACCAGGTTTTTTTTTTTTTTTTTTTTTTTTTAATGTCAACAGAAATAAGCTTTCCTTGTTTTGTTTTGTTTTGTTTTGTTTTGGTCAAGACCCGTAAATCGTACATAAGTAAAATATGAAATAACAATAAACATATATATTTGGCTAATAACTCTAAAATAATAATTATCCATTCTGTTTTCATCTATGCTACTTGAAAGGATCACTCTCACTTTGCTTGTTGTAAAAACTCTTAGTTTTCCCTTGAATTTTGAATTTAACATTATTTTACATATTTTATCAAAATTTCAGCTGAAAATATACGAAAAAAATAGGAGAATTAATTCTACTAGCATATTTTGTTAGGATTTCTGTTAAAATCAAATGGAAAAAGACTACAAGACTGTACGTAACTCACTTTTTTTTTTCCAAGTAAAAGAGATAAAATGAGGTTAAATTCAAAATTTACAAAACAAAATAAGAGTTTTTAAAGTTCAGGAGAAGAAAATATAAGTCATCATAAAATTCAAAGATTGTAGACAAGAATAATCCTTACCTTATTTTGAAAAAGAATTGTCATTTTTGTTGGACAGTATGCTATGTCTAGTCGAGTACTCGAACCCCCACTTTCAGTCGGACATGAATGGGATAAATATTAAAAAACAGATGAAATCTGACCAGCACAAATGGTAAGAAAAGCTGTCTGATCATCAATGCTACCAAACTAAACTTGAAGAAGATTTTAAGAACATTAGTTCCTACTAAGAACATAATTAATAGAAAAACAAAAGACAATGAAAACACGTAACTAAGCACGTTATTACAATGATTATCAGCTGGAAAGGATCTCATGAATTGATCCCTATTAGACCGGCCGGCAGTTCGGTACTTCATAATGAGACGGCTTAAGAAGCAGCAGTAACTGAAAATCTACGCACACACACACACACACACACATTACTACTGCAAAAAAACAACAAGTACTGAGTTAGGTTCATTCGATTAAGTCAATTAGCTACTGATATTTGAACAAGAGGAATAACAATACCCGGAACACGAAGCAACCTTCAGGCGACTGTTCACTGATCATGTGAAGAAAGAAAGTCACAGCAGAAGGAGATATGGAACTTCCTTCTCCTCATAATAAATGTATGGGTTATTTACATTTTTATACCATGTATTCTGTTGTTATTCAGAAAGCATATCCTATATTTTGAATATTTACATTTGTATACCATCAGATTACGTTTATTATACAAATTCATAGTCAATACTTAATTTTGACCTTAAAATGTCCAAATTACCATTGAAAAGAGCAACTACAATTATGTATTTTTATACCATACATTTTGTTTTGATTAAAAAAGTATACAATGTATTTTGATTTTTTACATTTTCATATTATTATATTACATTTAGTATATAAATCTATATATTTTCTCAATCAATGCTTAATTTTTACATTTAAAATACCCAAAATATGATTGAATTTAAAATTAAAATAATAAAAGAAATTCTAATTGCCAACGTAAAATTTTGTAATACATTATATACTTTTTAGATCAAAACAAAATATATTGTATATAAATGTAAACTATACGTGATCTTTCTTTTTAATGGTTATTTGGGTATTTTAAGGTCAAAATTAAGTGTCGATGAAAAACTAGTATGCCTATGTTTGGTATGACAGTTGGAACTCATCAGTTGGAGTTCATTTCCAACGGAACCCGTTTGGGTCATCGGTTTAGTTGCCTGTCCATTTTGAATCGTTTCCACAGTGAACCCAAATGGGTTTACTGTTCACAGAATCTCCTCTAGCAGCTCTCTGCCTGCTCCCCTGCAATTCGCACTGTTCACCCCCTCTCGGGTTCCACCGCCCTGGCTTCTGTGGCTTGTCAGTGGCCTTGTGGCCTACCCTCCCACGCCCTCTTCCCTCTGCTCCTTCGCAGACCCCCCCTCTACTCGTTCTCCTTTAACATTCAAATTGTGGATTTGCTCACTCCAAGGTAAGCATATGCGTCGACGGATTGGGGCTGCGAAGTGAAGGCGAACGAGCGGGCTTATTACCCAGTATTTCCGACATCGGAAATCGTGTCCTCGGCCAGTTTCCTGCCCGACGCCGCCGGCAACCAGCGTCTACTCCTCTTCGGGAAGCAACTCGGTAACCCTTGTAAAAATTCATCCCTTCTTCGCGAAATTTTTTTTGTTTTTTGTGGATTTTCGATGGCATAATCTTCCTCTGTTGACCAATTTTTTCGTTGGTTTGTAGTTATTGATTTTGAGTTTGGTTTCCATTTTGGTTTTTCGGTGCCTAACACATGATTTCATCCTATTTTGCATCTCTGCTTGTATTGTTGATTCTAATTTCGGTTGCGTTTCAAACCAAAATTTTTCCCCAAATTTTTTTGTTGTTGGTTTGATGCATGCAACTGATGGTATGGTTTAGTTGTCGTTTTCTCATTTTTGGTCTGACAGTTGTGGTTTTCCTTTCCTTGTGCTTTGTCAATGGCAATATGTGAATCTTTATGGGGTGATGTTGATATTCGTTTGTAGTGATTGATTTTGAGCTTGGTTTCCATTTGGGTTTTTTGGTGCTCGGCTTGTAATGTTGATCCAATTTTCGGTTTCAAGTATTCAAAAAATGAAAGCTTAAACCCAGCTGGTGGTTTGATACATGAAACTGAGCCTATGCTGAATGTGTGGTTTTCTCATCCTTTGATGTTGTAATGAAATAGGGTATTTTGTGTTCTGTCATGCCTAATGTGATGTTGTAATGAAATGGTTTGATGCATAGGCTCAGTTTTATGTTTGAAACCGAGCCTCGGGTGGTATTTGTTTATTTTGATATCCAAATGTGATAGGTACGTGGGCATAGGCTCGGTTTAACGGATCAAACCGAGCCTCGGGTGATTCTTGTTCATTTCGATGGCAATTCGGAGGTCCGTGGGCATAGGCTCGGTTTTATGTTGAAACCGAGCCTCGGGGAAAAATTTGTTTATTTTGATATCTAAATGTGATAGGTACGTCGGCATAGGCTCAGTTTGATGGATCAACCGGAGCCTCGGGTTGTTCTTGTTCATTTTGGTAATATCTTGCATAACTGTGTTTTGTAGGTGTGTTTTTACTTGGTTTTATGTATCAGGCAACGGTGATTTGTTTGTTTATTTTGATGTTTTGAGTTGGGTGTTTTACATCTCGTTTAACATTCCGCAAAAATCCCGTCTTGGCAATGATGTATACAACATATCCGCTGTTCGAAATCATCATCTGACTGGTAAGTTAATAACCCGATGCATTGCGTTAGACACCGGTAGCTAATCACATGTTGGCCTGTACGGGGTCGTTTACCCTGGCCCGGTGTTTAGATGCCATGGTATCTAAGCACGTGTGTCGGTGCATCTAACATGTCTCAGATGAACTCTGTCGACCAATTTATATTGAGCCAACCCCTCCTCCCCTATTTTTGGATGTCGTTATGTGTTCATGTTTTTTGTTGACCGCTTTTTTAAGCAAATGCCTCGAAAAGGGACGGGTGAATCGTATCACTGGGATCAGGCTAAGGAAACAGCTTTCCTTCAAAAGCTTGATTACTACGTCGCCTGCAATTTTGGACGACATCCTCCTCTATCGACCCTCGATGGTTGGGCCATAGAGTTTAATGCTGCATTTGGAGGGGTTCTCGCATACGGCCTAACATTACAGCAAAAGAAGGATAGGATGAGAAAAATATATAGAGGTTGGAAGGCATTGCAATGTTGGATAGGCCTAAGATACAATTCGGCGTCGGATCGAGTCATATGCTCAGACGAGGCGTGGCAGAGTTTTCTTCATGTAATATAACATCGAAACACTAACTGGCATGTATTAAATTATTTTCTCGGCCATTATTATTGGACGGGGAAGTTAACAAACCTGGCTTGTCTGCAGGTCCATAAAGAGTGCAATCATCTCCGTTACGAGGGGCTGCGGAACAAGGAGCTTTATTATAACATATTTGACAAGAAGCATGCGGCTGGTGCCTCGGGCTATGGTTCAGTTTCGATGCCACATGACACTCTGGCCCGTCGACCTTGATGTTGGAGAAAACGGATCTGATATCAGAGTTACGGCGCATCGTAAGTTTTTAAAATTTTATACCGTTTCCAGAAAAGAAGCTTATGATGCATATAACAAAAAATTAAATTCAGGATCAAGCATACTTTATTTCTTGGATTCCAGAATTGCTAGAGCGTTTGACGAACGTGTCTTCTCTACTATTCTCGAGTTCCACGTCTCAGAGTGTGTATGGACACACGTTCTATGAATCCAAGCGACCGGTATTTCTTTCCGAAGTCTAAATCCCTACTTCTCAATTCCGATGATCCTCGTTGAGAATTTAATCCAACTTCTTTCTTCAAAACTACAAAACAGGAACCGGTAAACCACCTATGAAAAATTATCACTCGGTTTAACCTTCATCACAGTTTTGATTCAATGGAATTTTCTTTCTTTTTCTCTCTCACAAGATAGTCGAATTTCTCGATGTGGAAAAAACACAAAATTTTTTTTAATTAAAAAAAACGTTTTTCCCCAATCAAAAAATCAAATCATAGTTTTTCAAGAACTCCTAGCCTTTATATAGTATTCCAATCCTTTTCAAAATTTATCTCCTTCTTGAAAAATAATTAATAATTATTTTTCTGGATAAATCTTGAACCAAAAGATTATATAACTTTAGGGCTAGATTTATTGAACCTAAAAACAATTTTTCAAGAGGAAAATACAACTAAAAATTTCGGCCACACTTAGAAATAAATCATGATTGGTGGTTCAAATTTTAAATCAAGAATCTAGACTAGTCAAAAGATCCTAGTCCTATCTAGATTCAAACTTCTTTTAAACCTTTTCGAATTTAAATAAGATTCACATATTTGAATAAATATTTTCCATAAATATTATCCATATTAATTAATTTAAATCAATAAAATATTTCAAATTTTCTTTCCTCACAAAAACCGTGCACCTCTTTAATTAGGAAAAAAAAATCCATGAAAAAATCTCCATTATTTAAACCAATTAATAATTTAATGTTAGGAATATATTTAAACAATTTTGAAATAAAATTTTCTTCTCTCCACACAATTAAAAAAACGTGCACCTCTTTTAATTAGGAGAGAAAAATTTTGTTTTCCAAAATTCAAACACAATTTTATTTTCAAAATTCAAATTAACCAATCACATGTTGACAAATTATTTGTCTACAAATTTCACATGTCCAATCCTTTCTGGATTGCATGTTAGAGAGTACCATGTCTTAATAGACATTTCTAAATTCCATTTATAATTTACCGATCTCATTAGGAACAAATCCCGAGACACTTCGTGGAAATATATGAGCTAAGAGAGGAACCCGATGGAAATATGTAAAGAGGCTCCTATAATTGTGAAAAATTAATCCCAGATCAATTATCCATCAATTATTAACTTCAAAACTATTCCACTAAAAGTTTGAAGCCGAACTCCTGTTTACATACTGTATTACGAAAGCTCTCTCACGTAGTGCTTCTTCTATGATTTATTCATCGCTTGTTTAATCCCCATAGGTTATCCATGATTGAATTGAGGACTTTTTCCGTTTTACCTTTTCAATCATTTTAACTTAAAGTTCCATTATTCTCCATTGAAAGAACCACCAATTGTAAAACCATACAATTGGTAAACCACCAGAGAACACAAAGTAAACCGATGACCAAGATCTTATTATATTATTTTTCAATCCCCGAATAATACCTTTAAGTAGATAACATTTACTATCGTTAAGATAGCTATGGATTCCGTATCTATGAATCTTGATTTCTCCATCCATAAGTCATGCACCCAAAACACAAGTATGTTGATCGTGAATTAACAGTGTCTCACCTTTAGTGCATCAAAGTACATAAGTCATGGATGCGAACTCAAGTAATCATTTCAGGATTAAGATTAATACAGGATGATAATCAAAACATCATTGATTCTTATAAACGGAATTATTAAACTGAATCAATTAACACTTTAGGTCCAGTCCAATGTCATACCTCAATACTGGTATACGTTAAAGTTCTACTCGGAACCTATCCGATGGTCAAGACAAACCATCCCTCCAAGGAAGTAGACAAATTTTACAATCTTATCATGAATAAGATCCCCAAATCTTATTCCGTTGATTGCGGACTATTTATTTAGACTGTTATCAAATTACCACGTCTTCTATGCATACCCCGTATACATATGGTAATTCGATATATTACCAACAGCCTAAGAGTATTTTATGTTTGCTCAAAATAATCATATAATCAATAAATAAGAGTAAATATTACACAACTTATTAAACATGAATAACTTCCTCTTATTAATATCAAAATGTCATATTTACAGAAAATCTCTAATATTGATTTTCTATCCTTAGAGCACATATAGATCCCAACAATCTCCCACTTACCCTAAGCGAGTAAATGTGACATATTACGTATCCCCATGCCTTCGACGTGTTCTTCGAAACTTCTGGCCACCAAAGTCTTCATGAACGGGTCAGCAAGATTGTCCTCCGATGCGATTTTGCAAACCATCACATTTCCA
The DNA here is from genome assembly GCA_025413485.1 of Ficus microcarpa. Classification (NCBI taxonomy): domain Eukaryota; kingdom Viridiplantae; phylum Streptophyta; class Magnoliopsida; order Rosales; family Moraceae; genus Ficus; species Ficus microcarpa. The sequence goes on from CM046384.1 coordinate 24,351,320, forward strand.
CTCTCAACAAAGCCTCTGATAATGTAATATTTTCTGTCAATATGCTTACTCTTCTTATGATGCCTAGGATCCTTGGTATTAGCTACGGCTGCACTGTTGTCACAGTAGAGCACCATAGCTTTATCTGTACCAGGAACGACCTCAAGGTCACTAAGGAACTTGCGGAGCCAAACCGCTTCCTTTGATGCCTCACTGGCTGCCACATACTCGGCTTCCATGGTCGAGTCAGCAATACAAGATTGCTTAACACTCCTCCACACAACGGCACTACCTCCAAGGGTGAAGATAGATCCTGATGTCGATTTCCTTAAATCCTGATCTGATTAAAAATCAGAATCTGTATATCCTATAGGAACAAGGTCCTGACCGGAATACACTAGCATATAATCCCTCGTTCTCCGTAGATAGTTGAGTATATGCTTGACTGCAGCCCAATGGTTCGGTCCCGGATTCGACTGATATCGACTTACCATACCAACCGCAAAACAAATGTCCGGCCTAGTGCATAACATAGCGTACATAAGACTACCTACCGCTGATCATAAGGTATATTTTTCATACCCTCCCTTTCTTCCGATGTCTTGGGACAATCATCTCTAGAAAGCTTGATTCTAATCCTGAAAGGTTAAGCACCTTTCTTGGAATCCTTCATAGAAAACTTATCAAGTACTTTATCAATGTATAAAGCTTGGGAGAGTGCTATTGTTTTGTTCTTTCTATCTCTAAAGAGTTGAATACCAAGAACATTACTAGCTTCTCCTAAGTCCTTCATGTCAAACTGTTTGGCTAACCAAACTTTGACAGATGATAATATTGTCACATCATTTCCAATAAGCAATATATCATCCACATAAAGTACAAGGAACACCACTTTCTCGTTCTTGATACATTTATAAACACATGGTTCATCAATGTTTTGTTCGAATCCATAAGTTTTGATCGCTTGATCAAACCTAATATTCCAAGAACGAGATGCTTGCTTTAATCCATAAATGGATTTAAGCAACTTGCATACTTTGTCTTCTTGGCCCTTTGCCTTGAACCCGTCTGGTTATATCATATAGATATCTTCCTCAAGAGAGCCATTCAAGAAAGCTGTCTTGACATCCATTTGCCAGATCTCATAATCGAGAGCAGCCGCAATGGATAAAAGAATGCGGATTGACTTAAGCATTATTACAGGCGAGAAGGTTTCTTCATAGTCGATTCCTTCTTTCAGCGTATAGCCTTTTGCTACAAGTCTTGCCTTGAAAGTTTTCACTTTCCCATCCACACCTCTCTTCCTCTTGTATATGCACTTACACCCAATCGGTTTTATGCCTTGGGGTAAGTCTACAAGTTTCCAGACCCCGTTGGAATCCATAGATTCCATCTCGGTGTTCATAGCTTTTTGTCAAAGACTAGAATCAACATTCTCCATAGCTTCCTTGTACGTAGTCGGATCATCAATATGTTCTATCGATTCTGCTTCATAAACTTCACCACTAAACATGTATCTTTCAGGTTCCCTGATAATCCTCCCACTACGACGAAGCTCCTGTGGTTGTTGATTCTTTAGTGATTTTTCCACAGGTTTTCCTGTGACTTTAGAAACATCCAAATCCGAAGTCATCTCCTCAAGCACTACTTTGCTAGGAGGTTTAAAGTCTTCCATGTAACTTTCCTCCAGGAATGTTGCATGTGTTGAAACAAAGACTTTATTTTGCTTCGGATTATAGAACAGACCACCTTTTGTCCCTTTTGGATAGCCAACAAACAAGCACACTTCTGATCGTGACTCCAATTTCTTCGCTTCCTTATCCAGGACATGTGCCGGACAACCCCAAATTCGAATATGATTCAAATTAGGTTTCCTACTCGTCCATAACTCGTAAGGAGTTTTAAGAACTGATTTGGAGGGAATGTTATTCAGAAGATAGCATGCAGTTTGTATGGCGTGCCCCAAAATGACAAAGGTAAAGTGGAGTAACTCATCATAGACCGGACCATATCCAATAGGGTCCTATTCCTTCTCTCAGCTACACCATTCTATTGAGGAGTACCAGGTGCAGTCAACTGGGATTGTATCCCATTCTCTATCAAATATCCTAAGAACTCATCCAATAGGTATTCCCCACCTCGATCCGATCGAAGTATCTTAATGGACTTGCCTAATTGTTTCTCCACTTCAACCCGAAACTCTTTGAACTTGTCAAAGGCTTCGCTTTTGCAGGTCATCAAATAGACATATCCATACCTTGAGTAATCATCAATAAAAGTGATATAATACTCATACCCACCACGTGCTTCTATGTTCATGGGACCACAAACATCTGTATGCACAAGTTCTAAAAGTTTCTCGGCATGACCATCCTTGGCAGCAAAGTGCCGTTTAGTCATCTTGCCCTCCAAACAGAATTCGCATTGTGGCCAAGGTTCAACCTCGTACAAGTTAAGGCACTCATCTTTTACCATCTTTTGAATTCTGTTAAGGCTTATGTGACCAAGTCGTAAATGCCAAATATATGATTTGTTAGAGTGAGAAGACTTATGTCTTTTAGAGTTCTTTTCCAATTTTGTATCAAGCAGTGAGTGCATCTTAGGTTTGATAAAATAAAGATTTCCATGCATCCATCCATGACAGATAAGAGAATTGTGTTTTCTAATAACAACTTCATTATTAAAAGAAACTGAATAAGAATATTTAATTAAACAAGCTATCGAAATTAGGTTCCTCTTAAAATTAGGAACATAAAAACAATGTCTCAAAACAATAAACCTAAGTTCATCAAAATAAATATACACTTCTCCCACTGCTTCAGCTTACACCAACGTCCCATCGCCGGTTCTTAACGTAAAGTCCTTCTCATGTAGACTTCTCGTTACCTTGAACCCCTGTAGAGAAATACAAACATGGTTAGTAGCTCTAGAATTTATGACCCAATTGTCTTTAGATTCTTCCACTAAACAACCTTCAAGATACAGGACATTGAAATTACCTTTCTACTTTTGCAAAGCCAGGAAATCTCGGCAATCCTTCTTGAAATGTCATTTCTTCCCACAGTGAAAGCACTTAACCTTTTTGGGGTCCACCTTTCGCTTCTTAGTCTTGGTAGACTTCTTAGAAGCAGGTGCATTCATCGTAGGCTTATTCACCTTATTCTTCCCTTTTTCCTTCTTCCTTTTGGGATTAGGAGCAGGCGAACTAGGTTCAGCCAAATTTACTTCAGTCTTAGATCCAGAAGCCTTGAAAATGCTCTCAAAGGCCTGCAATTCTTTCATCAATTCTGTTAAAGACATCTCCTTCCGGTTAAGGTTGTAGGATGCCTAAAACAAATCGAAATTCTTGGATAAGGTTTGGAAAACCATAACCAGTTGAGTTGCAGCATCGATCTCAGCCCCATTTGCCTGAGCCTTAGACAAATAAGCCATGACTGTCATCATGTGCTCCTTGATGGGAGTTCCAACCTTCTGCCTGCAGTTCATGAGACCTTTGATAGCATCGGTCTTAGCTTGGATAGTTTGTTCACCAAACATTTCCTCCATGTTAACCATGATCTGCCTAGCAGTTTGATGTTCCTTATGCTGTTTCTGGAGCACGTTAGATATGCTCGCCCGAATATAGCACATGGCACTAAGGTTGGAATTGTCCTAGCGCTCAAGCTCTACAAAATCCCTATCAAGAGCATCGATCGTAGGCGTAGGTGGTCGAGGTTGGGTTAGGACAAAACTGTGTTTCTCAAAGTTTAGGACGATTAGCAAGTTCCTTTTCCAGTCATTAAAATTCTCGCCAGTTAATTTGTTTTGCATAAGTATCAAAGATAAAGAGCTCAACATTTTGATCTATAATAAGAAAACATGTAATAAGTACGAGCAAATATCCTATCAGTTTATAAAATATGATTTTGTAATGAAATAAAAAGATCTATATGCAATCTAAATGTTCATGTGTAAAACCCTTAAAACACATACCTTACAACGATAATTCCTAACTACTGCTTTCTAAGTTACCGAGGGGTAGTATAGAATAACTAGCCAAGAATATGGATCCCTTCTGATTAATACATATTCGTCCATGGAGCAAACTCCATTAAATATATATTAACTGTCGTTTATTTGGCCACTACTTTACATAACAGAGTCTCGAGGGAGGGTTAATAAATAAAGTAACATGAGTGTGTAACCATTATTTTCAATTTTGAATCCATATTTTACATCCGCCACCGAGGAGTGATCTATACATAAAATATGCCCAAAATTGTTATCCTTTCGGAAATCCAAATCAGGGTGCGCTCTAGGTAAGATACCTATCCGAAGGGAATTCCCGGATCAAAACCAAGTAGTAGGCACTACCATGCGTAACTATTGGACCAACGATGGAGGCCGTATGTCTTAGTGTGTAAAATCTTCTCCCACTCAATATTTTAAATTAGGGTTTTTGTTTTTCATGCATAAACAATATTTATTGAGTGGCACTCCCTAGTTTATATGGCATGTTATCAATACATCACGAAATAGTATTACATATTCATTTAGCAACTCATCATTCATGGTTTGCAAAATATGTAAATAGCCGTGGATCATGATTCCATCCTAGAGAAAAGAAAATTGCAAAATTTACAAAAATTAACCAAAACATATATCAGCCTTCATTTGTAGATCCATGCCTTGTATCCTTCTTCAATATGTCTTCCTTCTCCAATGTCACATCTTTTTAAATTTAAAATTAAATTTAAATTTCAAAAAAGATTATGTGTGATTTTTTAATTTTAATCAAAATTACAAAATATCAAAATTTAAATTAAAAAATCCGGTTTATTAAATTTTAAAATTTAAAATTTGAAATTTCCAAATTTCAAATTTAAATCACAAAAATTTAAAATTCATAATAATATCCATTAAATTTAAATTTAAATTTTCAATTTTGATTTCCAAATTATCAAGATCACATATCATTGGAAAATTAAATTTTCAAAAAGATTCTTGTGATTTCTTTAATTACTCAAAAAAACATTTTTTTAATTGAAAAAATTTCAAAAAACAAAAAATCACATCCTTTGAAAATTTTCATACTTTCGTTTATCTTCAATCTCCTTGAATCCATTGTAGCCCGAATTAATTCCTATGCCGTTTCCGGCTTACAAAAATTTTAGGAATTGAAAGAACGACTTAACGGTGATAATAGACTGCATCTATTACACTTGAAAAACTTAGATACAAATTCTAACCTCTATGGAATCATGACCGGCAAAATTGAACAAGCATCATATATTATCAAAATAATATAAAGCATTCATTCATCCATATATCCATTCATAATATATTTAACATACTTAAAATAAAACCTAGAGTGCCAACTCTCTAAAATATTTCATTAATGTATAGAGAGAAATTTATTTGATCAAATAATTTACGCTATATGCATGATCATGAGTTGGTCCTGATACCAGTTGTTGGAAAAAACGGATCCGGTACTAGAGTTACGGCGTAGCGGAAGTTTTTAAAATTTTATGCTGTTTCCAGAAAAGAAACTCATGATGCATATAACAATAAATTAAATTCATGATCAAGCATACCTTATTTCTTGGATTCCGGAATTGCTAGAGTTTTTGACCAACGTGTCTTCTCTACTATTCTCGAGTTCCACATCTCAGAGTGTGTGTGGGCACACGTTCTATGAATTCAAGCGATCGGTATTTCTTTCCGAAGTCTAGATCCCTACTTCTCAATTCCGATGATCCTCGTTGAAAATTTGATCCAACTTCTTTATTCAAAACTACAAAACAGGAACCAGTTAACCTCCTATGAAAAATTATCACTCGGTTTAACCTTCCTCACAGTTTTGATTTAATGGAATTTTCTTTCTTTTTCTCTCTCACAAGATAGCCGAATTTCTTGATGTGGAAGAAACACACAAATTTTTTTTTAATTAAAAAAAACGTTTTTCCCCAATCAAAAAATCAAATCATAGTTTTTCAAGAACTCCTAGCCTTTATATAGTATTCCAATCCTTTTCAAAATTTATCTTCTTCTTGAAAAATAATTAATAATTATTTTTCTAGATAAATCTTGAACCAAAAGATTATACAACTTTAGGGCTAGATTCATTGAACCTGAAAATAATTTTTCAAGAGGAAAATACAACTAAAAAATTCGGCCACACTTAGAGATAAATCATAATTGGTGGTTCAAATTTTAAATTAAGAATCTAGACTAGTCAAAAGATCCTAATCCTATCTAGATTCAAACTTCTTTTAAACCTTTTCGAATTTAAATAAGATTCACATATTTAAATAAATATTTTCCATAAATATTATCCATATTAATTAATTTAAATCAATGAAATATTTTAAATTTTCTTTCCTCACAAAAACCGTGCACCTTTTTAATTAGGAAAGAAAAATCCATGAAATAATCTCCATTATTTAAACCAATTAATAATTTAATGTTATGAATATATTTAAACAATTTTGAAACAAAATTTTCTTCTCTCCACACAATTAAAAAAACGTGCACCTCTTTTAATTAGGAGAGAAAAATTTTGTTTTCCAAAATTCAAATACAATCTTATTTTCAAAATTCAAATTAACCAATTACATATTGACAAATCATTTGTCTACAAATTTCACATGTCCAATCCTTTCTAGATTGCATGTTAGAGAGTACCATGTCTTAATAGACATTTCTAAATTCCATTTATAATTTGCCGATCTCATTAGGAACAAATCCCGAGACGCTTCGTGGAACTATATGAGCTAATAAAGGAACCCGATGGAAATATGTAAAGAGGCCCCTATAATTGTGAAAAATTAATCCCAGATTAATTATCCATCAATTATCAACTTCAAAACTATTCCACTAAAAGTTTGAAGCTGAACTCCTGTTTACATACCGTATTACGAAAGCTTTCTCACGTAGTGCTTCTTCCATGATTTATTCATCGCTTGCTTAATCCCCATAGGTTATCCATGATTGAATTAAGGACTTTTTCCGTTTTACCTTTTCAATCATTTTAACTTAAAGTTCCATTATTCTCTATTGAAAGAACCACCAATTGTAAAACCATACAATTGGTAAACTATCAGAGAACACAAAGTAAACCGATGGCCAAGATCTTGTTATACTATTTTGCAATCCCCGAATAATGCCTTTAAGTAGATAACATTTACTATCGTTAAGATAGCTATGGATTTCGTATCTATGAATCTTGATTTCTCCATCCATAAGTCATGCACCCAAAACACAAGTATGTTGACCATGAATTAACAGTGTCTCACCTTTAGTGCATCAAAGTACATAAGTCATGGATACGAACTCAAGTAATTATTTCAGGATTAAGATTAATGCAGGATGATAATCAAAGCATCATTGATTCTTATAAATGGAATTATTAAACCGAATCAATTAATACTTTAGGTCCAGTCCAATGTCATACCTCAATACTGATATACATTAAAGTTTCGACTCGGAACCTATCCGATGGTCAAGACAAACCATCCCTCCAAGGAAGTAGACAACCTTTACAATCTTATCATGAATAAGATCCCTAAATCTTATTCCGTTGATTGTGAACTATTTATTTAGACTGTTATCAAATCACCACGTCTTCTATGCATATCCCGTATACATATGGTAATTCGATATATTACCAACAGCCTAGGAGTATTTATGTTTGCTCAAAATAATCATACAATCAATAAATAAAAGTAAATAGCGCACAACTTATTAAACATGAATAACTTCCTCTTATTAATATCAAAATGTTATATTTACAGAAAATCTCTAATATTGATTTTCTATCCTTAGGGCACATATAGATCCCAACACTTAACGCCTCCCAGGACACCTTTGGCATAGGCCCGGTGAGCGGGGACGATCTGACCCCTCCGTCTGGTAGCCGTAGGCGTAACAACAGAAGAGCCGGCACCGCTGCCGTTCTTGCACGATCTAGGGGCAATTCTGACAAGAGAAAGCAGAGGGACGAGACGGATGAGATGACATTCATGACAATGCAGGAAATTATTAATCACTTCTGTGGCCGCTCCGAATCAGGCACAAGTAATTCCCAATCAAGCCGAACCAATCACATGCTGTTGTGCATGGAAGTTATGACGGAGATGGGTGTTCCACCCAATGAGCGGACAATGATGTGGCATTACTGCTCGAGCCATCCAGAAAACAAGCGTACATTCCACAAGCTGCCCGAGATCGATAGGCGAGAAATTGTTGCATCCGTTGTTCGGTCGCAGCCGCCACCGACCGGTTGAGTGTCTTGTTCTTAAGGATTTTTTATCTTAAGCTGTTTTTTTTTTTTTGGGTTTTTTTTAATTTATTTTTTTCCCCGACTTTCCTCCATTTGATTGACATTTTCTGTATACCCGGATTGTGGTTATTTAATTATTTCACTAAAACTTAGGTCGACCCATGCACGTTGTTGATTATTTATGTTTGATTGATTTTCTAACATTCCGTATTAACTAATGTTAAATGTCATGGTATCGGGGAAAAAAAATTTAACCATCTCGCCTCAATTGTTTTGCATTAGAGTCCCAATCAATTTTAAGATTGAGCATCAAGCTACCAGAAAAATAAATAGCCACAGTTCAGAAACCGAGCAGGATGGAGAGGGCATTAGATCTGAACGCGAGTATAGTGACGATGACAAATATTTTGCGATGACAGTTGTCGCAACGACGAACAGTAGTCGTGTCAGACGTCGGGATCCACAACCGATACATAATTCACTATTGACAGGGAGAATGCGTGTTGAAGAGATTTTGAACGGCCATGACGAAATAATTCTTGGAGTCATAAGTATGAAATCGGCAACGTTTAGATCGTTCAATGATCTATTACGCGGACGGGAGTTATTGAAGCCAACGCGCAACATGGACGTGAATGAGCAGTTATTCATTTTTTTATCCATTTGCGCACAAGGCGTCACGATCCGATACATTGCGTACTTATTCCAGTATTCTGTAGAGACAACCTCTCGTTGGTTTTATAAAGTTCTGCAGGTTATCTGTTCACTGAAGGACGAGTTCATATGCCCACCTGAGTACACGGATGTTCAACCTTTGATTCAGGAGCACTCGTACAAATATCGACCATGGTTTGATGTATGGTTTTTTGTTCTCCCATAACATCAGCGCACGAAATATTTATTACAATAATTTAATTATTTAATTATGGTACGACCCATTATATTTTACTCTTATTAACTCAGGGTTGTGTTGGGGCTATAGATGGCACACATGCCCCGTGTGTGCCACCGGAGGCCAATTCGAAGGGCTGGATCAACAGGAAAGGGCATTACTCGCAAAATGTACTAGCGGCATGCTTATTCGACTAGCGGCATGCTCATTCGACATGAGGTTCACGTATATGTTGGCCGGGTACGAGGGATCGTGTAATGACGCCAGAATGCTAGACGAGGCAATAGCATTCCACGGGTTCCCGATACTGCCACCAGGTCAGTAAAAATAGCTCTTATATAGCAGTGCTTATATTTAATAGAGTTTTAAATAACATATCGGACGTTTACATTCATATGGCGGGCTTTATTTTGCAGGTAAATTTTACTTGGCAGACTCAGGGTACGCTAACAGGGATTGCTTCTTGTCCCCATTCCGATGGGAGACTTATCATTTACCAGAATACCGAACACGGCATGGAGGGCTACGCAACTGTAGGGAAGTATTTAATTACATACACTCGTCTATGCGGAACTGTATTGAGAGAACATTTGGTGTCTGGAAGTCTCGGTTCAAAATACTTAAAGGTGTTAACAGTTACCCGACGGGTAAGCAAAAAATGATCCCCATCGCATGTGCGGTTTTGCATAATTTCATCAGGATGGTGCAGGCGGGCGATCCCGTACTTGAAGAGTACGAGGCGGATTGTGTGCCTGTAAGTGGGACCGCCGATATGAATTCCGATTACGTGCTTGATGACGGGATCGATGTAACTGGGCCTAGTATTGGAACACAGGAGCACGTATCAAGCCGGGGTGCAATGAATCAGGTAAGAGAAATGATGGCTAATGACATGTGGGTCAGATATCGAATATCTCCATGGTATAAAACCACTTGAAATGCAGCATGGTGGAAGGTTTGGGCGGAAATATGTTGTGGTTTTTGGAATTTGTAATTTTTCTCTTGGTTTACAGACTTTTTTTCCACTTTATGTTGTTGTATTATATGGCAAAGTATGAAATTTATCAAAATATTATGATGACCTAAGGTGATTGGTATTAATTTTAGTGAGAAATGAGAGAGTCAAAAAAAATATTTTGATGCATTTGAGTTGCTTTTTCAACGAATTAAGTTATAAAATTCATAGCGTTTAACAAAATACAAAGGAATTTTTTTATTTTCGGAGCTACGGAAAAATTTTAGGTACAAATGTCCCAATCATATTTATTTAATTTATGTTACCGGAGTTTTCTGAAAAATAAAATTGGTTTTGTTTTCAAGTAAAGGATTGTAGATATTAAATTAAGCGTCTTTTAATTATTCGATTTTCCGCTGATGGCACATAGAATAGATTGTGAAATTGTGTTTTCCTCAGATGCGTTCTCATTTGTAAGTTAGATTAGTTAATACTTTTGAAAAAGTATTTAGACATTTATTGATTTTTAAGAGCTATAAAATAAATTTATGTGTAAAAGTACAGTTTAGTTGAAGTTTAGATAAGCTACCGAAGAAAAAGAAGAAAAAAAATTGATTTCAGTCAATTAAATTTTATCCAAACAGGACCTTTGTTTTTTTTTTTTTTTTTTAAATTATTCAACTCAAACTTTTTTACCAAACAACCAACTCAAACTTAACTTTTTTTTTTTCCAAACAATTTACCAAATACTATCATTTTCAACTCAACTTACATCAACTCAAACTTAACTCAAACTGACGAACCAAACGGCCCTATAAATTTGTATATTAAGACTAATTAATCTAATAGTGTACAATTGTAAACATTCAAACTATATGATTTACTTTCCGAATAAAAATAAAATATACTATATAAAAACATAAATAACTATACATATATATATATATATACACACACACAAATATATAAGAGAGACAGAGAGAGAGAGCGAGACCACTTCTGCACTCATCGATACTTAACACCTGTATCTGAAACTTTCACTTTCATTGACAAGCTACAGACAGATCATCTAAAGTCTGAGGAATGGTGTCAGTTACGTAACCAACTTATTTGACTAGCTCGTCCTTAGCCGCGCACGACAAATATGCGGTCTGTTGACAGAGTTCTGTGATAAACGGTCATTTGAATTTATTATGTCATCATGCAGTAACTCAACGGTCTTTACCTTTATTTATTATTATTATTATTATTATTATTATTATTTTGTGTGTGAAACAATGACCTTCTCCTTAAATCTGCACATGCAAAATCACAAAAAAGTTCTCAGCCAAAGTCACAAAATGTAACATTATTAAAATGCAGTAACATTTTTTATTAACATTTTTATTGCTTAGTAAAAAATGTAAAATCCTTCTGATTTATTATGCTCTATTAAATATATATATATATATATATACACTTCAATTGCTTATAAAAAGTCTAGTTTTTACTCTTTTTCCGTCGATTCAAGCAAAGGCAAGAACTCTACAAATTGTACCTAATTTTGCTTGCTTAAATTAGATTTGGCCAAAAAAAAAAAAAGATAATTATCGTTCTTAAGGTAAGTTCATATTAATCTTTATCAATTTAAGTATGGCATACACACATAGAAGCAAACCTTATATTAAACAGAAAAATTATCTTTTAACTACTTAAAACAACTCAATTTAAACTTTTATAAACTGATGTGGAATAAACGCTTATTAAAAATCACATAAAAGGTTTTAATTATGTCATTAAACCATTCTTAAACTTTAATTGATCAGTAAACACAATTTATCTTATAGAGTTTGAGATAGATTGAGAGGAGAGATGAGGGTTTCAGAATGCTTATTTATCAATTAGTTAATTACTTATTATTTATAGAAAAACTAGTGGTAAGGTGTTAATAAAAAGCAATAGAAAGATTATGGGATCAATTTCTCAAAGACTAAAACTATGACTGGTAAGAAGGAAAGAAAGCAAGAGGGAAAGGAAAAATGGAAGTGAAAGAAAATAAGAACAAGAGAAAAGATTTTTTCTTTTTTCTTTTTTCAATTATTTGGTATCATCATGGAAGGAGAGAAAAGAAAAAGGTCGTGTAATTATTGTTGTACTTATATATTATTTTATTTTAAAAGCATGGACAAAAATGTAATTTTAATAGTTGTTGGGTGGGATTTAGTTTTCCTCTCAATTTTTCTTTCCATTCCTTTTTCCTTCTTATCAAATAATCAACTCCATCAACTTCCCTCCACTTTTCCACCTTACCAAACATAGCATAAGAGTGTGTTTAGTAGGGAAAAATGGAAGGAAACATGGGTGGAATGATTAGTTAAAAGATATTGACATTCATAATTGATTGATAAGAGAGACAAGATGAAGGAACAGATTAAGAAAGGGGTTCAAAATTTTTCAAAACACCATAATTTGATATTCTAAATTAGAGAGATTGTTGTACGTATTTTGTACCAAATATCACTGGAGAAAGCACTACGCCTTCTTTTCATATTCCTCACTTAGGGAATTTACCGTCCCCTAATTTTTGGTGAAATTGGGACCAGGAAGAGCCCAAGCCAAGCCTCTTCCGTTGAAAGCAAGCACATAACCCGCACTGTTTTACCCTCCCATCTCTTGGCCCAGTACTTTGATGTAGGGCCATAGTCGTCGTTTGATCAACAAATTTGCATATAGACGGTACTTAAAAAAAATTAAAAAACTAGCATCTAAATGTAACCCGTAGCTGGTACAATATTTACTAGAAATTTGATTATTCTTAATCGCACAATATTTAGCTCTCGTTTGGCTCCATTTTTAAACCTACTTTTTAAAAATTTTTTACAATCTTTTTTTTTTTCCATAAAAAATTTAAATTTATTGTTTGAGTTATGCGTTTTGTCTATCAATCTAAATGGAGTCTCAAAGGTACACTATTTCCGTACTCAACTTACAATTTCTGTAAATGTAAAACAAAAAATTTGCATGTAAATCATGTCGTGTGTGTGACTGAGATTATTTGAGGGAAAAAAATATGGAATGATGTAACTGTGGCATTAGCACAAAACTTAACATCCCATTAAATAAATATGGGATAAAAGAACTATGGTTTGACCGCGAACGTGTGACTAATTAAGGTTTGGAACAAGAATAAGCTCCGTTTGGGGTAGTTTGAGTTTTAAAAATATTTTGATTGAAAATTAATTGAGTTTTAAATGTGCATTTGGTTGAAAATGAATTGTTTGAAATTAAAAAGTGTAAAAATTTGTAATGCATTTGGAAAAAATAACGCTATTATTAATTACGTTATTCTATCCAATTTTTTTTTTAATCAATAATCTCATTTTTACTTAAAAAAAATAAAGTTATTTTTAAAGTTTGAGCTTGCATTTGGTGTATAGGTGGGAGTTGAGTTTTTTGTATTGGAGTTGTTTGACTTTTTAAAAACTAGTTAAGACTTTTGTTAACTTTTCAAAAAAGACAAAAATGATTTGATATATTTATCATGATAATCCGGAGACTGCTCCGTAATCTACGCAGTAACATAGCCGACGATTCCTCCAAAAAAAAAAGCCGTAAATATGGCCGATAATTGCTCAAATTTGTCGGAATCAACCCGTGACTTATGATTTTGCTTATGTTTGGTGAATGAGTTTAACTCAAACTCAACTCAAATTTTTCATCTTAATTTTTGTCCTTTTCTGAACAGTCAATAAAATTTATAACTACTTTTTAAAAGGTCAACTGAACTCAAACTTAAAAATTTTATCTCATCTCAAACTCAACTCAAATACTAAACGAACCTGAAACCGTAATTATTGAAAAAAAAAAATTTGCTTTTGTTGTATTATTTTCACATTTTCGACCGGATACAATTGAACGAATCTCGCCGCAGAGTCCGAGACAGTCAAAATTACAAAAATAAAAGTTATAATGCCAATGTAGGGCACCCATATATTGAGCATAATCTGCATCAAGTTATTAATATTTCAAAAGCTGCATTATTCAAATTGACAAACTTTCCGACATTTTGGAATTTTCTTTTCTTTTCTTTCTTGCTTTCTTCCTTTTTCTTTTTTAGTGGGGTTGCCGGTTGAGAAAAGAACTAGCTAATTGTATCGATTCCATGTTCCCAACTTATATGATATCTTAATCGTGTTGACCTCATTGTCAGTGTTCATACTATTATTTTTTTCCCCAAGAATAAAAGAAGTTTGTTATCTTTTTTATCATTTTTGTCGTTGAAAAAGACAGATGCAATATGATACCAGAGAAGTGCACAGCAAAGTTTCATCGTCTCTATAAATATATGCACAGCATGCAATTGCTAATTTGGGTTGTGGAATATTGGACAGAGATGTGTGGAGCCAACTTGCTGACGTTCCGGTTTATTTTCTTCTTCCGCTCACCATAAGAAGGATATATTGTATTCAAGCGGCATTCGCTGCTCAGCACTTGATGTCTTGCTCCAAGGATGAGTTAAATTTTATCAGGGTTTTTTTTTTTTTTTTTTTTGGAGTGACAATATAACACCATTTCATTGGCAAGAGGGCCTTTATTCTTCTATACTTCTTTCTTACTTTCTCACTTGTCATTATAACTTTTTTTTTTTTTTTTAAACTATGATTACCATTTAGGAATGAGTTTTTTGTCTTTACATGTTGGACGGATGTAACTTTGTATTTAAGTTTATGTTATTAAATTGAATTGATTTACATGTAAATTTATATGTAATATGATACTACTTGAAGCTTTTAGTGAAATTGACATGTAAAATAGAAAAATATTATATTAGAATCATTGGGTTGTTATATTTATTAAAGGTAAAAAGAAATCCAAGTCTCACATCGTAAACATATAACAACAATAATAAACATATAAGGGTATTGAGCTACTCTACTTAATATGTTGACATTTTAAGATAGAAGCTTAACCTCATAACAGTCTCAAATATCTTCTCCTCCTTCCTAATCTTCACATGGTATCGAAGCAACTAAGCTCAAATGAGTGGCTTGATCCATCTAATACAAAATTGGTGACTATAAAGAGAGCACCATTTTACGGGGGCGTATTAAGGGTAAAAAGAAACTCAAGTATCACATCGTAAACATATAACAACAATAACAGACATATAATGATATTGGGTCACTCCACTTTATAGTTTGATTTTTTAAGATGGAAGCACAATCATTTTAATAGTCTTAAATATCTTTTCCTAATCTTCACAATATTAACTTGCCAAAAAAAAAAATTATATTACAAGTATGCTTTTAAAGGAGTGCCTTATATGAGACTAGTCATATTCCTATCTTTAACTAAAATTGAATAATAGACAACTAAAGTTAAGATTAAAGCACAACAGATCATACTATTGTTATTTTCTTATTAATTTTCATAGTTAAAATAACAATCTTTTTACTAAATGGTGAGAAAAATAACTGATATAAGAAAAACTTAATTAGAATATCCAACTAGCAACCAATGATATCTATTAAATAACAACGTAACTGACAATATCGATTAATGTCCAAATGCAGTTGTTGCATGAAATTGTAAGTGCATAATATTGTAACAAGTAATAGAGTAATGAATAAAGTATCGTTCTCACAAAGATTGTTATTTATTAATTATGAAAATTATATTAACTCTAAGTTTATTTGAATAATCAAAAGAACAAAAGTTAGTGCAATAAAAATTAATAAAACCAATAAGAAAAAGGTCTAGGATTGCAATTTTCGCTCAACACTTCATCTGAATCTCTCTACTCTCCTCTGGATAAATTAATCAATCTGAATTGTCAACCAATAGCCTAAATTATCTAAAAGCCTCTCCTGACGGTCAACTAGAAATATTCCTCTGAACTAACTCACTATATTCATATGAGAATCAAATTAAGATGAAACTCAATGAGCACATATTATACATATACTAAAAAGATGGACTGAGTCATTGTTCACTACACAGTAATAAACAGTAACTTTTGGGATTTTTTTTTCATTTTTTTTTTGTTCTGTTACAGTGTTCTGTGATACTGTACAGTAAAATGACATTTTTGCCCTTTAATTTCCCTGCATTTTCCCGACTGCACAGTGACTTACCAGTTTTGCTTTTTTGGCATTATCCGGCCATTAGAGAGAAAGAGAAAGACAAATAGAGATAGAGAGAGAGTGACATTTTCCGGTCATTAGAGAGAGAGGAAGAGAGAGAGAGAGAGATAGAGATAAAGATAGAGAAAGTAAAAATATCTATATCTATATTAAAATAAATTTAAAAAAAAATAAAAATAGAAAAAGCTAAAATCATAAGATAAAAAATTATATTTTATTAAATTACTTTCAATTATAAAAAATAAAATTATATATGTTAAATAATATTTGAAAATTTTAAATTATTGAATTAATAAAAATTTAATGAAAAATAAAACATAGTAATACATTTAAAGAATAAATTAATACAAATAAATTATAATATTCAAAATAAACAAACAAACTAAAAAATTTGAATTTAAATAATAATTTACAGAAATTCCAAAATACAAAAAGGTCCATAAAATTACAATATAGTTAAAAATCTATAAATAATTTTTCTACTGTAATGAAACGTAATTATCAAAAATATATATTTATAATTATTATAACTAAATTATTATTTATGTCATATATTAATATTATTATTTAAAATTAAAATTTTTTAAAAATATTTATTTCATTTCTAGGTTTATTTATTGATTTAATTAATTTTGTTTAAATTTAATAAATTTACTTAAGTTATTAAATTTTTTTGACTACTTAAATTTAAAAGTTTTTAATTTTATTTATTCTTTCTGATATTTTAATAACAATATATTATTATATTTTATTCTATTAACAATAATTCTTACACTTAATATTTTATTTTAATATTTGATATTATTATTTTTTTATTCTTTGACTTCTGTTATTTTTTTCTTCTTTTTTTTTTTAAACAAAATGCTCAATAATTTTCTTTTACATTTATATCTATAATCTTTAGAAATAAATTTTTTAAAATTTTTGTTCATTTTTACGTTTATTTGTTAATTTAATTGGTTTTTATTTTATTAAATTTCCACCCAACTTTGTTATTCCTTTGATTTTTTAAATTTTTTAAATTTTTTTATTATTTAAACTTTTTTATTTCAAGAAAATTACGCTTATAAAAATGAATGTATGTACTTTAATATTATAATAGTAAATACTCAAAAAATATACTTATTGTAATTATAATCTATATCTTAATTAATTGTTTTTTCTTCCTTTCCCGTATAATCTATATCTTAATTAACTACTTTTGTTATATAATACTTAATTTTTTTCATTTTTGCTTTTTCTTCCTTCCCTGTGCAATGTACGGGTATTAAACTCGTGCTCTCTAAATGATCACACATGTTATGCAAGTATATTTTTATCCCACATAAACTCACGGCTTTCGTGTATTCATCATATGTCATTTTATCTAGGGCTAAACACAAAATCCCCTTTTCCAATTCAATTAGGGTTTACCAAATCAATCTAATTAGTGTTCAAGTAATTAGAAGCATTAAGCACAATATAGAACAAACAATTTAATATCAATTAACAAAATCAAGAGAAATAGCAAATTAATTTAAACTACATGTTGAGTTCAATTGCAATCCCAAAAAAAGAAAATTGATTGATTATTAAAAATAAAATTCTATAATATAAAGATTCAAGCATTCTTAAATTACAAAAATAAAAAGATAAGAAAATAAGAAGAAACCCCCCCCCCCCCTTTTTTTTTTGAGTTGTCACGAGTCTTCAATAATTTTCCTCTAATCTTCTTCTCCTTCTTTTCTTAATGATTTAAGATGCAATCTCCAAAACTTTGTAGAAAACAAAACCTAAAAACTAAAAATTAAAATAAAACTCAACTAAACCCTAACAAATAATTTTTTTTTTCTTTTTCTTCTTTTTCATCTTTGATTTTTCAGCTTAGAAGAGCAACCAAAGACCTCTAAACTTACTCTAATCTCTCCTATTTGTAACTTGTTCCAAAAAGGGCAATTTTTAAATTTGGGTGCTGCAGCCCTCACTATTGCTGTTTTGGAGCTTGTAAATCAGCTCTGCCGCCTTGGAATCCAAAGCTGCAGCGCTCAATTGCTGTACAAAATTTTTTAGCGCTCTAGGGCTGCAGCCTTGAAAATCTAGAGCTGTAGCCTTGATAACTTGCCTTTATCTTCCTTCATTTTCACTCAAAATCTTGCAAATTCCGTGGGATTTGCCAAAAAAAAAAACTTTATTTCCTAACTTGCTTAAATATACTAAAAACAACTCAAAAAACGTTAAAGTAACTCTTAAATTAGCAATACATCAAGATGAATGTATTCAAATCACTGGTATAAACCCCGTTCATAGGCAGTTCACTTGTATAATTTATTTTGGATAGTCATGGAAATCACTAATGTTTTGCATTGGTATCGTTTTACGTGTTTAGTTATTGGCTGTTTTCTTCGGCTCTGTATATTGGCATTTAACAGCTTAATAAAACGTAAGTGAGCTAAGGACCGTATTATTTCATTTCACTTTTTTAAATAAATAGAGATCCACTTAAATTTATTAAATAAAAAAAGGAAAACTACAATTAAAAAAATTAAGAATCCATCCTCAATTGACAAACCTTACAAAAAGTAAAAGACACTGCAGAAACAACTTAAAAAAGAAAAAAAAAAAAAAAAAAAAAAAAAAGAGAGGCAAATGAATTCAACTGAAAATTAATTTCATCTTTACATCTGTAAACTGGTTTACTTTTGAACATGAAGTTTATAAAGATTTTTTTATTAGAAATAAATTAATAAATCTAAATACTAAAAAATGAAACAAAAAATTCTTTTAACGACTTAGAATTTAATACATAAAATTCTTCAAATGCTAAAATCAAAGAAAATGAATACATAGTACAATGAATTAAAAAGTTAAAAATACATATTTATTAGTTATTAACTCTTCAAAAGACAGTTTTTTTTCCACTTAAAACCTCAATTGAAATTTTCAGGTAATCATAAAGATTTCTTTAAAAAGAGT
Organism: Ficus microcarpa; assembly: GCA_025413485.1. NCBI lineage: Eukaryota > Viridiplantae > Streptophyta > Magnoliopsida > Rosales > Moraceae > Ficus > Ficus microcarpa. The sequence goes on from CM046384.1 coordinate 24,370,483, forward strand.
TTGATGAGAATAATTTAGGGTTTATGAAATGAAATTAACGTTAATCAAATTTGTGGGAATCTTCTTTAATATTTCTTTAAAAAAATATTATTTCAAATTTGTGGGAAATCTTCTTTAATATTTCTTTAAAAAAAATATTATTTCCATTTATAGTTGATGTGGGGGTAAGTTTTTTTTTTTTTTTTTTTTAATTATTTTTATAAAAAAGATTACTTATATTTATAGTTACGTGAGCGTATGAGCATTCTTAATGGATTTTAACGTAATTTTATTATAGGGTAAAATTGCAATAAGAGTATTTTATAATTGGTGGAGGTATTTATAAAAGAATAATGCTAGGGATATCAATTCCAATATCAATTTTTTGAGTACCAACTCATATTTTTATTGGTAAATGCAATCAATTGATGCGGTAATACTTTAAATACTTATAAGTAAAAATATGATAATTCATATACTACATACGTTGATATTTAAATTAAAAGTTAGGATTATAATTAGTATTCCTAACATTTTTTATTTATAAATAGTAAGGGTGCAAATAGAATCACTCTTTAGAAACCAACCTAATTAAAAATAGAGATTGAGTAGGAGTTCCAAACGGGCCTGAGAAAAGATTCAACATCTTGGACGGCATTAGTTTGCACTTTGCATATTCATTATTTCATTTAAGGGCGTTTGTTTTGAAGTTTATTTTAAAATAAATTGTACATTTTTTATTATGATTTTTATTTTTTTCTGAAAAAGTGTTTTGTCTTTTCTGAAAAAAAAATTTCGTCTTTTCTAAAAAATTACTATTGAAATTTAGAAATGTTAAACTAAACTCATTCATCAAACACCCCCTCATCATATGATTGTGACGTTGATGTATAGAGTTCAAAGTATCAAGAATTGAAAACTGTAGTATAAAGCTGTAATATTACAAAGTAATAAAGGAATCGAAGACTCCGTTGCCTCTGTTGCTCGAGAGCTAAAATTTCGAAGTGAACTGCGAGAAGGCAATACATAAATCTACAAACAAAGTAGCGTAAAAATATTAAATGAAACGATAGAAAATTAGAATGAAGTGATTTGAATGCGTATATATATATATATATATATATATATATATATATATGCGCACACACATTATATATAAATCCGGACTTCTATATATAGCAAAATTACTAATTTAAGTTATTGAGAATTAATTGAATGAATATTGGTCAGACATTTAGTATATATGAGTTCAATACCCGTACGTTATATGGAGAAGGAAGAAAAAACAAAAATAAAAAAAAATTGAGTATTATATAATAAAAACAATTAATTAAGATATATTTTGTAATTACAGTAAGTATATTTTTTTTAGTATTTACTATTATAATATTAAAGTACATACATTCATATTTATAAGCATAATTTTCTTGAAATAAAAAAGTACAAATAATAAATAAAATTAAAAGAATTTGAAAAATCAAAGGATAACAAAGTGTAGGGTAAATTTAATAAAATAAAAACCAATTAAATTAACAAATAAATGTAAAAATGAATAGAAATTTTAAAAAATTTATTTCTAAAGATTATAGATATAAATATAAAAGAAACTTATTGAACATTTTGTTTAAAAAAAAAGAAGAAAAAAATAAAAGAAGTCAAAGAATAAAAAAATAATAATATCAAATATTAAATAAAATATTAAATGTAAGAATTGTTATTAATAGAATAAAATATAATAATATATTGTTATTAAAAAATCAGAAAGAATAAATAAAATTAAAAACTTTAAAACTTAAATAGTCAAAAAAATTTAATGACTTAAGTAAATTTATTAAGTTTAAACAAAATTAATTAAATCAATAAATAAACCTAGAAATGGATTTAATATTTTAAAAAAATTTAATTTTAAATAATAATATTAATATATATAAATATACATTTTGATAATTATGTTTCATTAAAGTAGAAAAATTATTTATTGATTTTAATTTTATTGTAATTTTATAGATCTTTTTATATTTTGGAATTTCTGTAAATTATTATTTAATTTCAAAATTTTAGTTTGTTTGTTTATTTTGAATATTATAATTTATCCTTTAAATTGATTATTCTTTTTTTGGTTAAATTTTTATTAATTCAATAATTTAAAATTTTCACATGTTATTTAATGTATATAATTTATTTTTTATAATTAGAAATAATTTAATAAAATATAATTTTTTATCTTATGGCTTTTCTTTTTCTGTCTTTATTTTTTTTATTTATTTTAATGTAGATATATATATCTTTTACTTTCTCTCTCTATCTCTATCTTTTTTCTCTTTCTCTTTTTCTCTCAAATGACTAGACAATACCGAAAGGGCAAAACCGGTAACTCACTGTGCAGCCAGGGAAAATGCAGGGAATTTGAAAGATAAAAGCGTCATTTTACTGTACAGTTACTGTAATTTACTATAGAAAAATAGAAAAAATAGAAAAAAAGGACCCAAAAGTTACTATAGATAAAAGTTTACATCTTTTTAGTATATATATAATATGGTTCACAGGTATCCGAAAATAATATGAAGACATAATTTGAGCCTTTTTTTTTTTTTTTAAGGAACATAATTTGGACTTTTTTTTGGGGTAAATAAAAACATTATTTGGGCATTTTCTTTTAAAGAAAATTGTAGCAAATAGCATATTTTGCAAGTATCTTTGAAGTTTATAACAGCTTTTTTAAAATATTATAAATTATAACATATAATTCTAGTAGATTCTTATATTTCCTTGAATTTTTTAAAAAATTTTGGATTTACAGTTAATTTTTAACAATAAATTTGTGTGCATAGTTTCAAATGTTAGAGAGAGAGAGAGAAAGGAGGAGGAAGAGTTTTTGAAGTATTATATGATCATCAATTTAATTATGTTATTTATTATTATGTTTAAAGTTTTATGTTATAACTTATTATTACTTTTTAAAAAAATTCTAGTTTTCTCTTTGTCTCTCTCTCTCTTTAATTAGAAACATAATTTGGACATTTTCCGGTGAATACAAATAATTTGGACTTTTGGGTGAATATAAACATAAATTGGACTTGGACAATGACAGATAAGGCTGAGCTCTTTATGCAGCGATCTCAAGTCCAAACATGATGGGCGTCGCATTATCTACACAAGACATGAAAATGACACTTTCTCCATCGTCCAAAACAGTTATTTTTTGTTCAACCAAAAACAAAAAAAAAAACAGTTATTCTTTGGTTCTTCAATATTCTTTTCTATTTTTATAATTTTGGCACATTTTTGTAATATAATTTTGTCCTTTTTTTTTTCTATTGGTCAATTTTTTCATTTTAGTTATTTATCTTTTTGATATTTTTTCATGCCCATCTTTTATTTTATTTTATTTTCAGGTCTTTTGTTATTTTTTTTTTACTTTTTGGGTCTATTTTTTGAACTTATAATTTTAATTTTCTCTATTTAGATAAATTTTATCAAATATGTCCAATATATGTGTAACACATGCTATAGATTAGTATATATAGAGGCTTTGATTTTACAGCTCTGTCGACCTTTGTGTCCAATACCAAACATATTAATTTGATAAGTAAATCAAATTCTTCATCCGATTAAGAAAAAACCAAATTTGATAACAATAGTTATAACCCAAGGTGGTCATGATATCACCATATATACATATATAGCTATTACAGCGTTTGAAATATTTTTATTATTTCTTTGGCCTTATAATCAATGAACAATAATAAACTATTGTCCAAAGGTATTAAATTTTAATCAACAAAGTCAGGACTGGACACACATTTAGGATATGTAGACACTAGATGGAAGCCAATTTACATTAGTTGTGGTGGAGCCTCAGTATTTTTTTATTAGAAAAATATAAACCCTGTTTGTGACAATAAGGTTTTTATTATTTTTTATTATTTATTTTAGTATTATTTTTTTAAAAAAGAAAGCTCTGCACATGGAGCGCATAATCTATTGAATAATATAAAATCGAAAAAGATAACCTGATTTAGCCCTTCCGATTATTAGGAAGTCTTTTATACCAGAGAACGTAGATTACGGAACCAAGGAATTGCAGAAGAATTTTCTTCTTCTTCTTGGTTCTTTTCTTTTTTTTTTTTTTGTTTTTGTTTTTGTTTTTTTTTGTTTTTTGGGCCGATCGATAGAAATTAGAAAGTATACTATTACGGCACCCACACTTAAAATTAAAAGGCGTATCTTTGTATTTGTGTGGTTAACTTTCATTATCTTTTATACAAGTTACGTTTATCTTTGCTATTATGGATATAGTACAAAGTTATTCAGACATATGTGTTGTATAAAAGAAAAATCACTTAAGTATAGAGAGAGAAAACAAACTAATTCAGAATACACGAGTTTAATACCCGTTCGTTGTACGGGAAATGAAGAAAAAAATAAATAAAAAAATTAAATATTATATGATAAAAACAGTTGGTTAAGATAAATATTATAATTATAATCAATATAATTTTTCTCAAAATTTCTCCCAATAATAAAGATGCAAAATCAAAATAATAATAGAACTAATAATAATAAAAATGAAAACAAAAGCAAAAAAGAAAAAAAATCTTATGTAGTTATACTTATTTAAAGAAAAATAAAGCAAAAAAAAAAAAGAAAAAAATCTTTAAACTCAAAAGAATTTGAAAAAACTAACCCTAACAAAAAAATTATAATAAAATAAAATATATAACTCATTTTCTTCTTTTTTTTACAGTTTTAAAAAAATAAAAAATTTTTTATCAGGTTTTATACATGCAAAAACTAAAAAACATGATTTTTAAAATATAAAACAAAACAAAAAAAAAATTGCATGCAGAATCCTTAAAAAAAATGGGTGTTTAAAAAATAGAACAAAAGAAACAAAAAACATACACAAAAAAAAAATCCAAAATAAAGATAAAAAATTTAAAGTAAAAAAATTGTTTAAAAATCAAAAAAAGACAAAGTGAGCAAAAACACAATACAAAAATAGATCAGAATCTAATATCTAAAATTTCGCAGGAAAAAAAAGGCAAAATATGTGAGAACAAAACTGTCATCCCACTGTAGATAAGCCAAAATCAGTACATAGGATAAGAGCAAAATTGACAGTTTAATATAAGAAAAGCAATTACTGTGCATTACTGTAGGAAAAAAGAACCGTACAGCAAAAGTAACAAAAAAAAAAAACAAAAACAAAAATCACTATTTATTAAACAATGAAATATTACATTTTTTTACTATAGCAAAGCAGCAAAAATTTAAAAAAAAAAAAACTGCAACAAAGAAATAAAAGTTAAAAAAAAACTATTTATCAAATAATAAAACAAAACAGTAAAAGTAAAAAAAAAAAAACGTAACAAAACACCAAAAATTAAAAAAAAAATACAACAATAACAAAAGTTAAAAAAAAAAAAAAAAAAAAACAACAACAAAAGTAAAAAAAGGAAAAAAAAATCAGCAAACGTTAAAAAAAAAAAAAAAAAAAAAAAAAAAGAAAAAAAAAACAAAATTAAAAAAAAAAAAAAAAAAGCAAATGTAAAAAAAAAAAAAAAAAGTGGAAAAAAAAAGCAGCAAAAAAAAAAGAAAGAAAAAAGACAGCAAACGAAGAAAAAAAAAACTGAAATTGTTCAATGAACAGTGAATCACTATTCATAAACAGTGAAATCACTGTTCATGAACAGTGACGCGCGTCAGTGGCGGCTGACAGAGCATATTAATGAGGGCAAAATAGGCAGTTCACTGTTCAGGCCCAAAAAGAAGAAGAAACAGAGGCGTAATAGCGTCATTTCACTGTGCTGCACTGTTTTACTATGCAGTACTGTGTATTACTGTAGCTATAACGCCGAAAAAAAAAAAAAAAAACCAAAAAACACTGTAGAATACTGTTCTTTGAACAGTAAAAGTCCTATTTTCTTTAGTATATGTATATAATGTTCTTCAGTTTGATTATAATTATTAATGATTAAATAGATGCAGGACATATCTGTGTAGGGCCTGGGGGAATGTGCCCCCCTCAACTTCTTGAATCCTAAATTTAACCCCCAAATTTTCTTAAAGTTTTGTTTTTTGTCCCCATATAAGTTTTTTTCTCAAATGTACCCCCACTCAAAAGTTTCCTTTTTTTTTTTTTTTCCCTCAAATATACCTATAACACTCAACTTATTCATATTTTTTAATATCATCACCAACATTTGATTCTTCTTTTTTCCTTCTAATTTCTTTATATACTTTTCATTCTAATTTTTTTAACTTTTATTTTGTTTTAAAAACTTTATTGATTTTAAAATTATCAATAATTTGAATATTTATACATTTAAGTTTTTTTTTTTTGAGAGGAGTGTAAGTTTTTATTTATTAGTAAAATGAATTATCCTTAAAAGGAAAAATGATGTTGTAGAATAAATTAAAGTGGAATTTAATTTTAAATCAGAAAATTACAAACAACATACGACAAATTATGAGCTTGAAACTTCTATTTATGAAAACATTTGAGATAAAGTTCATGAATAAAATTTCACAATCTTTTCAAAATATAAAAGCAATAGTAGTAATTACATGGTAATAAACAATAAAAAATTTCGTTAGAATAAAAAATGTTAAACTTTTTATCAGATAAAGTTATTAATTTTAAAAATTTTCTCTGTATGCGTTTGCCTACTAAGAAAAATTTCTGGATTCATTACTAAATAGATGGGTATTTTTGTCAAAGCAATTTTAATTTCCTACCATCCCAATAACTAATCAAACATAATAACTGTGATTATCTTCGTGCTTTGGAGGTGACGGCTGTTTGAAGGCTTTAAATAGAAGCCTAGGGCTTCGTGCTCTTGGTTTGTGGCTGCGGGAGAAGCGAAAACCGTAGAAGAAAAAAAGAAAAAATTATTTTAGGTTTCAAGTTTTCTACAAAATTAAGGAGGATTATCTTCAATTATCAACAAGAATGGGATTAAAAAATTTATAAGAAGGCTTTAAAGACCTGTAACACCTTCAAATTAGGTTAGGAGAAGGCTTTTGAGACCTGTAACACCTTCAAATTAGGCTTTTTTACTTTATTTTCTTATCTTTTTATTTTTGTAATTTGAGAATGATTAACTATTATTTTGTAGATTTCTATTTTTATTTATGAAGTAATTTTCTTTTTTAGGGATACGATCTAACCAAATGATAATTATTTGAGTATTTCTATTTTTAATTAGTTGATATTCTATTTCAATTCTATGTTAAAATAATTAATATGTGCTTAATGGTTGTGAATGCCTGATTACCATTTGCATGAGTTGGTATTTAATTTGAGATTGAGAAGTTATAATTGAATAAGCTCTTATTTAATCTACCATGAGATTGTCATAAGCTTGAGATAGTTATGAAACTTGTGCAACATTACAAATTTTCTGTTCTTAATGAATTGTGGCAAGCTTAAAGTTTGAGACCAAAAGGTGATAACGACTTATTGTGAGATCAATTGTTAATGCTTGAGAAGGATTAATGATCACGTTAGATATATTCACTAGCAACATAGGGAATAGACATTGATTGAATGGATTAGAGGATTTTCATATAATTAATTCGGTGAAATTAGAAACCTTAGATTTTTAGTATTTTGAGTCTTTTGTCTTGTTTCTTATTTTGTTATTTTTATTTAAAAATTTCTTTTCGGTTATTCAAATAAATTTAGAGCTAATATAATTTTGGTAATTAGGATAATAGTCCTCATGGGAATGATACTTTACTTATTACTTTATTACTTATTTATGATATTGTGTACTTGCAAGTTTCAGCAACAAGTTTTTGGCATAGTTGCTGGGGACTATTTTGTTTTGTTAATAACGATATCAAATAACTCTAGTTTTTTAATTTGAATTTTTATTTATTTATTTTTCTTTATTTTAATTTTGTTGTTTGTTTGTTTTTGTCTTATTTGAGAGACTTCAAGTTGTCTCATCAATAGGTCCTAATAAGTGTTGCGAAATTTAATTACACAAGTGTACATTATTGAATAAGTAATAAAGTGAAAGTATTCAAGTATCGTCCCACGAAGATTGATAGTCACTAATTACCAAAATTAATCTAGTTCTAATTTTATCTGAACAAATAACATGAAAAGAATGATTTTTTTAAGACTAAGATAAAGCAGAAAGTAAAAAGAATGCAAATCAAACAATGATGAACCAATATGACTAGAACCTATGGATTCCGATTTCACCAAGATGAATCATACTTAATTCCCCCAATCTAATCAATCAATTCTTATTCTTATGTTGCTAGTGAATCTCTCTAAATTAATCATTAATCTTTCTCAAGACTTAACAATTCATCTCAATGAGCAAATTCCTTACATCTCTGTGACAATTTCAACCCATCAAAATTCATTAAGCATAAGTAATTCATAGTACTACAGAAGTCACACAGGTATATCTCTATCCTATGAAAAGTCATGGCATTCAAATTCTGACAAATTCAATTACCTCATCTCTCAAATCGAATCTCTAAGTCATGCAAAAGGTGATCAGGCTTTCACAAGCATTAAGCACAAATTAAAACACTCAGCATACACTGAAATAAACATCAATTGAATTAAACTGGGAAAATATTAATAATCATCATCCAGGTAGCCCTAGAAAAGAAACATAGTTCACAATTGCAAAACTAAACACCCGAACAATCGTCTTAAACATGAAGAATGAAAAGAAAAGATAAACCGGTATTAGAGATGGACTCAATGCGGGGATTTTGATCCGGAAGCACAGTTTTCTTCTTTGTAATTTTTCATTCTTTTGCTCTCTAATCTCTGGCAAAACACCCCCTCTTCCTCTCTTTTTTTAAACCCTAAAAGGCTTGTTTATAAGCTTGAAATCAAAGGGGCAAAACTGTAATTTTTCTTAAATTTTCTAGCTTTGAGAACATGTTGCACATAGACTAGGCACCAATGCTTGGATTTTCTTGTCTCGCGGCTCATGGCATAACTTCTCCAACTTCGTATTTCTCCAGATTCGCGCCATGGCTTGGGAAACTTGGCACCACGACTTGGGATCATATCTTCTTAAAACTTTGTTTCCACACCAATTTATTTCAAATATATCCAAAGCACAACAAATCACACCCAACTCAACCTAACCTATAAAAACACGAAAGAAAACACATAAAAACACTAAAAATGCTTAAAAAACAAGCAAAACACTTATTACAAAGTACTCAATTCACAAGTATAAAAGTCACTCATCAATGAGTTTTGCCCAACAACATATGGAATGATGAATAGTACTTGGCAGAGATATAAAGACTTGCTTAACAGGTTTCCTGATCATAGTTTCTCTAAGGAATATATTCTTCAAAATTTCATCAATGGCTTATGTGATACAACAAGATATTAGGTTGAAAATGGACATGGCATTTTCCCGGTATTCCAAAGACCCATTGATGAAGCCTATTACATGTTGGAAGATAGGGAAGATCATGATTATTGGGAAAAGAATATTTTTTGGTATGACCAAGATTTCTAGCATGAAGAATTGGTAGCATCCACTCTTACAATCGATGCACCAATAGAGACTATTGAAGACTACCACCTTGAGGAGCCTATGCAAAGAGAGGAGTACTTGAAGTTGTTTCATAACAATGACTCTTTAAGTGAAGGATACAAGATGTAGCCATAGAAGAAGAATCACAAGAAGAAGTCTCTAGTGCCCAACCTATTGTGATCATATTAATCATCCAAGATCATATCTATGAAGATCCGATGTGGCCAATACCTCCTCCACCAACAATAGCATCATTTGTTCATGTTCCCTAAGCACATACATCGAAGTCTAGTATTGTTGAAGCCACATGCTAAATTCTACCATATCTTGCCAAGCTTGAGGGCATCAACAATCAATACCCATATGTGGTGTTATATGACACCTATTGTGGGTGAAAATTGCTCTTTGATGGGCTTTTCTTTATAGTCAAGCCTACGACTATAAATCAAGCGCTTCTTGGGAGGCAACCCAAGCTTTCTATGTCTTTTACCAAGCTTTTCACATGCTTTTTATTTTTTATTTTGTTCAAATTTCTATTTTCAAGTTTTAGGATCTTTTTGTTTATTTGTTTATTTTTCTTGCTTCTTTGTCTTTCTTCTCTAGGTACAAACTTTGAAGTCAAGTAACAAACTCGTGGAGCCAAGCACCAATGGGGGAAGTTTCCAATAAGACTTCTTATTTTCATGATTGGTTACATATTGAGGATGTGCGTTTTAAGTTTTGGGGTAGAAGTATAAAAAATATAAAAATTAAAATTAAAATTAAAATTAAAAAAGTTTTTGAGTATTTATTATGTTTGATTGTCAAAGGCCAACGATAAAAAATATATGGAATTAATTATAGCTCTTGGAAAATGATGAATATTGTATTGTTTGTGTGCTTGATTCTTGTGTAAGTTTTATCTTGCTTGCGATTCTTTTAACACTTTGCGCACATAGCCTTGATCACTTAACCATTTTGCTTACTTAGAGAAAGCTTATGTGAATTAAGTAACTTATTCGATTTCATCAAACTCTAAAAATTGTTTGATTATCACTTGAGGCAAAATTCTAGACTACACTTTATCAAGGATATGATTTAGGCCATCTTAATTTGGATCTTTTAAGCCTTTCAAGCCAACCCTTACAGATCTTTAGTCACCCTTTTGAGCATTATATTTACATTTTCTTTATTACCTATATCTTTTAGCCTAGCTTTTTATTAATTTCCTAAATTTCAACCCCTTTATCTTAAGCATGTTGATTATTCTAGGAATTATCTTGAGATATGCTAAAGTTTGGGAGGATGGGTGGAGTTGTGAAAAGCTTATTTTGGTTAATTTAAAATAATAAAAAAAGTGTGCTACACCTTGTTCTAAAAAAAAAAAAAAAAAAAAGGTTTGAAGTGTACTAATCATATTTAAAAAAAAAAAAAAAGAATACAACGTGGATGATAAAGTAAGTTGAAAGAGGTGAAATCTTTGAGGCATGCTTTTGTAAATCAAACTGAATTAGCATTAACTTTATTTGTTATTTTTCTCTTTCTTTGGCTAGAGGACTAGCAAAATATTAAGTTTAGAGGAGTGATAACTCTATAAAATAGAGTTATTTTAGCATTCTTAAACTTATATTTTTGCTACAATCTCAATAATTTATCTTTATTTCCCCCCTAAATTTATTATGTTATTTCAAGTTTGTGAGATAATTATGTTAATGGAGTTAAAAGTAGCAATATAAAGCTAAAATGTGATAAAAAGGAATTAAAACTTGCAAAAGTAAATTCGGAGCCAACTTTGCCCATTCGTGTGGCTATTCCACACGTGCCATTCACTTTCTAGCCATCAGATTGCCTCAATAGCGGTCCAGATCAGCAAGTGCCTCCTACTCCCCCAGCCAAGCATGTCTCCATTTGCGTGTCAACGCCCTCAGGCCCTGCCGGATCTGGTGCTTCACGATCCATAGTTCCGTGTGTACCTGCTAGCTCTAGCCAACACTAGCTTGCCACGCGGACCCAGCTTTAGTGCATCTCCTATCGTCTCGCACCACCTATCTTGTGGGCCCCGCTAGGGCTGACTAGCATCAATTTTGTTGTAGTCAAAAAAAAAAAAAAAAGGAAAAAAAGAAAAGAAAATACGAATGTCGTTGGCTGTTGGGAGGCTTAAATAGAACCTTAGGGCTACGTGCTCTTGTTTTTTGGCTGTGCGAAAGGCCTAAAACTATAGAAGAAGAAAAAAAAAAGAAAAATATATTTTAGGTTTCAGTATTGAGTTTCCTATAAAATTAAGGAAAGATTATCTTGAATTATCAAGAGAGGGGGAGAAAAAAATTTAGGAGAAAGCTTTGGAGACTTGTAACACCTTCAAATTGGGTTTTCTTGTTTTATTTTTGTAATTTCAGAATGATTGAACCGTTATTTTATATATTTCCATTTTTTATTTATGAATTAATTTTCTTTTCTAGGAATATGATCTAGCCGGATTATGATTATTTAAGTTTTTTTATTTTTAGTTAATTGATATTCTATTCCAATTCTACATTGAAGTAATTAATCTGTGTTTAATGCTTGTGAATGCCTGATCACCATTTGCATGAGTTGGTATTTGATTTGAGACTGCAAAGTGATAATTAAATAAGCTCTTGTTTAATTTACCATGAGATTGTCATAACTAGAGTTAGTTATGAAACTTGTGTAGCATTATGAATTTTCTATTTTTAATGAATTGTGGTAAGCATAGAGTTTGAGACCAAGAGGTGATAACAGGCTCATTATGAGATAAATTGTTAATGCCTAAGAATGATTAATGATTACGTTAGAGAGATTCGTTGGTAACATAGGAAATAGACATTGATTGAATGGATTAGAGGATTTTAATATGATTAATCTAGTGAAATTGGAAACCGTAGATTTTTAATATTTTGAGTCTTTGGTCTTATTTTGTTATTTTTATTTAAAAATCTTTTTCGGTTATTCAAATAAAGTTAGAATTAATATAATTTCGGTAATTAATAACAACAGTCCTCATGCATAATGGTTTACTTATCACTTTATTACTAGTTTATAATATTGTGCACCTGCAATTTGCAACGACCTTTCTTAATCATCTTTGGCACTAGAAAACGACGTGGCTCTGCCTAGTGCTACTTGATGACAAAATTTTGCTTACCTTACGTAACATGCTGAAAGCATTCAGCTACTATTGACAAGGTACGTCCTCTATAAATTTGGGACGATCAATTGTAAAATCAACTTCATATTTGAGTAAAATAAAAAATAAAAAAAAGGTCATATTGAAACAATGCCGGCCTTCCCAAAATCTCTAAAATCATATGACATAGAGAGTAGATTGCAAGTTCCCGCGGATTGGCTTCGTGTATTGCCAGCTTTTGGAGAAGGAAATTATCAGATTCAACTTGACGTAGTTGATGGAAGTGGCCTGTTTTGGCAATTTTGGTGTACAATTCGGAGGCACGGACCTAGAAAGCCTAGTCTTCAGTCGGGTGAATGGCTCCGCTATGTTCGTTATAAAAATCTCGAAGTTGGGGACCTTATCATTCTAGATACCGTGGAGAACCAATTCAGAGGTACAAAGCTCAGGATCAGAGCACTGAAGTTTGCTCCTGATGGCCAGTGGCATGACGTGTAGGGGCACAATAATTCCTTCCACATTTGCCAGCTCAGTTCTCAAAAAAAAAAAAAAAAAAAAAGAAAATTTGTCGCATAAGTAATGATATTATGGTTTTTTTCTTGGAGCTAAGCAAAACGTTTCAATTAAGTATGAGTGTGTGTGTGTGTGTGTGTGTGTGTGTTTGTGTGTGTTTTATAATTGTAAGTTCTTATTGTTCTATTGGGGGTAAAAAAAAAGAGTTTGTATTGTCTAGTTTGTATTCGAGCAGTACTACAGTTGTTTGTTAATTTTGTTGTTGTAATTCTCGCTGCTAGCTTGTTTTACTTGTTTGCAAGGTGGATTGAAATTAACTAATTAGCTATCTCTCTCTCTTTCTGATATATATATATATGTATATATATATATGTATATATATATATATATAGCTCTATTCCTTTTAAAATAGTATTTTATTTAGGCGGCAAGTCATAAAGTGGCTTTGGCTTTTAGTATCAAGAACTGATAATTTTTTTTTCGTTACTCCATTTTGAAGACTGACATCAGAATTAGGCATCATCAAAGTGCTAGCAGAGAGATTGTTGAAACCAAAAGAAAAGTTTTGGAGAAGCTTATGATGACTTGGAAAAACAGAAAAAGGTGAGGTTAGTTGAGTATTTATTTCCTCTTCTAAGACAAAAAAATGATACTTTTCTTGTTCGAATTAACCCTAGCTATATCTGCGTAATTAGTATTCGAAACCCCAGTGTGATAGCTGATCATCACGTAAACTTAATCAAATATCTTGAGTTTGATCTTTAGCTAAACAGCCATAATAAGGAGAGGTGACTGCCGACCGGTGACCAGTACCGTACTATTGCCTGCAAGGCGAGCCTACCACCACTTTAGCCGCCGGCATCTTTCCATAAAAAGAAGGCAGAATGGTGATTAAAAATAAAAAAATAAAAAAAAATTGAAAATGAAAGCCTTCCGCAATGTTAACAAATCAGCTCATCGGAAGAACGGAATTGGAAGACGGATGGAGACTTCTCAGGTAACTTACTTAACGGATAATATTATGGTCGACAGACCTTTTCCTAACCTTATAACTAATTCACCACCTAGATGATAATAGGTCTCAAATGATCAGATTGTTTCCTTGTCATTCTTCAACATTTTGTTTTCCCTCTTCAATCAGATTCCAACAAATTAATTGAGATCTGAGAAAGAAAAAGAGAGGGGAAAGTAACTGGAATTGAGCGATCACACATATGTACACACACACACACACACACACACACACACACACACACACATAGATATACTTTTTCTTTTTCTTTTCCAAAAAAAAAAAAAAAAAAAGAGGAAGAAGAAGAAGAAGAAACTGAAATTTTAGGGTTGTCCTGTAGAAGAAAGAAAGAAATGATCATAAGAAATTATTTTCGCTATAATTGTCGTAGATGGACATTGTACATTAAGAGAGAGGGAGAGATATAGTACATCATGCCATTAATGTTAAAAATAAAAATTCAAAAGCCGCTAGGTGGGAATCTCATTATGTTGTTTGTGAGATGCTTAATTTCTTGTCTTTTTTTGACTAAAGTACTTCTCCCTTGTAATGGAAGGAGTTATTGCACAGATTATTCTGTACTTAAGTAATTAACCGTTTCCATCGAAAATAGAAAATTGATGTGTTATTATTAGCTAGTCCCTCATCTTCCGATCATTTATAAAGTAAATTATTGGTATAACATTAGATTAAATATTAAGATATGTTCATCATTTCAGAAACCCTAACACCTTCACTTTTTTTTTTTTTTTTTTTTAAAGCTAAAGAGAAGATAGATTAACAAGGCTGAGTGATTGGGTATTACTGAGATCACTGAAAAGGAAATTTAATTAACGAGCGAGTTGAAGGAGATCAGAATTGGGTTA
Source organism: Ficus microcarpa (assembly GCA_025413485.1). Taxonomy (NCBI): domain Eukaryota; kingdom Viridiplantae; phylum Streptophyta; class Magnoliopsida; order Rosales; family Moraceae; genus Ficus; species Ficus microcarpa. The sequence continues at coordinate 24,385,510 of CM046384.1, forward strand.
ATTATAAAGTTTAATATCCAACAAGTAATGTTCTGTTATATTCTGTTAATAGTAGTCTATAGGCTCTTCAACCATGTCAGAGCTTAGCCCCGGTAATGTTTGAAATGCCGGAGCGTGTCCAGCTGGCGGCGAGTTATCGAGAATCTGTCGGCACTGATCAAAAGTGAATCTAATCTTGGAAGTGTCAAGATTAATGTGTCAGAAAATTAGTAGTGACCAAATTTGAGTTTCTCTAAAAGGTTATGTGAAAAATGAAGGTAGCTCATTATTATTGTAATTTTATTGGTATTATTATCACCATTATTGGTCTCCACTCTCTACTTAAAGGAAAAAAAAGTCTTTTGTCAGAAGAAGGGAACTAAGTCGTGTATTTGCGAACATTATATAAAGTTATAAACCATGTGTCTCCTTTTTTTCACAAAACAAATCGAGTTATTCCTAAAAATAAAAAATAAAAAAATCGAACGATATAAAGTAAAATGAAAGTAAGATAAAAATATCATGTGATTGCGCGGAACAAGGGAAGACGGTAGCGTGATTGAAGAGCAAATTCAAATTGTTCCAAAGTACCTTTATCCTCTAATAAGAATCTTAATTCAGTGTGTTACAAGTTGACTTCTAATTACGAAGTCATCAGAAGAGGGGGGAAAAAAAAAAAAAAGGCGCCCGTGATAAAGACTCTTTTTAGCATTTTTTCCCCTCTCTTTTTTGCTTTCGTTCCTTTTTCTTCATTTAGATTCTTAATGTGAAGCCCAAAAATTCATAAACTTGACTACAAGAAAACACACCTGTTACAATCAAATTTTTGCCTATTGTGACCAAATTTTCAGTCACAAAAATTTTTGGTTGCATTTAACACCACATTGCAACCATGTTTTTTTGCAATCAAATAATTGGTCACAAAATTGGTCGCAAAAATGTACCTGTTGCGACCAATTAATTTTTTGATGACAAAATTTTGACACCCAACGAATAAAAGGAGGCGAGCAAATAAGTATTCAGCAACCTTTTTTTTTTTTTTTTTTTTTTTTTTTTTTATCGTTGAAAGTAGACAATCAGCCACCAATATTTTGGTAGCAAAATTTTTACTCTTTATTGTGACCAAAATATTAAGGAATGTCAGACGCAAAATGTGCGTTATCTGATACTAATTATAGCAACCAAATCAGTATTCGCAAAAACCTCTTTTTGCTTGGTCTAAAATATTTCTTTTTGATACTAATTATAGCAACCTAACCTATTGGTATTATCTCCAAGTATTCGAATCATATTAATAGTTATCAGAAGCAATTGAACTCTTTTTGCAAATATAGGAAGAAAACAAATATAATCTAAGAAAGGATTAAAAACCAACACTTTGAGAAGGAAAACTAAATTAAAAAAAAGAAAAAGCAAAAAACAAAAAACAAAAAAACAAAAAAACAAAACAAAACAAAACAAACATATCGATGCTCGTGATTACATCCTGGATTAACTTTTGAAAGATTTATTTTGCACACAAAGGCTTTAGGAAGAAGTCTTGAGTTCTTGACTTCTATTTGCCTCCAACCTGAAAGCTAAAAAAAAAAAAAAAAAAAAAGGGTCAACTAATTAAAGATCTTGATTTTTATTACCGTGACTTGTACTGCACTTTCTAATACAACGTAGCAAATCAAAGTTATAAAAATACACACCTTTATAATCAATCACTTTCTTCACTTTCAGATATATCTTCTGAATCACCAAGTAGAGATTCCTCATCATCCTTTTATTCTCCACTTGATTCTTGTAGGATCTCATCATTGAGATCTGTTTCCAACTGAACATCCACTGCTTCAACTTCAATTGGGTCGATCTCTTCTCAAACAAGATGAGTTTCTATGTCGGTGACATCAAATGTTACATTGATGTCATTTGAGGTTTCTTCTTGATAAGCTTCTGCATTGATAACGATGTCCTCCTCACTACCTTCTTCACCACTTTTACTTGTTGATGGAGTATCCCAAATATGTCGATGATTTACCTCCCAAACCACTTTCCAATTCTTTCCCTTTTTTCGATCGTCTAGATAATAGACTGCTTAACTTGGGTTGCAAGGACACAAGGATCATCTTTGTAACATTCCGAGCTCACATCGATACCGGTTGAATGGAATTCTATATGCTTTTTTCTATCATCAACGGAATTATACCAAGCACACTTAAACAATATCACTTTGTGCCAATATAGGTATTGCACTTCCCCAATTTCCTTGATATACCCATAGAAATCACATAGCTTATCACCATTTTCTGATTTAACCAAAATGCCATAATTTTGTGTGTTACGCTTCCATCTCGGGTTTTTGTACAATAGCAAACTCCATTTACTATGCAACCAGTATATGTAAAAACTAGAAACCTCGGTCGACATGCAAGTGCATACAACTCATCTATCACTTTCGTAAATGGTTGTTGATACAAATGTTTTACCCGTTCGTGGTTAAAATGAATATAGGGATGGACACAATTCAAAAACAATTAAAGTTACAATAATTAGACAAAACTTACTTTATCCTCAAACAATCTTGGAAAATCATCTTTTTGAGTTTGTAGTATATTTGAACCCCTCTTGATTGTAATAGCCTTGCATGTTCACTGTTTTCAAGAAAATTGAAATTAAGATTCAAATTGCATGAAAATACTAATTGACAAGAAACATTATAAATGGATGGAAGAATAAACTTACTCAACATAAGGTTGCAACTCAACACAATTAGTCAAAATGTACCAATGTATTTCAGTATGTTGATTTTCTATCAGTTGGAAGGACTTTTGCACCCCAAATGGCCTGTCATGTTGGTTGAATACTGAAAGTGTTGATGGCCTTGCATTGCACCATGATCCGAGTTACGATTTGGGGATTAAAGCGTGTTTCTATTCCTCGTAAATACATTGAACAATAGATTAATGCCTCATTGACAATGTATCCTTTGCAATTGAGCTTTCAGGTCACACTTTATTTCTAATATACTTTTCAAAGTACCCATTGCCCTAAAAAATATATTAGTAATTAGTATTGCCAAAATAAAAAAAAATAAAATGAAGAATACTTGAAATTTACTATAAAACTATCTTTCAAAAGGGTTCATCCACCTGGTATGCACCGGACCACCTAACTTGGCCTCAAATGGTAAGTGTACAACTAGATGGATCATCACATCAAAAAAGGCGGCATAAAAATGCTTTCCAATTTACACAGTGTAATAATAATCCTATCTTGTAGAGCTTTAAGTCTTTAACCAATAATGTCATGGCACACAACTTTTATAAAAACAAAGATAGTTTAGCAGTTGTATCTACCATCTTCTTTTTCAAATACGACCTTAATCCAATAGGTAAGAGCTGTTGCAATAAAACATGATAATCATGACTTTTTAATCCAATTATCTTTCTTCGGTTATGTTGACACTTCGAGAAATATTTGCAGCATATCCATTTGGAAATTTTACTGACTTTACGAACTCACAAAATTCTTGCCACTCATCTTTTGACAATGAAAAACATGCTGTTGGTTTGACCACCTATCCCCTTTTTTCCTTAAGTGCAATTCCTTGCGTATCTTCCTGTATTTCAAGCCAACTCATGCCTTTTCCGTATCTTGGACTTCCTTTCCATACTCAAAATTGTCTCAAGTAAAGTGTCACATATGTTTTTCTCAATGTGCATCATGTCCAAGTTATGTCTCAGCTTTAGTTTAGGCCAGTATTCAACTCCCACAAGAAACATTTACACCTCCAATTTATGTATTTACATTTATTCTCTTTGTCTTCTTTGAGAGCTTTTTCACTTCTGCCTGGCATACTTATCTTGACATTTTCTAATTGCTTTAAACATCATCTCTGAAAGCATTTTAGGAGGGCCATGCTTTTCAATTGTTCCATCATATTCCTTATTTTTCCGACAAGTGTTGTCATTATTCAAGTATAGACAGTGTCCCATATAACAAACCTTACCCCTTAATCGAGAGGAAGATATAATATAAATCATGCCAAGAACGTGATGAAACCCGTTTTCAAATCTAGGAACAATGAACCCAAGATCTTTCAAGTTTGATAGATAAAGTCCTATTAACTACTTCTATTTGACCATTGGTTTAAGGACGACAAGTAGTAGAAAACAAAAGTTTCGTTCCTAGTTTCCTCATAATGTTTCCAAAAGTAACTTATGAACTTAGCATCCTGATCTGACACAATTGTCATAGGCGTCCATGTAACCTCACAATCTCCCTAATGAACAAATCTGCAACATGAGAAGTATCGTCAGTCTTATGATAAGGGATAAAATGAGCCATCTTAGAAAACCAATCTATAACCACAAAGATTGAATCCCTCCCACACCTATTCCTAGGTAAACCCAAAACAAAGTTCATTGAAATATCAATCCAAGGTGAACTAGGAATAGGTAGGGGAGCGTAAAGACCATTCGGGTAAACCCTTAATTTAGCTTTCCTACAAGTGATACATCTTCCACAAATTCTCTCAACTTCCCGTTTCATGTGTGGCCAATAAAAGTGCTCTTATAACATAGCTAGGGTTTTAGCAACTCCAAAGTGTCCCATTAACCCCCACTATGGATTCTTGAACTAACAAGTTTTCATCAAATAATGAGGCACACACAACTTATTATCTCTAAACAAGAAGCCCTCATGCCTATAGAACTTACTCTTTATAGATTTTTCACAAGCACTATAAATTTCCCCAATACGACTCCTTAATATGCTCAAACCAAGGAACTTAGCATCAAGAGTAAATATTAAGGCATACCTGTGTGAAAGTGCATTCGCAACCACATTTTCCTTACCTTGTTTGTACCGAATGACGTAGGGAAAAGTCTCAATGAACTCAACCCATCAAGCATGTCTCTTGCTCATCTTGTGTTGACCTTCTAAATATTTCAAGGATTCATGATCTGTACGAATCACAAACTCCTTCGGTCATAAGTAGTATTGCCATGTCTCTAAACTCGAACCAATGCGTACAACTCTTTGTCATGAGTGGGTAGTTAAGTGCAGCCCCACTTAGCTTCTTGCTAAAGTATGCAAGTGGTCTCCCATACTGCATAAGAAAGCGCCTATACCTACACCAAAAGCATCATATTCAATTTTGAATATTTTAGAAAAGTTAGGTACATCAAGTAAAGGAGCGTGTGTAAGCTTGTGTTTAATAAGTTGAAACATCTTCTCTTGTTCTTTACCCCATTTGAATGCAACGTTCTTCTTGATAACTTCGGTAAGCAGTGTAGAGATGGTCCTAAAATCTTTCAGAAACCACCTGTAAAAACTAGTAAGTCCATGAAAATTTCTAACATTACCTACATTGAAGGGGTTTGCCACTCTTGGAAGGCTTTGATATTCTCTTCATCAACCCCAATACCTTTAGCACTCATAACAAAACCTAGGAAAACAAGCTTATTGGTGCAGAAAGTACACTTTTTGAGGTTAGTATATAACTTCTTCTTTCTAAACACATCCAAAACTAATGCAAATGTGAGACATGATCATGCAAACGCTTGCTATAAATTAGAATATCATCAAAGTAAACAACAACGAATTTACCAATGAAAGCGCATAAGATATGATCATGCAAACGCTTGCTATAAATTAGAATATCATCAAAATAAACAACAACGAATTTACCAATGAAAGCACGTAAGACATGATTCATTAGGTGCATGAAAGTACTAGGTGCATTAGTTAATCCAAATGGCGTGATTAACACTCAAACATCCATATCTAGTTTTAAACATTATCTTCCATTCATCTCCTTCTTTCATTTATATTTGATGATACCCATTCTTAAGATGATCTTAGAAAACACACAAGAACCATACAGCTCATCTAACATATCATCTAAGCGAGGAATAGGGTGTCGATACTTTACCATTATATTGTTGATGGCTCTACAATGAACATACATCCTCAATGTCCCATCTTCTTAGGCATTAGAATCACCAAAACTACGCAAGGACTCATTCTTCTCTCACATATGTTTTCTCTAACCATTCTTTAACTTGCCTTTGAAGGTCCTTTGTCTCCTCCGGGCTGCTCCTATATGCTGATTGGTTTAGAATTGTTGCACTGGGGACAAAATCAACTTGATGTTCAATCCCTCGGACGGATGGTAAACCATGTGGCACCTCTCAGGAAATTCATCCTTGAACTCTTGCAAGAAACAAACAACAACACTTGGCAACAAAGAGTCAAGTTAGTTAGTGTTAAAAAGAGCCTCCTTGTACATGAGTACAATCATCAACTATTTTGAAATCAATGCCCGCTTAACCTCACTTGTTTTGGTATAGAAATTTCTTTGTTTTCTTTCTATTTTTACCTCCTTGGCCAAACTCTTCTCTCTCTTGTCTTCCTCACCAGATTCGACATTACTCTCTCTTTTTTTTTTTTTTGGGCCATGTATCTCTCTTTGTCCCCACTCTCACTATGCATGGTCTCACTCTTCTTTTCACTCTCATTCTTTTACTCTCTCAAGTTCTTTTGATCTTCGTTTCTTTTATTCACTCAATTTTTGCAACCTCACTTGATCCTCATAGGCTTGTTTTGGTGTCATCGAACTAGAGTGATTGTCCATTGATTACACGTGAACAAGTACTTGTTGGTGAAGTCATCATGCTGCATATATTGGTCAAATTGCCATGTCTTCCTAAGAGAAGATGCCAAGCTTGCATTGGTACCACATTGCACAATACTTTATCCTCATATTTATCGATTCGAAATGGTATAAAACTGCTTCGTAAACCTCACTTCACCACTATCGTTCAACCATAGTAGCTTGTATGGACGAGGGTGCTTAATGTTGTGAGCCGTAGCTTTTCAACCATGGAAGTTCTAGCAACATTAGTGTAACTACTGCCATCGATAATAACAATACATATATTGTCTTTCACATGGCAATGAGTGTGAAAGATGTTCTCCCGCTATATTTCTTCTTCCTTTTCTTTAGCTTGCAAGCTTAAGGCTCGTCGTGTGACTAGTCCAAGCATCTCACCATGATCTGTCCCGAACTCTTCATCTCCTATGGGGGCGTCCTCTAAAGGTGCATGTCATCTAGATCAGCTTTGTCCTCGAATTCAATTTCACATTTTCTTGATTCACCATAACTCGCTTGTTTGGCCATTGGCTAGCTATGTGCCTCTCCCCTGACATTTGAAACATTTAATCTCACTAGAACGAGTCGAAGTGGGGGCTGATTTACCTTGAGAGGCCGTGGTAGTGGTGGTTGGTTTGGGGTCAGATTCGGCCTTGGAGTGGATGGGTTTTCTTCTTTCTTTAGGTAGTTCAACTCCAAGGTGCTACTCTCAAATTTTGTGGGATTGGTCTTGGCCGTGTACTACCCTCTTGAGTTGCCTCTCAACCTTGATTGTCATATGCACCAAATCCTCCAATTCCACATAATGGTGTATCTCAAATGTGTTAGCAATCTCTCGATTTAAACCATTCAAAAATCTGGCCATTGTCGTTTCCCGATCCTCCTCCATGTTGGCTCTAATCATAGTCATCTCCATCTCTTTATAATACTCATCAATGCTCCGTTACCTTGATGGAGATCTTGCAACTTGAGGTATAGATCCCAGTAGTAGTGACTTGGTCCAAATTGTCGTCTTGTCACTCTCTTCATCTCATCCCAAGTTTCAATAGGACGATCTCTATTCTGCCTCCTATTGATGCACAACTGATCCCACCACATAATAGCATAATCAGTAAATTGATTGCAGCAAGTTTTACATTCTTTAATTTGGAGTAGTTGTGATAATCGAAAACCAACTCCATTTTCTTTTCCCACTCGAGGTACACTTCGGGATCACTTTTTTCTTGAAATGCAGGAATTCTCATCTTGATACTTCCCAAGTTGTTATCTACATAATTCCTAGCTTCTCCATCCTGGCCATATGTCCTATGGCTACCACTGACATCCTATCAACCCCTCATCTAAATCGTCCCTTCCAAATTCACCAACATCCACAACTTCCTATGGTGCAACCTATTCCTCTTGGGTCGTTTGGAGCAAAAGGTGGTTGTCCCCGTTGTGTTCCCTCTTCTACCTTATCCAACCTCTCATGTATATGTTCTAACTTCACCCTCATCATCCGTCTCATTTCCTAACTTCTCTGTCCGGCCTTATCTCCTATGGTTGCCCACAGACATCTTATCAAACTTCTCCTTAAAATCGTCCTTTTCAAATTCACACACATCCTCAACTTCTCTTTGGTGCAACCTGTTCTTTCTTGGGGGTTCAGAGTCAATGGTGGTTGTCCCTGTTGTGTTCCTTTTCTACCCTATCCAACCTCTCATGTATTTGTTCTATCTCCACCCTCATCATTCGTCATATCTACCCCATTAATGCTTGCATTCGCATATTTGGAACAATGGGTGGTGGAATCTCTTTGTTTGTGTTTTTCTCTTGATTTTGCAACATGATTGAAATCTGCAAACAAGGTTAAAACAATATAGACCAAAAAAAAAAAAAAAAAAAGGACTTCCCCACACTCTCTCACGTGTTTCACTCGAAAAATAATTCACTCAAATCCACTTGTGCTTCACTCAAGTTAATTTGGCTTTTACCCTCCAATACATTCACACACTCGATTGCAGGAAGTTTTACCTTCTTTAATTTGGAGTAGTTATGACAATCGAAAACCAACTCCATTTTCTTTTCCCACTCGAGGAATGCTTGGGATCACTTTTCCTTGAAACGTAGGAATTTTCATCTTGATACTTCCCAAGTTGTCATCTACCTAGTTCCTAGCTTCTCCATCCTGACCATATCTCTTATGGCTGCCCATTGACATCCTATCAAACTCCTCATCTAAATCGTCCCTTTCAACTTTACCCACATCCTCAACTTTCCTTTGGTGCAACTTATCCCTTCTTGGGGCGTTCGGAGCAAATGGTGGCTGTCCCCATTGTGTTCCTTTTCTACACTATCAAACCACTCATGTATATGTTCTAACTCCACCTTTATCATCCGTCTCACCTACCCTATTAATGCTTACATTTGCAGATTTGAAACAACAGGTGGTGGAATCTCTTCGTTTGTGTTTTTCTCTTGATTTTATGACATGATTCAAATATGCAAACAAGGTTAGAACAATATGGAAATCAAAGGACCTCACCACATTCCCTAACGTGTTTCACTAAAGAATAATTCACTTAAATCCACTGTGTCGCACTAAGTTAATTTGGCTTTTACCTTTAATACACTCACACACTCGATTGCAGCAAGTTTTACCTTCTTTAATTTGGAGTAGTTGTGACAATCGAATATCAACTCCATCTTCTTTTCCCACTCGACGTATGCTTCGGGATCACTTTTTCCTTCAAACATAAGAATATTCAACTTGATACTTCCTAAGTTGTATGCTTCGGGATCACTTTTTCCTGGAAACACAGAACATTCATCTTGATACTTCCCAAGTTGTTATCTACCCGTTCCTAGCTTCTTTATCCTGGCCATATCTCTTATGGCTGCCTACTGACATCTATCAAACTCCTCCGCTAAATCATTCCTTTCAAATTTACCCACATCATCAACTTCCCTTTGGTGCAACTGTTCCTCCTTGGGGTGTTCGGAGCAAACGGTGGCTGTCCCCGATATGTTCCCTCTTTTACCCTATCCAACATTTCATATATATGTTCTAACTCCACTTCATCATCCATATCGATTCCTAGCTTCTCCATCCTGACCTTGTCTCCTATGGCTACCCATTGACATTCTATCAAACCCTCCTCTAAATCGTCCCTTCCAATTCACCATATCCTCAACTTTTCTTTGGTGCAACTTGTTCCTCCTTAGGGGCGTTCAGAGCAAATGGTGGCTGTTTCTGTTGTGTTCCTTTTCTACCCTATCAACCTCTCTTGTAAATGTTGTAACTCTACCCTCATCATCTGTCTCATCTACCCCATTAATGCTTGCATTTGCAGATTTGGAACAACGGGTGGTGGAATCTCTTCGTTTGTGTTTTTCTCTTGAAATTTGTGACATGATTGAAATCTGTAAACAAGGTTAGAACAATATAGAAAATAAAGGACCTCACCATACCCCCTCACGTGTTTCACTTGAAGAATAATTCACTTGAATCCATCCGTGCTTCACTTAAGTTAATTTGGCTTTTACCCTCTAATACACTCACACACTCTGCCTTTCTCCACTCGTTTTCTTCTTTTATTTTTGTCAAAACTAATCAAACAGTAATAAGAAGGATTCAAGCAGCAAATCAAGATGACAACCAAACCAAACGAATCAAATTTTTTCATGAATTGTGATGATCTTTGACACTCAAGCGTGGAGTTTTGGCAAAAGTGGGTCTAGGACGTGAGAAACAATATTAAACAAAAAAAATTTAAAAAAGTTTCCTAGACTCTTTTTATTTTATTTTTTATTTTATTGTTATTATTATTATTTAGAATCCTATTGATTTTTTTGTCTTTTCTTTTTTTTGTCTTTTTTCTTTTTTAATTCTTTTCTTTGATTTCATAGAAATGAATAGCAAGGAACAAGAAACAAGAGAATCAAATTTAGAAACAGTAGAACCCTAATTCACATTTCTAGGGTTTGTAAACCTAGTGGGAATCGGATTAGGGTTTCCAAATCTTAGAATATCTCAATCTCAAAGCAAGTAATTCGACTTGAATTTAAGGAATAATAATCAGATTTTAGTGCAGCAATAAGGACATTTTTTTTTTATGGATTGAAAAGAAAACAAAAAAAGCATAGGCAAACCGGATGAACCTAGGCTTGATACCAACTAATATGAACCACACCAACAACATGACGAAACCCGTTATCAAATCTATGAACAACAAACCCAAGATCTTTTAAGTTTGATGGAAACCATAACCTGTTGCTCAGCAAAGTAAGAACATTGGTATGGTAAAGATGCCACAAACGGATATGGAAAGTCTGTTTGATAAGCCAATTTAAATGCTACGAGGAATCCTTAATAAGTTTGAATAAGTTTCTTCAAGAACTCAAGAAGAATAACTCACAATATGAATAAACATAAAAAAACTCCTTCCATAATCTGAAAATCAGCCTTATGTAGCCGAAATTACAATTTGTAACATTCCTAATCTACCCTTAATGAAAAACATGCCTAAAATAGACGTAATCAGATTTTGACTCCTCAACCGCCTATAATAGAATCTAAACAAATGTACTAAAATTCAAATTTTAAACTGAAACTTAAAACTAAAATAGGATTACAAAAAATCAAATCTTACTCAAATCTTCTAAGCTTCTTGAATGTTGTTTTAAACCTTGAACTTCTTAAAAACTTGAAAACATAATATTGACTTGATTCTTTACTGGAAAATATGCTTATATCATCTTGGAACCCCCTTGCACGTGTATCCAGAATGGACACACAAGTTAGCCATGCAATGGCTCAATGGATGTGTATGGCTGATTAGTTCTCTTCCGATCAACTTTGATGAGTAAAACCAGCATTCATTCACCCTCAGTAGTGAACACACTCTCTTCTTATTGTAGAACTCTCTTACCTAAGTTATTCAGCACTTTTTTGAATCTTTTAGCTCGAGCCCTTGCCACTGGATCAACAGGAGCTTGAATTGGTTCGTGAATATTCCTTACAACCTTGATGTCCTCATCAAGATATATCATCAAGACAAGCTGAACAAGCCTTAACCCTTTGGTACTATAACCAAATAGGGTGCCATAAATAGGAAGATCATGTATTGCCCAAAAAATAATAGCTCTCATTGTGAAATACTCTTTCTTCATCACGTCAAAAGTTTTTACGCCTATTTCCCATAGTTCTTTCACCTCACAACTAAAGGTCGTAAGTAGACATCTATGTCCTTACCTGGAGCACAAGGTATGGGAATTAACAACAACAACATGAAAAATTCTTGCTTCATACCTTTCCAAGGGGCAAATTGTAAGGCACTAGCACAATCGGCCATATATTGTGTGAGTTTGAAAGATTCCCATATGGATTGAAACCATCTGCTACTAAACCCAATTTGATATTTCGTGCATCTTCAGCAAATGTTGGATATTGATTATCAAAGTCTTTCCAAGCCCTCCATCCACTGGATGTTTTAGTACACCTTCTTTCTGATCATGTACTTTATGTCACCGCATATCCAATGATGTATGACATGACATGAAAAGTTTTAATTTGTAGTCACTGAGTCATAGGGAGTGATGCATCTTTTTCTTTGGTACCTTCTTTTCACTTTTACCTTGGTGCTTGTATCTTTCGAAACCACAAACAAGACACTACTCAGCATCTTTATGTTCTTTCCAATATAATACATAATCAAACTTGCATACATGAATTGTTTCATATCCAAGTCCAAGGTCACACAACATTCTCTTAGCCTCTTAATGGGTTCTTGGAATCTTATTGCCTTCTCGAAATGCATCACTAAGCAATTCTAGCAACATGTCAAATGATTTGTTGCTCTAAGGATTCAACACCTTTATGTGCATTAACTTAACAATAAACATTAAGCTTGAAAACTTTATGCATCCAGGATACAACTCTTTCTGCATTTCAGCGAACAATTGATCAAACAAGTTACTTGTATTGTTATAATCATCTAGATCCATAGTATCGTTATTATTACTCCCCCCCCCCCCTCCGGACGGCCTAGCTACATCACTAAGTGCTTCTGCCATATCATCCTCACTGTTATCATCTCTGTCACCGTCATCTTCCCTAACATCTGATTCAACGACTTGGAAATTATAACTTAAGTTGATGTCTTCTTTTCCATGAAAGTTCCAATTTACATACTGTCCTGAAAAGCTGTACTCAAGGATGTGACGCTTAACTGTTACTAAGTAATGAAATTGATAGTTCAAGTACTTAACACAGGGACAACGAGTTTTTGTTTTCTTCATTTAAGTGATCACTTGCCTTGGCGATGAAGTGGTCGACTCCGTTCTGTATTCCTTGGAGAATAACCTATTCTTGATGAAATCGAACTCTTATCCATTACCGTATCCTGTGTATATATTACTGTAAGCCCTTCCCTTTCTCTTCCCTTTCTCTCCCAAAGGACAAAATTGATTGAAAAAAAATTAAGAAACAAAGGGGTTTTTAACCTCTTATATGTTACTGTTTTAACCTAATTAAACCGGATGATGTTAGGATATTTCAGAGACATTGGATTAATAATTTCCCTTTGTACATTTTCATCTATTTGTTTACACGACAATACACGAGTTCATAAATGTTTACTAAATGGATAACTTATATAATACCGAATGCAAAGAGCAATCCATTTAACATCCACTAAACCAAACAATAACCAAACCAAAGTTAAAACCATCCAAAACCCATTAATCCTCTTTACACTTACAGACCAAAACTAACCACAAATTGTTAAAAAACCCAATTCTCCAAACAGTACTACTGCATAAAAATAAAAATCCATCAGCTTAAAAGCATAGAGAGAGAGATAGAGAGACTAAATTTCTCACCTTTCTCGATGTACTTGGCAGCAACAAGCTCGTCAGTCTACTTATCCCTACTAGGAGAAAATTGAAAATAACAAATACAAATAAAAACAAATACAAAAATAAAAAAACAAATATAAAAGAAAAAACAAAAAAACAAATTTTATTGTGAATATAAGGGTTTGAAATTCGAGATGGGAAACGAAGAAAAGCTTTGTGATTTCGAAGGAAAGGCAGGGGATTTTTTGATAGGTTATGATACCAGGGGATGAAGATGAACTGTTTTCTCCTCGTTTCGTCAAGATAGCAGCTTTTGATTACTATTAACAAAAGGAATAATCACAATTAGAGAGACAGAGTTGAAAAATAAACATCCTCATCCTATGCCAATCACACAAGAGAGGGAGATTAAGCAACTCTTCTGGACAAATCACAACACCAATTAATCAAATTACATTCAATGAAAAGTAGAGTTGAAAAACAATAAAGACGTCTGAAACCAATTACATTCAATCCACGTTTCTTCAAAACCAATGGATACCTGCGTTTGGGTGGTGACAGTTTCAAATTCAAGCTTCAAAACAATTTATTTAGGTGGGCTCGACGAGAGGTACGCGATATGACTGGGAGTCTGGGATGGTGGCGGCACGACGGGAGACTGGAATGGTTTTTGATCCTGGGGGAGAGAGAAGGTGTAGTCGTGGGTATAGCTTGGCTTCCTATTTAAAAAGTTATTATTCACAAAAGACAATTAAAATGTAATTTAAAAAAAAAAATTGAGAAGAAAAAGAGTTGAGGGATGATCGGAGGAATAGGGAATAAATGAACGTGCTCGATACTCCGGTATAATTAAAGATTCTAAGTCCCACGTAGATAACTTTAAACGTTAAACCTAGGAAAAATAAATAAATAACAAAAACAAGAATACCCCATGTCCACGTGTATAAGTGGGTATTAATAATCCTAGACTATATATTCCTTCATATATATAATAAAATAATGCAAGACGACAAGATACGTAGACACTTCTAAACTAAATAGACAAGGACGTTTTTTCATATAATTAATTATTTATAATTTATTAATTATAATTTTTCAAGAAATTATATTAATTTTCAAGACTTGAATGTCGTCTACGAAAATTGTATTTTTTTTCAAGAAAATTATTATTAATTTATTTTTCTGAAAACTGTATTTAGTTCATTATTAAAATATAAAAAATTATTAACTGATATATTAATGATACTATCAGATGTTGGTTCTGAAAGTTTTATTTTTATTATGTTTACTTTTTACAAAAAAAAAAAAAAAAAAGAGGCAACTAACCAGATTTTTAAAAAAATGAATTAACCGGACATTTTTTAGGAGTAATAAATATTTAAAATCTATCTAAGAAAACCTAGAGACGTTTAGTATTTATCTTTTGAAAATAAAAATTATTTTCCGTCAAAATAGGTAAATATTTAAAACATTATCTTCTTTTCAAAAATAATCCGAAGATAGGATGTATTTTTTCTTTTTTGAAACTAAGATAGGATTATTAATGATACTAATAAATTGTTTTTTTAAAAATGATACTATTAAAGGTTGGTTCGAGTGGTTTTTTTTTTTTTTTTCTTTTAACATCTTAGAGTTTTTATTTTTATTATTGTTGGTTAAAAAAATGGGCAACTAACCGGATTTTTCTTTTTCTTTTTTTTTTTTTTTTAAGGAACTAGTCGGATAATTTTGAGGAGTAGTGGTATCTAAATTGAAGAGATATTTGCAATCTAAAATAATGAGAGAGAAATCAAGAGCCAAACTGTATCTTTACATCTACATCCATAGCTTGAGATGTCCATTACAAAAGCTCCATTAAACATATAGAAAATAAAAACATGTCCTAACACAAAAAGGGAAAACTAAATTGAAAAAAAAAGAAAAACCAAAAAATCAACCACAAAAAGTACTATATTATCAAATAGATTAATAAAAGTCTATCATATCTATGAAATTATGAACTTCAAAATAGATCAGTTATGCCACAAGACCCAGAGCAGATGGCAGGGGTGGGGGCAGTGAGGGTGGTCTTGGTGGAAATGAAGGATGGTCCTCTGGTGATGCAGCTAAGTGTTTAAGTTGCTCAAATTGTTCTTGCTGCTCCCTTTTTAAGTCATCAACCATCTTTGTTAGGTCCTCAAATTTTTTTTTTTTTTTTTTGAGACTCAGTCTCTTGAGAATTAATCGATAGCTCAATCAAATCCTTTTTTTGAGGCACAGGTTCAAAACCTGGCATGTGCCCACATTTTGCTAGACAAGCACTTGTGGACAAATAGCCGCCTCATCAACTTGCATACTACCTGAAGACTCCCCCTCAAGTTGAGTAGATTGCTGGTTTTTTAACCTTACCATCTCCTTCTGAAAAGTTAAAAACGAGAATTAAAAATTTAACATGTGCATGTACAATGTATAGAACAACTACAATTTAAGTACTGAAAACATTACATGCATAGGTCCCTTCTGCTTCATTGTAGGTCCATCCATGCTTAGCATTCCAGTGAGTTCTTCTATACATTTCAATACGCCCAACTCCATAATATTTCTCTGTTTTAATCTACATATTTGTCTGCACAGATGATTGGACATTTTTTGACAATAGAAAAACTACAATACATAAATTATTTTAAATTGAATTTTTAAGATATATTGTTATTTACCAATTTATAAAACCTGTTATATATATTAAAGTTGCTATATGCTATAGTTTCTCAGGGAAGCAACGTTCAAGAATAAGAACAAGTGTTAAAAAGAATGAAGCACACTCTTCTTTGGATTAGAGATTGAACAACAAAAGAATAACAAATAGCCAAATCAAAGTATCAGGAAAAAATGATAAATTAATTGAAACATTCTCCAAAGCTTTGAGTTGAAGTTCCGAAATTTGTTTGGGGTTTTAGTTTAACTCAAACTAAATTATACTTTATCATATCATTTTTTGTCTTTTTTCTAAAAAGTTAACAAAATTTATAAGTAATTTTTAAAAAGTCAACAAACTCCAATTTAAAAATTCATCTTCAACCGACGAACCAGACACTAGCTAAATTAGCATTTTCCAAAAGACTTGCAATGGACTTCAAACAGAAGCCGAATCATATTAAGGCTTAACAAGCCTACTCAACAAAGCCTAGGCCTCGGTTTAAATTTGAAATCTAAATGACTACAAAGTTTAATATATTTACCGCAAAATATGTAACTAATTTTGCTCTTAACTTGAAATGAACAATTTTTTTTTATTTTTGGTACAGTTCTATGCAGTTATAACACAAAATATAAATTCAATTAAAAAAAAAAAAAAGCAAAAAAAACAGGTCAACACAAAACAGTCACGCTCACTAATGAGAATATTCAGATATACACTTTTCCACCGCACAAAATTCATCTTCTCATGGAAACGAGATATTTATACCTGGGTTCAACTTTTTATTTTTATTTTTATTTTTATTTTTTCAAATCTCCAAAAATTCCAAAAATACTTAAATTCAACCAAAAAAAAAAAAAACCAAACCCTAAATTACATGAAAAAATTTCACGCAATTGAGCTTTTTTAACAAAATTAACCGCAATCTAAATTTTCCCAATCAAACAAACAAACAAGATGAAGGAAAAACTGAAATTCAAATCATAAATTGTCGAAAGCATTAGATCATGCTCTTCCTAATTTCCATACTTTTTTTCTTTTTTCTTTTTAATGATAATTTTATTTGTTTTTCTTTATTAAAAAACCTGCAAATGCTATGGTTGCAACACTAGAGATAATATGTATAAGCCAAATGTGTGATTATATATGAACAAGTACAATAAGTTTATTACCTGCTCTTCCAAGGGTCTGGCATATGACTTGGATCCAGCTCTATGGAGAGTAGTAAGATTTGCTCTTTTCTGAGCTCCTTCTTGTGATCTTAACTGCGCATAAAAAATAGTTATAAGAATAATTATTCATATTAATTTTTAAGTCTAAATAGAATAACAAAAATAAAATGGAAGATACAATAAATGCTTTACCTGCCATTTGGGGTTTGAGAAACATTCATTACACAAACATTTCCAATCATTCTCTCCAATCATCAGCGAGGGCTGATTTGTAGTGGATTTTTTCTTGATTTAACAATGTTGTCGTACTCGATGTGACATTTGCTTCTATAATCCTTGTACTGTCTCGAAAAGCAAGCGTTCCATATCACCTTCCAATAAGATTGTAAAGCAAAATCCATCTCAAATATGTCCTGCAAAAAATAATATAAAGTAAAATAAATCTTAAAAAATAAAAAAAATTTAACAAGTACTAAAACTGTTGAACACATTTGGAAAATTAATCATACCTTGAGACGGGCATATTGTGAATCCCTTTCCTGAGCCAGAACTTTGCTCCAACGACTACGTTGAAGTGGAGCATGGTGTTTTATTATAATACCAATATCAGTAGCAAACCTATTGGCATTGTCTCCAAGTACTCGAACCTTGCCCTCTCTATATGTAACTGTCTCTCTCTCTCTCTTTTTATTTTTTATTTTTTATTTTTTTTTATTTTATCGGGCCACTAAACGACGTGCAGCTTCCCCTCGATTATGGCATTGATTCTAAAAGAAATGATAACAATAGAACATAAAAAATAGTGTCAAACAATACTTAAAAAAGAAAAAGGAAAAAAAGGAGTACCCAAAGTGATATAATTCATTTATTTACAAGTTAAAAGTAATATAATGTTTATATGAGTACCGAAAGTCATATAATTAAGGAGCACTCAACATTCAACAAGTTATGTATTTACAAGTTAGAGTAATAAGATATGGCCAACTAGTGTAATGTATATACGTTTAAAAAATTAAAAAAAAAAAAAAAAAAAAAAAAAAAACACTAGTATAATGTATATTCGGAAAGCACTCTCAAATTTAAATTAATGTATCAAATTTCAATATACTTGAACAATCAGTTGCACGTTCTTGTAACTGATTGTTAGAGGGTATTGTTGTGGAGTTGGAAGGTATATTGAAGGAATAGTGAGTGGTAATGTTGTGGAATTGGAGGTGTTGACTCATTAATAGGTGGTAAAGGTGTGGAACTTGAAGGGGTGGAAAAGTTTGCAGACCGTGTAAGACGCGGCGTGACAGCAGGAGTTTTCGAAGTTGGTCGCTTTGATGAGCTGCTTGAAGACGACTTTTTATTGCCCAACATGATTAATGATTATGCTTGTTGATTGATAAGAATTTTAAGTTAAAATACAGAAGAAGAATAGATCATATTTATACTTGTCTTCTAATTTGAAAAGCAATTAAAAGAAGAAGAAGAAGAAGAAGAAGAGTTTAGGGACGGTGGCGTGGAATAGCGTGGGACAAAGGAACTAGCCATGACCATTCGATCATGAGGGAGAGAAAGAAGGTGGACTAGTTGGTATTAACTTGTCTTTTATTTATTTATTTATTTATTTTTTTTAAGTAACTTGTCTTTTAATTTCAAAAGTAATTATTCATAAAAGAAGATTGGAAAGTTATTAAACATATATAATAATAATAATAATAATAATAAAGAGTAACTACCCCATGATTTTTGTGATCCTTAGAGAGAGAAGATGTAGTTGTGGGAGGACATCTCCGAAAAGAAAAATGAATAAAAAAAAAAAAATTAAGAGAGTTATGTGAACGTGTTCTATTTTCTGGTATAATTAAGATTCTAAACCCCACGTACATATCTTTAAACCTTAAACATAGTTTGACCAACACCATAAGATATGTAGACACATCTGGATTAAAATAATAGACGGAGAATGTATTATTATATTATTAATTAATTAAACTTTTTTAAGAAATTATTATTAATTTTCAAGACTTGAATGTTGTCTGTGCTAATATGCAAGATTTTTGGACATTGCATAGAAAAATGTTGTAATATATTGAAAAATAATAGAATCAATAAACTTTTTATACGTTTACACAATAAAATGTGATTACAGTTTTTCTAAAATAATTTTTATTACTGAACGAAATATGGTAATGATAGTTACATATTTTAAGCATGAAAAATAACTATTTTTTTAGCCGGTACCCAAGGATTGATAAATCAACATTTCTATCAATATTTCTGCGGAAATTTCTGTATTTTGAAAGTATATATAGAGATAGGGTGTAGTATCTTTTCTACATATTACTCATGAAATTTCAATAGAAATTTCGATAAATATCGACTTTTTATGGAAATATTGATTTTTGTAATAAAAAATAAAAAATAAAAATTTGTAGCAGCAAATGACAGAACATCGTAGAAAGCTCCTAATTTTAATGTTAGTGTTTTTTTTTTTTTTTTTTTTTTACGCCAAATATGAAACAGTGAATGTAATAAGTCTATATTATGTTGCCTTTTAATTATTTTACTTAATTGGTAAAAAATATCATTTATTGTACTATATTCACTTCTTATCAAGTAAATTTATCATATACTTAGTATTTAAATTGAAAGTTTCAAATTGTTTTTTGTTTTTTTTTTAGTATTGAAAGTTTCATTTAATTGATGTATTATAAATTATTTTTTTGTTTTATAAAATTAGATTTAAAATTTTAGTATTTTAAAATGAATTTCTGTATTTTATGTCAATTTCCATGCGTCGATTTTTCCCTAAAATTTAAATACCAATATGAAATTTATGTTGATATTTTCATCCTTGCCAGTACCCAAACGTGCTTTTTTCTTTCTTTCTTTCTTTCTTTCTTTTCGGTTTTTAGGTTTGATATGTCAATTAATGACATTTTTTCCCGTCTAAAGAAAACAAAGAGTCTAGACTAACTATTTTTTAATGACATTTTAAGATGAACTAGTTGAAGCCACGTGTTACGCACGAGTGCATATTTTTTTTTAAAATATATATTTATAAGGAAAAAAAATACTATTGGCTTTTTTTGTTGTGTAATAGATTAATGGTTTGTTTGGAACACAGGTTTGAGATAAAATTTTAAATTGAAATTAGTTAACTTTTTAAAAATAGTTACGACTTTTGTTGACTTTTTAAAAATAGACAAAAAAACTGCATTTGGTATTGTTTTGAAAATGTTTTTTGTTTCCTAAAAATTGAAAATGAGAATGTTTTGAGAAATGTGTTAAGACTATATTTGTAATTGTGTTTGGTATTGATTTTTTGATTGTTATTTTGAAAATATTACAAAATAAAATTAAAAAAAAAAAAAAAACAACCAATACCTAAAATAAAACCAATTCCATCAATAAAATCTAATTGAGTTCATAAGAAGGACATAGCCGAGACCTGATAACGGCAAAATTTCTCGAATTTCTCGACAATCTTATAATTGAGCTTGTACAAAGCTTTTTCTAAAAAAACATTTACAATTGATGAAATATTTTGATCGATCGAGAGATAATCACTAGCACATAGAGACTGCAATAAACTTCACCTAGCCATAACACTAGCGGAATTAATAACATATACTGCTAAAAAACAACTCAAGTAGAATACATATACACGAAACAAAGTGGAGATGGGGGATCGTGGAACAATACACACTGTGAGCAATCAAGGATGTTGTTACGATCATGTTTATGGAGGATCGTGGTATGAAGCACGAAGAACATGTTCATGGCTACGATGTATCATGTGACTATCATTTACGAATCCTAAAACGATATAAATAATAGATCTGAGCTATAACAGCAAAAGATGCTTTAACACACGTACTGGGTATTTTCCCTTTGGCTTTCATTGTTCATTTAATTTTTTTCTCACTTTAACTGCTTGATTGCGTTTGCTAAGTAGTTCATCCACAAGAAGTACTAAATCACGGTACATGGACCTTAATATATGAACTTTCTCCTTCCAATCGAACCATTGGAAAAAAGAATAGAGACGAAACAAAACCCGAACAAATTAATGAAATAAAATTGAACTATAAAATAATAAACAAAGGTTACCAAACAAGCAATAAAGCAAAAAAGCAAACTATGAAAATAACGCATGTATATTAATCCAAACAATAAAATCCATACGTTATTGTAACTTATTTCTGTAAATTTAGATGACCACACAAAATAATTCTAATTTATCTGATAGAATTTTAATATTTATTTTTCTAGGCATGTGGGCAATTAAAACTGTTAAAAAAGGAAAATAGTTAACTAGTAATAGACGTACTAAAAATAATCAATAATTGTAACCTTGTTGCAAGTTTATTTTTATTTATAGCGAGTGACGCACACAAACAAATCGAGCAATTTTTTGAAAAAACGAAGATGATATTTTAATTCGAATGAAAATTGACATAACAACAATTGTAACATCTGTTTCGGTTTTCAGACAAATTAAACATAATAATAAGCTGACAACATAACATTCACCTAAAGAGAATCATATATTAAAATTTTTAGATGAATTTAACTCACTAAAAATAAGTCTCAATTAATGCTTATAATACGTTAAATCTCATTTTTACATCTTTAGTATCCATTTTCTCAATAAATAATGTTCAAATTTGATAAAAGTGATATTACTAGCACAGATAAAAACTATTCCTGTAGAATATATTTGGTAATTTATAAGAATATATTTTATTTCAATATAGATGGTCAAACGTGTCTGGCTCCCATCATCAAGCCAATCACACGGAGTATTGTGGTATAATATTCTTGATAGCTTATCAGAAGAATTATTCATTTTCATTGTAGATGGCCAGACATTTCTTGTGCCGTTGGTTATCGAAGTATTCTGTTGAAATATTTTATATTAAATTATTTTGATACACTATAAAAAAATATATTATGCCAAAATATTCTGATAACCAGAACCAAAGATGTTTGATCATTTACATTGAAAACAAGATTAAAAAATCTGGTAGATTATAGAAAACATTCTACCAGAAAACTCTATAGAGGCATATTTCACTTCAAGCTCTTTAGCCAAAACTCTCTCACATATGAAATGAAAATCCACCTCCATGTGTTTTGTACGAGCATGAAACACTGGATTTTAAGCTAGTGATCCTGCACCCATATTATCACACCAAATAATGGATCTTTGCTGTAGAGCAACGCCAATCTCAGAAAACAAAGATTGTAACTAGACTATTTCAGTGCTGCTTGTGACGACAAACATCTGTGTTCTAACTCAATACTTGATTTAGCCACCACAGCCTGTTTTCCAGTACTCCAGTTTATCAACTGTTGCCTAAAAACACATAAAATCCACTTGTAGACTTATCATCAATACAACTTTCCCAATCAGCATCTGAGAATCCTTCTAAAACCATTTGCTTAGCTGGTCCAAAACATAAGCCATAATCTGCAGTGCCTTGGAGATATCTTAAAACTCTTTTACACGCAATCCAATGAGCACTTTTTGGAGCTTTCAAAAACTGACTGAGCTTATAAACCAATAAGCAATGTCTGGTCTAGTCATGGTCAAACACTGTAGCCCCCTATAATACTCCTATACAAGCTTGAAAAATCAACAGCTTTTCCATCTCTCAAGGACAACTTTTGTTTGTCACATATAGGAGTAGGAGTTCGTTTTGCATTTTCTAGATTGCCTTTTTCAACAGATCTTTAGCACACTTCTTCTGAGACAGATATAAGCCAGTTTTTTCTCTGTAGGCTTGAAAATCAAAAAAGTAGGTCACTGATCCTAGAGTTTTCAAAGCAAACTGGCTGGTCAAATCTTTAATCACTTTCTGAATCATAACAGAATCATCCCCAGTTATTAACATATCATCAACACAGATCAAGATTAAGATCAACTTACCACAATTTCGTTTGAAGAACAACTAAGTATCTGATTTTGAACTCTGAAACCCCCACTGGACCAATGCTTGTTTGAGCTTGTCAAACCAAGAGCGCGGTACTTGCTTCAGACCATAGAGAGCTTTGTGAAGCCTGCAAACATGATTAGGAAATGCTGAGCTAACAAACCCTTCTGGCTGATCAATGAAAACCACTGCCTGAAGCTCTCCATTAAGGAAAGCATTGTTGACACCCAACTATTGAACATCCCATCCAAAGGTAACGGCAAGAGTGAAGACAACTCTAATGGTAGCTGGTTTTATAATGGGACTAAAAGTCTCGAAGAAGTCCAGTCTTGGAGTTTGCTGAAAACCCTTTGCAACCAGAGGAGCCTTAAATCCGTCAAAAGTTCTATCAGATTTATATTTGACTCGAAACACACATTTGTTGGCTATTATGTTCATATCATTAGTAGTTGGAACTAAACTCCAAGTTCCATTCCTCTGAAAAGCACTAAACTCATCCTCCATAGCGTTCTTCCACTTGTCATCTAAAAGAGCTGCTTGAACTGAGGATGGTTCAGTTAACAATTCTTCATTAGTTCCACTTAACTGATAGACTTGCGGTTTGAAAATTCCAATCTTTTGAACGAGTTCTCATGTGATGAGAGGATGGGTTTGAAATGGGAACAGGTGGTTTGACAGATGATATTGGACAGGAAATAAAGGTAGGACTTGGTGACTCATGGGACGAGTATGTAGAGTGCGATGGGGAAGTGAAAGAGGAAACAGAGGTAAATCTAGGAGTGCCAGGGTTGGATAATGGTGAGGTTTGGTTTCCTATTCTGGTTGATGTAGAAGAGGAGGGTAAACTATGGGTATCATGTGAAGTAGAAGAATAAGAAGGATCTAATACTTGTGCAGAGAAACTATCACTTGAGACTGTAATAGATGGAGGCAAGCATCCAGTAGCAACTATGACTGGTAATTGAACAGTGGGAATGGAGACAGAGGCTATTTTGTCTGAGATAGAAAATAATTCACTGTAGGGAAAACAATATTCATCAAAAATGATAGAATGAGAAATGTAAATCCTACAAGACGAGTGTACACATCTATATCCTTTGTGACAAGGACTATGGCCAATGAAGACACATTGTGAAGTTCTGAAAGAAAACTTGTGAGATTGACAAGGTCATAACAAAGGAAAACATGAACAACCAAAAACTTTGAGGAAAGAGTAATCAGGTGTGGAATAAAACAAGAGCTCAAATGGAGAAACCTTCGAGGTGTTAGAAAATGGTAACCTCTTGATTAGGTAAACGGCAGATACAAAAGAGTCCCACCAAAACTGAGGGGCATTTTGGCTTAAGCTAATAAGGTAAGATCCATCTCAGCTATACGCATGTGTTTTCTTTCAACCCCACCATTTTGCTGATGTGTATGTGGATAAGGATGTCTGAAAACTATTCCTAAATTTGTCAACAAAGGTAGTAGACTGCGATACTCTCCTCCCTAATTGGTTTGAAGACACTAGATTTTGGAATCAGAATTTCTTTCAACAAAGGAATTAAACTGAACGAAAACAGATTTGGTCACTTGACTTTTAAAGGAAAAATCCAGGTGTAGTTAGTAAAAGTCATCCAGAAAGTGTACATAATATATATACCCTTCAGTAGAAACCTGAGGAGAAGGTGCCCAAATGTCATAATGAAACAATCTGAAAGGCTTTGGTAGTTTTTAGTTGAGACACAGGAAAGGTTAAATCGATGCAGTTTTCCACATTGACAACCATTACAAAAGTCTTTTTTTTTTTTTTTTTTTTATTTTTTTATTTTTTATTTTTTATTTTATCAATAGAGGAGATAGATAACGGATTTACAAAGGAAAGAACTTGATTTAACACCTGACCAGATGAATGTCCTAAATGTCTATGCCACAAATTGGCAACTCCAGACTTTAGAACAGAATTGAAACTTACAGAACTACAAATAGGAGCAGACAAACTCTGTACAATAGCATCAATATAAGTAGACAAGGAACAAGCTAAAGTACAAGGATAATTTACAACATGACATGAACTAAAATGATAGCAAGTAGAGTATAGAGACATATATATTAGTAGGAATTTCAAGTTTATACAGCCCTTCCGTGAGAGCTCCCTACAAAAGTACTGTCCTTGTAGTCTTGTCCTTCACAAGACAATAGTTTGTGTCAAATTCAATGGTTATATCATTGTCTTTTGTGAGTTGTGATATGCTAATGAGGTTTTTAGTGATTTGAGGCACCCGGAGAACATTCGATAGGAGTAAAGGTTTAGAATTTCTAATTAGGTTTCAACAAAAAAGAAGTGGAACCAATGTGAGAAATGTTAAGTTGAGAACCATTACCTACAGGAAGCTTCTCTTTCCCTTTGTAGTCATTCTGAATGGTGAGAATGTCCAGTTTAGCAGTGACATGGTTGGTAGCTCCACTATCCATAAATCAAGCTGAATCACGAACAGTTCTAGGAGTAACAACATAAGCTTGACTTGTGGAGCCATGTTGCTGTTGAGGAACATGTTGCTGCTGTTGAGTGTTACTTGTTTCCCCACCTTGAAAAGACAGATCAAAGCGATGATAACACCTCAAAGCAGTGTGATCAACCTTGTCACAAACTTGACAGATTGGTTCAAAGCCATGACCTCCTTTTCCTCTGCCTCTGAAATTTGAGGATCCACCACGATTGAATTGCTGATTTCCACGACCACGGCCATGAGCAGTGGATGACGTGGATCATACGTAGTTATAGTTTCTGTTCAAATATACAAATTGGTCTTTGAAGTACGTTTGACGTAGGACTAAGCTCTCTTTTATTAAGCTAAAATCCACACATTGAGTTAGTGGGATACGGCGTTGAGAATCAAAGCAAACATTTGTTGGTTCAGAACAATTATGACTGTTTTTACCGGGATACCGACTAGTAACCACATCGTCCGCTGGTTACCAACCGGTAACCAAGTCCGCCTGCAAGATACCGGCTAGTTACCTACCGATAACCACCTTCGCTGTTTCGAAAACTCTGGATTTCATCACCGCATTAATGAAAAGGTATCATAAAATCCATTAGAAAAATAACGAAAATTCAACGAGTGGCCCAGAGGTCATGACAATCGCCACACCGGCATCGGACGTAGTAGAATCATCTTCAGAAATCTCCTCTACACACGAGGAGGTCAGCCTCGTCGTGACCTCAGGCTGGAGATCTCCCCCTTTGTGGCCACGTGGAGGAGATTCGACGAGACTGAGATCTGGCCACACGACAATAGAGGTCTGGTCCGGTGGAGAGG
Organism: Ficus microcarpa; assembly: GCA_025413485.1. NCBI lineage: Eukaryota > Viridiplantae > Streptophyta > Magnoliopsida > Rosales > Moraceae > Ficus > Ficus microcarpa. The sequence continues at coordinate 24,412,044 of CM046384.1, forward strand.
GTGAGATGGTTTCGTACGTTGCAGAGAGAGATGGGCGGTTGTTGACACACAGAGAGAGAGAGAGAGAGAGAGAGATAAAAAAAGGTGTGGAGGATATCTTGGTATCTTTAATTTAAATTAGTACATAAGTGATGTCATGGTTATGGCTTATTTTTCCATGAGTTTTTTATTTGTGACAAAAATCAACCCACATACTCATTCTACAACATCTAATCTAATTACCCCTTTTCATTTCGCCTCGCAAGTTCTGGAAACCTAACATATGTCCATGAACGTCAAGATGTGATTTGTTATGCCAAATTTTAAAATCTTAAAATCTTAACCTATCATATCCATGTATATTATATAGGCCTAGTCTCCAAAACGACATCGTATACAAAACGGTGATTACTTATATTGTAGGCATGTCAAGCCCATAGTAAGAAGCCGGGGAAAATGCACTAAAGGATGCAAACATGGATAATCAGAAGAATTCGCTTCTGAATGAAAATGACGTAGGCAGATTTAGGGACCAAAAAATAAAAATAAAAAAAAACTAGAAAGTAGGTGGCAGATTAATGGAAAAGTAAAAAAATCACTAGTGTGAAGGAAAATTGAAAATTGAAAAGGGCAGGGTGGTAAATTTGCTTTTGCAATTAGCCACAGATGACACGTTGTCAGGTTAATCACTAGACACGTAAAAGAAGGTTGGCATAATGTGGTGAATTAATAAGTCGGGTAAAAATATCATGTGTACTAGTAAAATTGAATATTAGCTATAGTAGCCTCACATCTTGACCCAAAGTTTAAATTAGCCATAGTAGCTGCAACATGGTGACCAATGTTGCCACCAAAACTATCACCTGCAAAGTAGACATGGACGTTAGAATCCGCCCCACTTTGCAGCCAGTTCTTGTCTTGACCCAACCCCAGTGCTAGCGCATGCTGGTAGACCTGATTGAGCAGCCCCGTCATCCGGTCGATGTGATCGAAGGAGAAGACACCATTGACAGGGATCGTGGTGGCAGGGACTTGTCGAGAAACTCCGCCAAGCCATGGTTGAACATTCCGTCAGATCACCGAAGGGGATTGTAAGTGAGATTGAAGTTGGAGGTGAGGTCCCATAAATGCCTTTCTTCTGGCGTCCATTATAATCTGCACCTAATTGTTTACTATTTTTGTCAATTAGTTTATGAGGACCCACAAACTCCGCCAAGTCATGGTTGCCCTTAACTCTCGTCATCTGATCCTTACCGTCCGTAGAGATCTAAGGCGATCAGAAAACGATATGTCGTAGTCAAAAACTTGGTCCTAGAGTCTGACCCAGTGTCAATAGCAAAACATGTGCTTCCAAGTTCCAACTTTCCATAGATTAAAAAAACAAAAACAAAACAAAAAAAGTATCAACTTTCCATAGCTCCAAAATGTCACGGTGGAATTAATTTGTGTATGGTCTTGATATTTTGCAGTTTACAACTATAAAATATACCACTACAAAGAATGTAAAGATGGAAACAAAAATGAGGGGAAAAAAAGAGAGCCCTCAATATACAATTAATAACCTTAAAATATGTTACGTCAGTATAAAATCTTAAAATATGACAATCTTTTGAGTAAAAAGTTGAGAATTTTCCTCTTTTTCATTTTCGGTACTGTTTTCATTTTCTGGGGAAAGTACAGGAAGAAATGGTATTGTTCTTTTTTCCTCAATCCATTTAACTATACCAATCAAGAAATAGAATAGAGAAGGTCAGGACAAATAGGAAAAGAAGAAGAAAGGTCCTGCTGCTACTATTCCGCTGGATTGCTTGGGACAATTCTTTGTTACCAAGCTCTACATTCTTCGTAGCTTCAACTGCCTGTTTTCACAAATGAAAGCAGGTCATGACAAGAAATCATTTCAAAACAGCTTTCTGCTTGTATTTTGTTTAATGGACAACGAAGTATCAGCAAGAAACCAGTTATACACGATAGCTATGCACACATGAAAGCCCATTAATTCGTAAGGTCAACACAATATTCTATACAAGGTAAAGATTGCTAATCTTAAAACACAAAGAATCATGTCATGAGTTGCAAGCTAAAATTAGAAAACGAACAATCACTGCTAAATGATCATCGTATATGGAATGGAGGCGATGACGTGCATTTTTTTTCCTTTCTTTCAAGGATAACGCTAAATACTGAGAAATATTGAGCTTGAAAAAGGACTTAATATACATGTTGTAAGTCATGAAAATCCAGGCCTTATGCAGTCCGTGGAAGGTAGATTTTCAATACAAAGCCTAAATCCGTGTCTTAGACAGTGCAATCATCAAGAAAGATGATTGCAGAATATCTGAAGCAACCAATTTATAACAACCAATATTCATATACTTTATTTATTTTTTATCATATTATTATTGAATACTCAGATATTTATTTGATGGCATGTATGAAGGCCAGTGGACTATGGAGCAACCAGGTTCGCTGCCTGTATGCTAATTTCACAGTGTCTCTGAAATCAAAACACTAGAACCAAAATTTTTTTATTTATTGCTATCTCTTGGTCAGTCTTTATTTATTTATTTATTTATTTTGGCTGCTGTTGGCAAGTCTTAATTAGTTGGAAACCAACTTCCCTATTTCCATACAGATCAACTGCATAGAATGACACTCGCAACTAAACAGAAGTTACATCTTTGTAACAAAGAAAAAGGACATATATTCGTAGTTCCACTGACCCTCTGAATATTACTTCAAAAGGATCCCATGACTTCAGCAACTTCCAAACGCATACTAGCCATAAGGGAAAAATAACAAGGGTAACAGTGGAGTTCATATTCTGAGAACCTTGTCGACCACAAGAAAATTAATGAACATGGATACAGCATCTAACCTGCAGGTATAGTTGTTCTATTTGTTGGGCTTGTTGCAGAACATGTGGCCACGAGATGATTCAATGCTGAAATTCCACCATCTTCGTTTCTGTTTGCTGGACAGCATCTAGAAGACTACTCAGCTCTACCTATAAATCAACAGCAGCAGCATCAATTTTGAGGGAGACTTACAAATCGAGATGAAACAACATAAGAATCACATATCTGAACAACTTGGAAAAGGAAACAAAATGACAAATATGACACCGGAGATCAAATACTCAGATACCTGAAGAGCACGTGTTTCATCATCCAAGAGTTGTTGCTGAACTTTTAGCGGCTCAGATTGAAATTGATCAGGTTCTCTCAAGTCTAAATTGTTTGATTTAGACGAATCTTCAGAACTTGACTTGGCAACAGGTTTAAACTTTCTTCTTGGCGTTGCCCAACTAATGGCATCTTGAAAGCGTATGGCTCTCAGCGGATCAAACTGGGATGTAACAGAGTGAAGTCTCTCGCTTAAACTCAAGACCTGCAGTCAATAAACAAGCACAAGCAAAAAAAAATCGCAAAAGTCATTTGCTTTATTAAGTTTCGTAATTAAGAAATTGGAAAGTTAAAATTTCAAACTGTAATTATTAAATATTAGTGGGCAAGCAACTAGCCTGCATGAGATTGTTAGGGACATGTAAATCTGACCAGCAACATAAGATAACACAGCAGAGGAATTTCTCAAAGAAGATGGTGGTCTCTGGTCATTTTATTGAATCGAAAGACATTCAAACAAATCAGAGAAATTCAAAATAACAAGACAGCAGGGCCACTCCAAAGACCGATCACACAAAATCACCCCGCATAGCAACTCGTACCCTTTTGTAGTGCCCATTACCTAAGCTACGAACAGCTATTAGTAATTGGCACACTAACAGCCTCTAATAACCATACTCTCACAGCCCACTAACCAAACTAATCTTCTCAAGCTGATCTATAATGATCAAAATAGAGATGTTATAAGAAGGCATGATAAGATTCTATCACTATAGAACACTATAATTAAGGTAGCAAAGAGCAAGGTTTCCGCCCTGGTCCACTCATGCTAAACATATACAGACAAGAATCAATAACATGAATGAATTGACCCTCACCACCCCATGTTTGTGTGTTACTGTATCATCATTAGATTTATCCGCCCTAATGCCAAGCCAGCCTTTAGAAGTTGCTTCTTCATCATTTATGCTGTTTTTTAAAACATCAATTTGTTCTTGGCATGCTTTAATAAAGGCACTAAACTGCATACAATTGATAACTATATAATAATCAACTCATGAAAACTTTGCACGCTTATTAATGCGTAAAATGACAGAATTTTCCTAGTTCATTTGATTTTAGAAGAATGCCAAGATTCCATTATAAAAGAAGATCTCATTTGTAATCCAAATAAAATGTCATGAAATTGCAATAGAGAAAAGCCAAATTATGACTTACCTCATGCTCAATGCTATCTCTCTCTTGTTCAGTAGTTCGATGCAGATCCACATAATCCTTGCGAGTTTCAGCATAAACTGTTCTAGAGTCCCAATGCTTTCAAGCTAAGTACTCGAAAAACAGACACACACACACACACACATCAGAACAGAATTAATACAAAGGAATTTTTTTCAAATAGATCGACAAATGGTAACGGTGCACATACTGTTTTGAGAGCAGCTTCAGTGAAAGGTGATCTTTGGCGAGGCTTGTGGATAATAAAATTTGCCAAAATGGGGCCAGTTTGGATTGCGAAAAGCAACAAATGATCACCACAAGGACTGATTGTGAAAAAACCATCTCATTGACAATGGACGACTAACAAAAAACCAAAGGCTCAGAAATATCAAAAGTCAAAACCTCGTCATATCCCAAAGAGAGAGCAGTGTGCCTCACGGCGTCTTTGAAGTCCTCAGTCCTGTCCCTGACTTTTGCCATTCTTGACCATCAAGGAGCAACAAGAAACCTAACCCGAAACCACTACCAATTCTTCTCCCTCAGAGGCAACCAAAGCTACAAATCCGCTCTCTTTTCCTATGGAAAATAAAAAATAATAACGAAAAGTCTGTCTCATTCATTTCTGCAATTGCAATTGCCCTATTTACCCTGCTATGAGTTTACACACAGCATTGAAAACCCACATACCAAATCAAAATATGCGATAACAATAAGCTTTTAACGCTAAGAACTTCCATTTCCTTCTCCACCTGCAAAATGGAAAAACGAAAAGAGCCCAAAAGAAATAGCTTTGAGCTTCAATCCACCAAACACTTACATAGTCATTCAAATTGCCCCCTCAGTTATCTTGAGTCTATAAATTTGACAGAATTTCTGATTTGACATATAAAGAATTAATCAAATATATTTTAAAATACATGTTTATTTAAATTAGAAAATAAAATATATTATCAAAACAAAAACTAATCTCTCTACCTTTGAAACAGTTAGAAACAACATGTTGAAATATTTTTCAACTGCATTTCTTAAAACTTGGCTCACAAGAGGACCTTAAACTTGTGAAGTAAACTATTCATATGCCTTTTGGGGGAAAAAAAAACTGTTCATTTGCCATACAAATCAAGGTCAAGTCTGCCAACATACGCCTAATTGTATCATGAGCCTTCAGTCTCGTCTGAATCGAAGTATTCCTTACTACAGAATTCACTTTCGAAAAACCAAAAATAAAAATGAATAAATGAATAAATTACGAAAGCAAGAAATACAGAAAGAAATAGACTTTCCGTTCACCTGCCAAGTTTCCGGCGACAATCAGCGGTGACCGGCATCAAGAAAGTTGTCGTTGATGATCTCCCAAGCTTCCTCGACAATTCCCTCGTTGGTGAAGACGGAACCGGAGCCCGTGTCGGTCCGATTGTCGAGACTTGTTCCCGGGAAAACTTGGACTGCGGAGATTGGGAAGACGAAGGGGATTGGAGAGAAAGTGAAGGAGAATGGGAGGAGATGACGAGGATGAAGTGAAGGAGTGGGCTTCAATGGGGCATTTCGTTTTTTTTTTTTTTTTTTTTTTGGGGGGGGGGGATGATGAGGGATTTTATTTCGTATTAAGATTAATTTGATTTTCTATTAACATTTTATGGCTTGTTTCGAGTTTATATTTCATCCTAAAAGTTTTTATATAACAATTTCAAAAAAAAAAGTTTTTATTTAATATTTTTTTTTGTAAAAAATTAATAAAAAATTATAATTGATTTTTAAAAAATAAACCAACTTTAACTTCAAATTTTCATTTTTAACATTTATGGTACATTTAGTTTTCTAATTATAGTTAAAATTTTTAAATTAGAATTTGTTGACTTTTCAAAAACTAATTATAATTTTTGTTGACGTTCCAAAAAAAACAAAACTTAAATGAAAAATTTAAGTTGGAGTTGAAACACCAAACATTGACTTATTTTAAAAGGGGTTATTTACTTTTTTATACCCATATTTTACTCTTATTCAGAAAGCATATCTTATATTTTGATGTTTTACATTTTTACACTTTTAGATTTCTATTAATATACAAATCTATCTCTTTTTCAGGTCAATACTTAATTTTGATATGAAAATACTCAAAATACCCTTAAAATCCATTTTAAAATTACGTATTTCTATGTAATAAAATTAAATCTAAATATTTTCTCGGTCAACTCTTTATTGAATCTTAAGATGTTCAAAATACCCTTAGTTTAAATTCTTAAATAATTTTCTAAGTTCAATTTTGATGCTAATTACATTATTTTTTACATCAAAATAAGTGTTAATTGAGAAAAAATATATATATATAGGAATATGTACTACATATATTATAATGGTATAAAAATAAAGAACTTCAAAATGCATAATATATTTTACAAATAAAAACAAAATGCAGACTATAAAAAGATAAATACTACTTAATTTTAGTTTTTCCTTTTAAGCGTATTTTTGCTTTTTTTTTTTTTTTTGGTCAAAATTACATGTCGATCAAAAAAGAGTATAAATTTGTATTTTCAATGTAATATAATGGTATAAAAATGTAAAACTTCAAAACGTAGAGTACACTTCTTGAGTAAGAGCAAAATGCTGGGTACAAAAAGGTAAATAACCCTTCTAAAAGCAAGCTTAATAATGATTTATATTATTAAAATGTTTTTAGAGGTAAATAGTCTTTTTTAAGATTTTTTTTTTTTTTCACAGATGACTGAATTTGTTAAAAATTAATTAAAAATATCTTTTTTTTGTACAGTCAATTAATTTTTTAAATAATCAATTAGTGATTAATCACATCATAATGTTAATTTAGTTAACAGTCAATCATTGATTGATCATAATATGAATTACAAATTTTCAAATCAATCACTGATTGACCATTATCAATGACTGATTGACTTAATCTGAAAAAAATGACAAACAATCAATTTACTAAATAAAAAGAGTTTGGCCGTCTATTAGAATGAGTATGCAAAGTAGACCGCCCAGTCTAATTTATTTGATTAATTCTTTAATGCATGTGACATTAGTAATTCTGTAAAATTTATTAACGGAAGGGGTAATTTAAATGATTTGGTATATATAAAGGGACATAATGAACAGTTTTAATAATCCATAAACAAAATCAATAGGGTGTATAATTTAAGTGTCATTCATAAAATTAATCTTTTTTTTTTGTTTGGAAGTTGACATAAAAATAAATAGTTAAGAATATTATTTGAAAAATTGACATTCTTTGTCAATGACAACACAAAGGATAACTTTTTTGTTCATTTCTTCCAGGAAAATTGAGATGACAAATGGTAAAAAGATAACTTAGAAAATGATAATGAGTGCCAAAGAGAGTGACCTTGGTATTTTTTTGATTAGTCATTTTGAATTGTTCTATATATATCAGATGCTAAATGAACGAAGATGCATGGTTCAGGGGATTTATAAAATCGATCTTTTTTTTTTCTCATTGATAATTTTTTTTTTTTTTTCTATAGAGGAAACCAGGTGCTTCTCTTACTTCAGATTTGAGAAAACTAGAGCACACACTATCAAATATCACACCTTAGTTACATTGTTGAACATATGTACACTTTAATTCCATACTGTCGGGACTTGGAGAAGGAAAGGCAGATCTCAGTCACGATTTAAGCTACTATTTTAGTTAACCTGCCTGGATTTGTGCCCAAGAACTCGATCAAAAGGCGAGAGAATTTGTCGTTGTGGTGTTAACAAATTAGACAGTTCACTATAGGAGAAAAACATACTTTTTTCATTCAAGTGATAACAAATATGCAATTTGGACTAGTTCAGGCTCCAGCTAGTTCATTGTCCATCAGTTTCATGCTTTGTTAAACTTTTTGCTATTAAACACCCACCAGTTAGATTAATAAGTTCTTCCACGAGTTAGGAGGTTTCTTCCAGTCTCTCGGAACTTTCTTTCAGATTTTAATTGTTTCATTATATGTCATGGTGTTATTCTAGATTTTCATAGCTTCGTCATATATTCTTCTAACAGGTAGGATCCCTAATATGAAATGTACATAGCAGATACTCTCCAAATACAAATATAGAATACTAACTACTACTAATGAAAAAAATACCAAATTAAAAGAGTAAAGAAAAGGAAAGAACACATCAAAATTTACGAGGTTCGGCAATTCGCCTATATCCTCGGGTACCACAACAGTAGCAGACCACTTCATTAATCACTTAAAAGAAATATTACAACTTTGTGTTAATTATTAAAATCACTCACTACTTTGTGGTATCTTTATTAAAAGACCTCAAATTTTGAGTAAGGATGGGATAAGTTTCGAGATAATAAAACAAGGAGTCGGGGCATATTTATGTAGGCCTAAGACCCAAGCTCCCCTTATACACAAGCAAGGTGGACTTCCCACAAACAAGCCAAAAAGTCAACAATTCTTTTGGATTTAATGACAACTAAGAAGACAAACTATTAGGCAGCTTTCTATGAATCAAATTATTTTTAGCAGTGCAAACACAATTGCAAAACAGTGGCTGTTTACTTACAATTGTAATATGTTTGGATTTTTGGCTTAATAAAAGCGGGAGTTTTATCCACATCGAAATGGAAGTAAGAGTTAAGAGATTCTGAAAGCTATTGAAGGAGCTCAAAACCTTTGTTTTTAATTGCCCTAGTCAAAAGCCATTATGTTGTGGTAATTGTAATTATTTTCTCATTTATTTTCTATTAATTGTTGATATTTTTGTTTGTCTGATTTCTAAGGGTGGTTTTAAAGATCCAATTTTTTTCCAACATAATGATCAATACCATGAGATACTAAAATGCGATCCTTCAACTAAGCTGAATCTTCACCCGTTATAATGCATTTCCAACAAAAAGTGCAATTTCTCGGCCGGCCTACAGATATCCTTTTCTTACCAATTAAAAAAATAAAAATTATCAATCAAAAGGTTAAGAAAAGAATAAAGAAAAAAAAATGTAATATTGTAATTTGCCCTTTTTGGACAGAAACAATATTTAATCAAATAGATAAGAATACCTTTTTTTTTTTTTTACACCATTTCTAGCATCTTCGATATCGAAAACATTTTCAGGACATTTCTTGGCTGTATCGTCTTCAATATCTTCCACAAATAGAACCTAAAAAAAGATAGAAAAGGACTGTAAATTACACAACATTGTGAAAACCTTAGCAGGGATTAAAGACGTTGCTAAATAACAAATGTGATGCCTTTGGAAGCACTCAATAGTAAGCAGCAGTTACCGGGGCCATTTAACATCTGTTTTGCCAAGGCCTTTTATTTCATAGACTTCTAGATGAATTTCCTAAGGAAAAAAAAAAAAAAAAAACAATGACATAAAAAAAATAATAAAGAAATAAAAAAATGGCTTTTTCATAAGATTAACATGCGATTTTTCTAATCTATGTTGATAGTGTCCATTACCAAATTATATCCCTAATGAAAAGAAGAAATTATTCTTCCAAGTTCCCACAAATTTTCCACTTGTACAAATAGACCCTAAAAAGTCCAAGTTGTGCTCACTATTAGTCTCAATGGAAAAGTGCTTAGACGTATATCAAATTGGAACATTCTTCCTAGCACTTCATCTTAAAGATGCTTTAACTTGATTGTTGAAAATGGAGAATGCCCTTTTTTATTTTTTATTTTATTTTTAAGGGCAGATGCTGTAGTTTGAAGTGCTAGTAACAACAATCTTTCTACTTGAAATAATAATGGCCCTTGATCCCTCAAATGCCACAGAATAGATAACTTTACTGGAAAATGACAATAATGTTCCAGATCTATTTCAACAGCAGGTGCAACGCATGTCTTAGGCTTTAAGATCAATGTGGCCGGGGTCCATTGTTCTCACAACCTAGGTTTATATTATTTATTTATTTATTTTTCAAATGGGATTGAAGTATAACTGTAGACTTCACTCTCTCTCTCTCTCTCTCTCTTTAAAGTTATTTGCAATACTTATCATATACAACTAGTGTACCTTTGGCCATCAGGACCTTTTCATGTCAATCGAAGGGCCAAATAAATGAGCACTACCCATAATGCGTATGAAGCATGTCCTACCATAGACGCTCCGGTTATAAAAAAAGATTTTGTTTTGTTTTGTTTTTTGTTTTTTTGTTTTTTTGTTTTTTTTTTATCGGTGTATTTTAAATTTATCACATAATTGTAATTTGCATCTCGAATTTTAAATTTTAGTCATTTATAGCATAAACTTACAAACCTGTAGCAATTTACCTCATTAATAACAATGTCCATCTTTTGAAGAAACTTGACATATGATTTATATATCAGTCATTAATATGAATAATCATTTTTACCTATTGGAGTCCAAATTTATCTAGGTAAGATCTTTAATTCAGTATTGTCAAAAGAGAAAATTTTGAATTAATTTTGCTATAAATATGAATTTGGGTTGACATTGATTAATAAAGACATTTTATACTCGTAATTAATAACCAATATGCAAGTCAAGTTTCAATTTTCATAAAAATAAAATAGAGATTGTTATCAATTCAGTAGATTGCTACAAATTTATAAGTTCAAGGGTGAAAAAAACTGTTAGAATTAAAAGTTCAAGAAGTAAATTGTAATTGTTTAATAAGTTTAGGGTGCACCGGTGTGGTTACGCCCATACTATGTCGAGATAAAGCGATCAGTTATAGCACGGATTGAGTGGTCGTATCTACAAAGAGGTGATAGAAACAAACAAGAAAAGATTAGTAGAACAAAAGCATTGGAGAAATAAACAATCAAATAAAGAATATAAAGAAATATTTTTGTGATTTTTAGACAAATTTAATTAAAAGACAACGCAAATTTCAATAATTAAAAGTGGTAAGGCCTCAAGAATCCCTTATCTGCTTCGTTCATGAGCTCAGATTTTGCATCTAAAGTAACTCAATTGAAAGTTTCACATCCTAAACAATCAGTTGGAAGATAAGAATTTGAAGAACTTGTAAATAAAAATGTATTTGAGTAAATAAAATTCTCACGTTAAAAACTAGCTTAATTATCTTATGAGAAATCTAAAAGCGATAATATATCTTGGGGTGATATTATAGTAAAAAACAACTTATAAAATAGTATTACCGATATATTGTATTATACAACAATCACATAAAAAGTACTTGACTAAATTTATATAAAAAGTTGACAATACAATATATTAATATGATGAAGAAGAATGATGGAGGAAAATTATTTTACTCAAACATATAAACCTTACAAAACATTGGAAAATCAAAACCCAAACAAACTCACTATATATATAGGATTATCTCTAGTCTCATCAAATAAAATCTAGCCACTCATATTCAACATTCTCACAAAACTCTCAAAGAAAATATGAGAAAATATGACTATACTTAGATTAATAATCAACACACAACAACCTTGACAAATCCCCTATTTGTAGAGTTTTTAGGGAATTCAAAACATTACAATCAGCAACAAAGATAAAGTTTTCTTATTTTTAACAGCTACCGAAAGGCTTCGCTCCTCGCTCACAGAACTCCCCCATGTCTCAGGTCAACAGACAAGAGCGATGGCAAACCTGGAGTCAAATAAAAGCAAAAACGTTTTCCAAATTAATGGAATTGACAAGGCTTAAATTGGAAGATAAAAGCTCGCTTAAGTGAGAAAAATCAACAGCAACAAATGTTCTGTAGCTGGAAAAGGAATCCCAAGTGAAATGGGACATGTGGCGCGCTTCAGGTGGATGAAGAAAAAAAATGGCAACAGCTGGGACCCACAGAAACACGTGACATATTCTTATTCGGGATCAGAAGATATGGTTGGTTGCTAGGCTCTGCATGTGAAAGAAACTCACCCCGTGAGAGGGGCGTGCGCGCCAAATACACGTGGGACTGGGAACAGCTAGGGCCCGCGCTTTGCTGGGGTCTGGATTGCTCGTCGAAAACGCGCGGAAATTCGCGCTTGGATTGGCTAGAAAACAGCCTGAGAGGCGTTGGGCCCCGCGTGGTGTTCTGACGAGTCCCGAAATGACACGTGGCAGCGTGGGCTTGGCTCGACTAATGGCTTGGGCTGATTACTTGGCCCTTCTTTCTTCAATTTTGCTTCAAATTGTGCCCTAAGTGTAATTTTCCTACAAAATAAATTAAATTAAATTAAAACTAAATATTTTCAAAATAAAATGTTTTGAAATAATTTCATGAAAATATTCAATTGAAACTTAATTTATTTTGATAATTTTGAACAACAAAAGTGTATTTTCATGCACTTATCACGGTGCAAAAAAACCTACAAAAAAAAAAGGGGAGGCGGGGTGGGGGTGGATTATTAGAGAGAGAACGTCATAGGAAAAAAAGAATAGTTATTACTAGGATAATTGTAATCCAAATAAAAAATATCTGCAAGCACCAATACCAATTCAGATGACCCTGTAACCAAAGGAATTTTAACCCTAGTTATAGACTGTTTTCACTAGTAAATTCTAATAAAGGGCAGAAAGGGATAGAACGTTCACTGAAATCCAACAATGGGAAATTGTAAAAGCATATCAATCATGGAGAACATATTTGGCTTTTTTAACAACAACACCACTATAATTGAAGGAAACTTTGATCAATTGAGACCAAGAGATTAACAGTAAAAATATCACACTCAATATCACATAGAATTAACTCTAGCAGATTGGATATATAGCGAATAGGAGAGCATGCGTAGACCATCTCTCTTATTATAAAGTGGAATACACACACACACACACACATATATATATATATATGAACACACACACACACATAATGACAAAATGCAACATCTACATGACCAAAACAACATTGCATTAATTTTTGGGAGGAAGAGGCAAATAGAACAAAAGTGGGAGGGAATAAAAATAATACTAATTGGCCTAAACGGTCCCTGAACTCTTTACAAGATGACGGTTTGATCCGTGTTTTTTTTTTTTTTTTGACTGAGATCTTGAACTCTTAAAATGTTGGCAATTATAGTCATTTTCGTCTAAAATCGTTAAATTTCTAATGGAATGAGTCATGTATAATGTATGTGATTTAATTTAAAAGGGTGTTTTAGTAAACTAACAAAAAAAAACTTTAACAAAAATTTAAAAAAAATTATTAAAAAATCAAATTTCTTCTCTCTCTTTCTCTCATCTGTCTCTTCATTTGCTCCCCTCAATTCTTAATCCACAATCAGATTCAACTTTTGAATCTTTGTGAGTTGCTTTTTGAATCTAAGCAGAAAAAATTCAAATCGAAAAAACCCAGAGAGAAAGAAGCAAAGTGGGTCTGGAGGGGCGGGACGGTTTGTGGGTGTGGGGTTGGCCAAGGGAAGAGCTTGCGGATCGATCTGGGGGGCCGAGAAAGGAGCTCATAGAGAGATCTAGGCGATCGCAGGGGTGCTCGCGGAGGGATTTAGCAATGATGGGAGGCTAGATGATGGGCGGTGTTGCTTGTCGTGGGAGACTAAGTGCTGCAACAAGAGGACGATTGGTGATGGTGATGGAGCTTCGCACGGAAAAAAGAAGCCTAGATTGACATTCAATACCGGAATGCAATGCAACCGGCAAATTTCCATTTCAACCCAAAAAACAATAGAAAGCCTTTACGGCATCTCTAACCCATTATACCAAAATGGTGTAACTGTCACGTCAAACAGTAAATTCATCTCTAACCCGTTACACCATTTCTAACACCGAAAAAAAAATTCCATGTATATTATTTTTTAATCTCTTTCTATATTTCTTTTTATTAATTTCATACTATTTATTAAATTTCACCCATATATAATTTTTTTTCACATATTGATCCAATAAAATATATTTTATTATTTAACAAAGTCACAAAAAATAATAAATTAATAAATTACACTTTCTTAACTAAAGTCACCAATTTATTATTGATATACTAATTAAAAAAATTATATTTAACGAAAAGTTGTGAACCAAATATTCAATTTAATAACTAAACATAAAAGTAAAAGAGAGACGGAGAAAAAAAAAGATATTGATATTCTTTCAATTATCTAAATTAGTATACTCCTCCCACAAATGATCAATTAATGCATTATGAAGTGCAATATGAGCATCTTCATCCTTGATTTGTCTATGCTGAGCAAAGAATTATTGAAATCAGGTACTTTTATCTACCACCATTTGAACTTCTGGAGCTGGCACTTCCATTGCATCTTCAGTTGGTGCATCAAGATCATGTTCATTCTCAATGATCATGTTGTGCATAATAATACATGTTGTCATTATGTCATGTAGCATATCTTTTCTCCAAAAACGTGCCGGTCTTGCCACAATTGCAAAATGAGAATGGAGAACTCGGAAGGCACGTTCTACGTCTTTTCTACAAGCTTCCTGTTTCATGGCAAAATACTTTTTCTTCCGACCCCACAGCTCATGAATAGTTTCCACAGTGGTGGACCATTTTGGATATATACTATCAATTATATAATAACCTATGTTATATTCTTTTTCTTGAATAACATATCGAGCGGGAGGAGCAATAACTTGAGCAAGATTGGAAAAAAGATGAGATGACTCCAACACATTGATATCATTGTTGCTGCTCGACATACCAAAATATGCATGCCATATCCAAAGACCATAATCTGCCATAGCTTCGAGAAGAATAGTTGGGGAGCCACTACGACTTGTGTATTTTCCGACCCAAGCCATATGACATTTATCCACTTCCAATACATACAATCTAGACTGCCCAACAATCCTAAGAAACCACGCTCTTGACCAACATAGAGTAGCCTGGCAACATCATTAGCAGTAGGTGATCTTAGGTACCGCTCGGTAAATATCTCCACAACAGCACGACAAAATGTCTTCATGCTTTCAATTGCCGTTGACTTGCCTATTTTAATGTATTCGTTGGTTGCATCTGCTGGTAGACCATATGACAACATCCAGAACATGATTGTTACTTTCTGTAAAGCTGATAATCCAAGTCTACCAAGGCCATCACTTCGTTGTTTGAAGTAGTTGTCATGACTTTTGACTGCATCAACAATACGAAGGAACAAACTTCGAGACATTTGATATCATTAATGAAACATGGCATCATCGTAGAATTGGTTATCAGAAAAACAATCATTGAACAGCTACTGATCTACGGTTTCTCAATCACGATGGTGCACTACATGACTTAAACTTAATCAATTGATTTTCAATTTTAATTTTTAAATTTTCATTTTTAACATTCATGATGTGTTTGAATTATCGGTTGAAATTGAAAATTTTCAATTATAGCTGATTAAGTTTTCAAAAATCAATTATAATTTTTATTAATTTAAAATAAAAAGATAAAAACTTAGATAAAAAATTTAAATTGGAGTTGAAGTACCAAACATAGACTTAATTAAAAGGGGTTATTTATGTTTTTATATCCCGTATTTTACTCTTATTTAGAAAGCATACCTTATATTTTGAAATTTTATATTTTTTAACTTTAGATTTCAATTAATATACAAATCTATAACTTTTGTAATTCAACACTTTAAGCCTCCGTTTGATAAGTTAGTTGGAGATGAAATTTTTAAGTTGAAGTTGATTGGCTTTTTAAAAAGTAGTTATAATTTTTATTGACTTTTCAAAAAAAAACAAAAATTAATATGAAAATTTTGAGTTTGAGATGAAATACCAAACGTAGCATTTTAATCTGAATATACACAAAACAACCTTAATCATTTTTAAATTATGTATTTATATATAACAAAACTAAAATCTGTATGTTTTCTTAGTCAACTTTTTATTTGGACCATAAGATATTCAAAACATTCTTAATGTAAATTTCTTAAACAATTTTATAATTTCAATTTTGATGCTAACTACGTTTTTTTTTTTTTATATCAAAACTAATGTTAATTGAGAAAAATATATATATATATATATATATAGGAATATGTATTGCATATATTATAATGGTATAAAGATAAAGAACTTCAAAATGCATAATATACTTTGTAAATAAAAACAAAATGCGAACTATAAAAAGATAAATACTACTTAATTTTAGTTTTTCTTTTTAAGGGTATTTTGAGTTTTTTTTTTTTTTTTTTTTCAAAATTACATGTTGATAATAATAAGGGTATAAGTTTTTATATTAAATGTAATCTGATAGTATAAAAATATAAAATTTCAAAAAGTAAAATATACTTTCTAAATAAAAGTAAAATATAGGGTATAAAAAGGTAAATAACCCTTCCAAAAGCAAGGTTAATAATGATTTATATTATTAAAATGAATTTAGGGGAAAATAGCCTCTTTTTTTTTTTTTAAGTTTTTTTTCCCCTGATTGAATTTGTTTAAAATTAATTAAAAATATCTTTTTTTAAACGGTCAATCAATTTCTTAAATGATCAATTAGTGATTGGTCACATTATAATGTTAATTTGGTTAATGGTCAATCATTGATTGACCATAATATAAATCATCACTTTCCAAGTCAATTATTAATTAATCATAATTAATGACTGATTAACTTAATCTGGAAAAAATGACAAACACTTAATTTGCTAAATAAAAAGAATTTGGCCATCTATTAGAATGAGTAAGCAAAATAGACCACTCAATCTAATTTATTTGATTCATTCTTTTATGCATATTAGATCAGTAATTCTGTCAAATTTATAAATGGAATGGGTAATTTAAATGATTTGGTACATATTAAGAGACATATTGAGCAGTTTTAATAATTTAGAAACAAAATGAATAGGGTGGATAGCTTAAGTGTCATTCATAAAATTAATCTTTTTTTTTTTGGAAGTTAAAATAAGAATAAATAGTTAACAATATTATTAGAAAAATTGACATCTTTGTAATCAATGACAACATATGGGATAGCTTTTTTGTTCATTTGTTCCAAGAAAATGAAATGACAAATGGTAAAAAGATTACTTAGAAAGTGACAGCGAGTGTCAAAGAGGGTGACCTCAGTATTTTTTTAATAGTCATTTTGAATTGTTCCATAAAGATGCATAGTTCAAGTGATTATAAAATCGATCTTTTTTTTCATCATTGATAAAATTTTTATTTTTATTTTGTTTTGTTTTGTTTTGTTTTTTTAAAAGAGGAAACCAGGTGCTTCTCTCACTTCAAATTTGAGAAAACTAGAGCACCACTTAAGCTCTATCAATATCTCGGTCACAATTTAAGCTACAATTTTAGTTAACTTGCATGGATTTGTGCCTAAGCACTCAATCAAAAGGCAAGAGAATTTGTTGTTGCAGTGTTAACAAATTAGATAGTTCAGCCATAGAAGAAAAACATACCTTTTTCATTCAAGTGATAACAAATATGTAATTTGGACTAGTTGGGGCTCCAACTAGTTCATTGTCCATCAGCTTCATGCTTTGTTAAACTTTTTGTTATTATAAGTTCTTCCAGGAGTTATGAGGTTTCTTCCAATCTCTTGGAACTTTCTTTCAGATTCTCATCGCTTCATTATACGTCAAGGTGTTATTTCAGATTTTTATAGCTTCATCATATATCCTTCTAACATGTAGGATCCCTAATATGAAATATCCAAAGCATATAGTCTCCAAATACAAATATATAATACTAATTACTACTAATGAAAAAAAAAAAAAAAAACCAAATTAAAAGAGTATAGAAAAGGAAAGAACGCATCAAAATTTATGAAGTTCGGCAATTCATCTACATCCTTGAATACCACAACAGCAACAAACCACTTCACTAATCACTTAAAAGAAATATTGCAACTTCGTGGCAATTATTAAAATCACTCACTACTTCGATATCCTTGTTAAAAGACCTCAAATTTTAAGAAGGATGAGAGAAATTTTGGGATAATAAAACTAGGAGGAGATAGGACCCTTATACATAAACAATGTGGACTTCCCACAAACAAGCCGAAAAGTCTAACAATTCTTTTGGATTTAATGACAACTAAGAAGACAAACTATTAGGCTATGAATCAAATTAAATTTTAGCAATGCAAACATAATTGCAAAACAGTGGCTGTTTACTCACAATTGTAATGTGTTAGGATTATTTG
The DNA here is from genome assembly GCA_025413485.1 of Ficus microcarpa. Classification (NCBI taxonomy): domain Eukaryota; kingdom Viridiplantae; phylum Streptophyta; class Magnoliopsida; order Rosales; family Moraceae; genus Ficus; species Ficus microcarpa. Next base: position 24,430,405 of record CM046384.1, read on the forward strand.
CTCAATAGAAGGGAGAGTTTAGTCTCACATCAAAAAGGAAGTAATAGTTGAGGGTTTCTAAAAACTATATAGAGAGCTCAAAGCCTTTGTATTTAATTGGCCTGTCAAAAGCCTTTATGTTGTGGTATTGTGGTTATTTTCTCATTTATTTCTCTATTAATTATTGGTATTTTTGTTTGTTTGATTTCTAGGGACGGTTTTGAGATTTTTTTTTTTCCAACATAATGGTCAATACTTTGAGATATTGATCCTTCAACTGAGCAGAATTTTTACTCAACGCATTTTCAACAAAAAAGTGCAATTTCGCAGCCGGTCCAGAAATACCCTTTTCTTACCTATCAAAAAACTAAAAATAATTTCAGGAAAAAAAAAGTAATGAAAAATCTGTGGTAAAGTCCATTTGAAGGACATTATCGGTAGTTATTATTTTTAAGCCATCCATATTTAATATATTGACTAAGATATTGAGGATATAGAATAAGTAAAGTAGGCACTAGCCCATAGAATTTTAGTCCAAAAAACCCTCTCTACCGTTAGAACTCTTGTATGAACCAAATTACCTCCTCCACCATCACTCATCTCGTGACATTACCGGAAAACTCTATCTCCAAACCAGAGCTTTGACGACGAACCTAAAAGGTTTCTATAAAGCTTCGCAGCCCGAGACCCATGCACGTAATCTCCGATCACCTATATCTCCGAACCGGATCCAACTAGATTTTCCAGCAACATCACGTGAAGAAGACAAAGATCCCAAGTGGGCTTCATGATCTAGCCGCTCTTCTCACAAATGCGTTGCCGTGCCACCAGATTTCACTGATGTCACTGCTTTGGTGAAACAGAGCGTGCAAGGGGATTATATGGACCAAATTACCTCCTCCCATCGACCATCGCTCATCTTGTGACATTACCGGAAAACTCTATCTCCAAACTAGGGCTTTGACGACGAACCTAAGAGGTTTCTATAAAACTTCGCAGCCCCAGACCCACGCACGTAATCTCCGACACCTATATCTCCAAACCGGATCCAACTAGATTTTCTGGCAACATCACATGAAGAAGACAAAGATCCCGAGTGGGCTTCATGATCTAGCCACTTTTCTCACAAATGCGTTGCCGTGCCACCAGATTTCACCGATGTCACTGCTTTGGTGAAATCGAGCGTGCAAGGGGATTTTTTTTTTTTTCTGGCTTCTCTCAATTTCAAGATGTAATCTTTTATGGATTTTGTTAAGCTCCTTCGAGCTTTTTTTGTTGCCCTGTTCCCTTTGGTTGTCTGATAATGAATTCCTTATTCACCAAAAATATATATATACCATGTGGCTTCAGATTATATTTTTGAATATTTTATCCTTCCACATATTTGTATTTGAACTATATATAAATGCACGCATAATAATTTAGGTGCTTCTTTGAAATTTGTTTCTATTATTTAAAAATATGTTGCTTTCTTTGGCCTCTAAGCTGCAATTGTCAATTTTCAAACTGTGAAAGAGGTTGTAAGACTTTCTTAAAGCTGTAGCAGAGAAGAAGAGAGAGAAAGAAAGGAGAGAGAGAGGAGATTGGATGGAATCAATTTCAAATTGGTAAAAAATTACAACAGTCTATTTTAAAAGGAATTTAATAGCAATCCTTAAATGGATGAACAATTAGTCAAATTTGTCGGAATCAACCCGAGATTTATAATTCAATTTTGTAGCTAAATGTCATCAGCCTTTTTTGGACAATTGAAGCTGTAACTATCCGAAAAGATTCTTTGCTTTTCGTTGCAAGAATAATTGGTCAAATTTGTCGGATTGGACCAGTGATTTATGATTTAATTAGGCGGCCAAATGTCATCCTCCTTTTTTTTACCATTGAAGCCATAATTATCCGAAAACAATCTTTGCTTTTTATGGCATGAATAATTGGTCAAATTTGTCGGAATGTAAGAGTGATTTATTATTTAATTTGAAAGCCAAATGTCATCCTCCATTTTTTTGGCATGAATAATTAGTCAAATTTGTCGGAATGGACTGGTGATTTATTATTTAATTTGGTAGCTAAATGTCAACCTCCTTTTTCTGACCATTGAAGCCGTATTTATCCGAAAACAATCTTTGCTTTTTTGGCATGAATAATTGGTCAAATTTGTCGGAATAGACCAATGATTTAGGGTTTGTTTGACTGGTTAGTTTGAGTTAAAATATTTTAATTGTAATAATAAAATTTTTTAAATTTGTAGAAAAGATAAAAAAATTTAAAAAAAAAAGATAAAACTTTTTAAGAAAAAGATAAAAAAAATATAATTTAAGTTGTAATGAGATGATGAGATAAACAGAGACTTATTATTTAATTTAGAAGCCAAATGTCATCCTCCGTTTTTTTTTTTTTGGCACAGATAATTGGTCAAATTTGTCAGAAAGGACTAGTGATTTATTATTTTATTTGGCAGCCAAATGTCATCTTCCTTTTTTGACCATTGAAGCAGTAATTATCCGAAAAAAATCTTTGCTTTTCTGTGGCATGAATGATTGGTCAAATTTGTCGGAATGGACGAGTGATTTGTTATTTAATTTGGTAGCCTAATGTCATCCTCCTTTTTTTTTTTTTTTTTGACGTAAATAGTTGGTCAAATTTGTCGGAATGGACTAGTGATTTATTATTTAATTTGTTAGCCAAATGTCATCCTCCTTTTTTGAAGCCGTATTTATCCGAAAAAAAATCTTTACTTTTTGTAGCACGAGTAATTGGTCAAATTTATCGGAATGGACCAGTGATTTATTATTTAATTTGGAAGCCAAATGTCATCCTCCTTTTTTTTGGCATGAATAATTGGTTTAATTTGTCGGAATGGACGAGTGATTTATTATTTAATTTGGTAGCCAAATGTCATCGTCTTTTTTTTTTTTTGACCATTGAAGCCGTATTTATCCGAAAAAAAATATTTGCTTTTTTGGCATGAATAATTGGTCAAATTTGTCGCAATAGACCAATGATTTATTATTTAATTTGAAAGCCAAATGTCATCCTCCTTTTTTTTTTTTGGCACAAATAATTGGTCAAATTTGTCGGAATGGACGAATGATTTATTATTTAATTTGGTAGCCAAATGTCATCCTCCTTATTTTGACCATTGAAGCCGTATTTATCCGAAAAAAATCTCTGCTTTTTGTGGGATGAATAATTGGTCAAATTTGTCGGAATGAACTAGTGATTTATTATTTAATTTGGAAGCCAAATGTCATCCTCCTTTTTGTTTGCATGAATAATTGGTCAAATTTACCCGAATGGACTAGTGATTTATTATTTAATTTGGTAGCCAAATGTTATCCACCTTTTTTTGACCATTGAAGCTGTATTTTCTGAAAAAAAATCTTTACTTTTCGTAGCATGAATAATTGGTCAAATTTGTCGGAATGGACTAGTGATTTATTATTTAATTTGGAAACCAAATGTCATTCTCCTTTTTTTTGTAATGAATAATTGGTCAAATTTGTCAGAATGGATTAGTGATATATTATTTAATTTGGTAGCCAAATGTCATCCTCCTTTTTTTGACCATTGAAGCCGTATTTATCCGAAAAAAATCTTTGCTTTTTGTGGCATGAATAATTGGTCAAATTTGTCGTAGACCAGTGATTTAGTATTTAATGTGGAAGCCAAATGTCATCCTTCTTTTTTTTTGACATAAATAATTGGTCAAATTTGTCGGACTAGTGATTTATTATTCAATTTGGTAGCCAAATGTCCTCCTCCTTTTTTTGACCATTGAAGCCGTATTTATCCGAAAAAAATCTTTGTTTTTTGTGGTACGAATAATTGGTCAAATTTATGGGAATGGACAAGTGATTTATGATTTAATTTGGTAGCCCAATGTCATCCTGCTTTTTTTGACCATTGAAGCCGTGTTTATCCGAAAAAAATCTTTTGCTTTTTGTTGCACGATTTTTACGTTTTCGACCAGATAAATTTGAACGAATCTCGCCGCGGAGTCCGAGACAGTCAAAATTACAAAAGTAAAACTTGTAATGCCAATGTAGGCCACGCACATATTGGGCATAATCTGCATCAAGTTATAAATATTTCAAAACTGCATTATTCGAATTGAGAAACTTTTCCAACATTTTGGAATTTTCTTTTCTTTTCTTTTCTTTCCGTCTTTCTTTCTTTCTTTTTATTTTTTGGTGGGGTCACCGGTTGAGAAAAGAACTAGCTAATTATCTTGACACCATGTTTCTCAACTTATATGATGTTGACCTCATTGTCAGTACTCATGCTATTATTTTTTTCCCCAAGAATAAAAGAAGTCTGATATATATATATATATATATATATATATTTTATCGTTGAAAAAGACAGCTGCAACATGATATCAGAGATGTGCACAGCAAAGTTCCATCTATATAAATATATGCAAAGCAAGTAATTGCTAACTTGGGATTGTGGAAAATTGGACAGAGATGTGCGGAGCGAACTTGCTGATGTTCGGGTTTATTTTCTTTTCGGCTCACCATGAGAAGGATATATAGTACGTAGTAATTCAAGCGGCATTCGCTACTCGGCACTGGAGTGACAATAGAACACCATTTCATTGACGATAGGGCTTTTATTCTTCTATACTTCTTTCTTACTATCTCACTAGTCATTATTACTATCTTTAACTATGATTATCATTTAGTAATGTGTTTTTTGTTTTTACAGGTCAGAGCGGATATAAATTTGTATTTAGGTTTATTTGTTAAATTTAATTGATTTACATGTAATTTTATATGAAATATGATACTAGTTGAAGCTTTTAGTGATACTGACATGTAAAATAGGGGGAAAAAAAATCCAAGTCTCACATCGTAACTATTTGAAGCTAATTTTATATTAGAATCATTAGGTTATATTTATTAAAGGTAAAAAAGAAATCTAAATCTCACATTGTAAACATATAACAATAATAACAAATATATAAGAGTATTGAGTCATTTTATTTATTAAGAAAAGAGTTCTAAAAAGAGAAAAAGTAGAGAGAGAATATTTGAGAATGAAATATTAGATTATCATAACTCTGAGAGCTGGTTACAGCTAAGTATAAATAGACTATACAAATCAATTATAAGTCTCCACATACACAAGCTATAATAAACTTATAACAAACCTAACTAACACATAAACAGTCTAAGTATATTATTCCTAACACCCCCCCTCAAACTAAGGAAGAGTTTGGTGGAGTAGTTTGAGTTGAGATTTTTAAGTTGGAATAGTAAATTTTTTTGAATTTTCAGAAAAGACAAAAAACTTTTTGGGAAAAAAACAAAAACATTTTGGGAAAAAGACAAAAAAAAGTTTGAGTTGAGTTGGTTGAGTTAGTTCACCAAATGAGCCATAAGAGTGGATAACTATTCAATTCTTAGTTTGAATCTCATGTCAGCAAGCTGAGAGCTAGAAATGGCCTTAGTAAAACCATTAGCCATTTGATCTTGAGAGGGAACATGTTTAATTTCCAACTTCTTTTGTGAAACCTTTTCTCTAATAAAATAAAGGTCTAGTTTAATGTACTTTGTTTGAGCATGAAAAACTGAATTTCCAGCTAACAACACTGTGCTAATGTTGTCACACCAAATAACTAGATTTTTATCTTGAAGCACTCGGAGTTCTCCTAGTAATACTATTATAAAATGTGGATTCCATCATGGAGCTTTCATGACTGTTTTTAAAAAACGGTCGTGGAAAATACAGTAAAAACATGGAGCGGAACAAGGTTTTCCAAAAACTATTGTGGAAGCATCATGATTCCACGACCGTTTTTAAAAAACGGTCTTGCAAAAATCACAAAAAATTCAAACAAAACGCCGAATGTTTCCCTCAATTTTCCACATGATCAATAACTTTGCAATAACCAAAATCAGATCAGATCGCTTTGAAAACAGTTAGTACCCCACTGTTGGATGACACCACCATCATCTACCATCCATCAATCTCTTTGTAGGTGATCATTAACTTCTTTTTGTTGTTTTTCTCTATAATTTTTTTATTTATGTTTTTAGGTTTTTGTATGTTTTGGGGTCAATTTTGAGTTAAATTGTGCAATGAGTGTTAATTTAAGTGATCACGAAATGTTATTTTTCTTCAGGTATTTAGACTTAATTAATTATGGACGTTTAGATGGTTCCGTATTTTTAGTTTTGTTATGTTTTTTTTTTTTTCAATTTTTGATTGCTGATCAATTAATGGTTCGGTATTAATTAATAAAAATGATACGCGCATTGGATCTTGGCAGTTATTGATCTGTGGGATAACTCGATTCTGTATTTTAATCCTCTAGAAAACAAACCGAGTGATGATTTTCAATCGCTAATTAAGTTGTAAGTATATTTTATGTTCCAATTTGTGATTTGACATTACATTATTCTTGTTTTAATTGTTTTGAACTTTGTTAAATTGTTAGGGCACTTAATGACTGGAAGATTATGGTGGGAAGAGGAGTAAGAAAACAACGAAACTTTAAGATGTTGATTGATACTGTTTGCTGTCTTATACAAGAAGGTTATGTAGAATGCAGTTATTTTGTGTTAGCTTTTATGTGAGAAATAACCTTGATTGTTGATGGACTAGCATTACTTTAAACTAATGATTTTTATACCGATGCTGACATAAGTTTGGTAAGGCAAGAGTGGGCTAAAAATGTTTGCAAGTATTGTTTTAAAGATGTGCCGGATATGAGACTAATCATATTCCTATCTTTTAACTAAAATTGAATGATAGAAAACTAAAATTTGGATTAAAGTACAACATATCGTACTATTATTATATTCTTAATAATTTTCATGAGTTAAAATATCAATTTTTTTAATAAATGGTGAGAAAAATATCTGATATCAGAGCAACTTAATTCGAATATCCAACTAGCAACCGATCGTATCTATTAAATAACAACTGACAATATCGATTAATGTCCAAATACAGTTGTTGTGTAAAATTATAAGTGCACAATATCGTAACAAAGTAATAGAGTGATAAATAAAGTATCGTTCTCACGAGAACTGTTGTTTATTAATTATCAAAATTATATTAACTCTAACTTTATTTGAATAATCAAAAAGAGAAAAATTTAGTGAAACAAAAATGTATAAAACCAATAAGAAAAAAGTCCATGATTGCAATCATCACTCAAAAATTCATTTAAGTCTCTCTACTTTTCTCTAGATAAATTAATCAATCTGAATTATCAACCAAGGGCCTAAATTATCTAAAATCCTCTCATGACGGTCAATTAGAAATATTCCGCTTAACTAACTCACTATATTCATATGAGAATTAGATTAAGATGAAAATTAAGTACACACTTTTTAAATGGTCACACTTGTTATGTAATTATATTCCTATCCCACATAAACTCACGGCTTCCACACATTGATCATATGTCATTCTATCTAGGACTAAACACAAAATCTCCCTTTCCAATTCACTTCGGGTTTACCAAATCAATCTAATTAGTGATCAATTAATCATAAGCATTGAGCAAAAGATAAAACGAATAATTCAATATCAATTAACAAAATCAAGAGTAATAGTAAATTAATTCAAACTACATATTGAGTTCAAATTGCAATCCTAGAAAAAGAAAATTAATTCATAAATAAAAATAAAATTCTATAATATAAAGGTTGAACAATTCTTAAATTACAAAAATAAAAAGATAAGAAAATAGGAAGAAAAACTCCTTTTTTTTTTAAGTTGTCACAAGTCTTCAAGAATTTTCCTCTAATTTTCTTCTCCTTCTCTTCTTGATGATTGAAGATGCAATCTCCCAAACTTTGTAGAAAACAAATCCCAAAAACTAAAAAATAAATAAATAAATAAAACTCTTAAAAACTAAATCCTAACAAATAATTTTTTTTTTCTTTTTCTTCTTTTTCATCTCTGGTTTTTCGGCTTAGAAGAACAACCAAAGACCCCTAATTAACTAACCTTAATCTCTCCTATTTATAGACTTGTTCCAAAAAGGGCAACTTTTGAGTCAAAGATTTCAAGAAAGAGAAACTTCTGCCAACTGGATTGCAACCTTGAAATTTGGGCGTAACAACCCTCACTAATATTGTTCTGAAGCCAGCGAATAAGTGCTGCAACCTTGGAAGCCAGCGAATAAGTGTTGCAACCTTGGAATCCAGAGCTGCAACGCTCAGTTGTTATACAAAATTTTTCAATGCTCCAAGGCTGCAGCCTTCAAATCAGGGGTTGCAATTCCGTGTGATTTGTCCAAAACAATCCTTTTATTTCCTACCCTGCTTAAATACACTAAAAACAACTCAAAAAACAGTAAAACAACTCTTAAACTAGCAATACATTAAGATGAACATATTCAAATCACCAGTATATACTCAGCTCATAAGTAGTTCACTTCTATAATGTATTTTGGATAGTCATGGAAATCCCAAATGTTTTGCACTGGTATCGTTTATATGTTTAGTCATAGGCTGTTTTCTTCAGCTCTGTACATCGGCATTTAACGACTTAATAAAACGCAAGTGTGAACTAAGGACCGTTTTATTTCATTTCACTTTTTTTTAATAAATAGAGATCCACTTAAATTTATTAAATAAAAAAAGGAAAACTACAATTAAAAACATTAAGCATCCATCCTCAATCGACAAACCTAACAAAAAGTAAAAGACACTATAAGAAACGACGTTAAAAAAAAAAAAAAACCACAAATGAATTCAACTGAAAATTAATTTCATATATACATCTTTAAACTGGTTTACTTTTGAACATGAAGTTTATAAACACTTTTTTAATTAAAAATAAATTAATAAATCCAAAAACTAAAAAAATGAAACAAAAAATTCTTTTAACGACTTAGAATTTAAAACATAAAATTCTTCAAATGCTAAAATTAAAGAAAAAGAATCCATAACACAATGAATTAAAAAGTTAAAAATACATATTTAATAGTTATTAACTCTTCAAAATACATTTTTTTTTTCCTGCTTGAAACTTCAACTAAAATTTTCATGCAATTATAAATATTCCTAAAAAAAATAGTTTGATCACAAAAATTTAGGATTTATGAAATGAAATTAACGTTAATCAAATTTGTGCGAAATCTTCTTTATTTCTTTTAAAAAATATTATTTTCAGTTATAGTTGATGTGGGGTGAGTTTTTTTAATTATTATTATAAAAAAGGTTATTTCTATTTATAGTTATGTGGGGTATTCTAATGGATTTTTTTTCCTGCTTAAAACTTCAACTAAAATTTTCATGCAATTATAAATATTTCCTAAAAAAGAGTTTGATGAGAAATATTTAGGATTATGAAATTAAATTAATGTTAATCAAATTTGTGCGAAATCTTCTTTATTTCTTTTAAAAAATATTATTTTCATTTATAGTTGATGTGGGGTATTCTAATGGATTTTATTATAGGGTAAAATTGCAATAATAATATTTTATAATTTGGTAGAGGTATTTATTAAAAATAATGTTAGGGACATCGATTTCAATTTAACTCTTTGAGTACCAACTCATGTGTCATATTTTTATTAGCGTATGCAATCAATTGATGTAGTAATACTTTAAATACTTACTAATAAAAATATGACAATTTATATGCTATATATGTTAATAATAAAAAAAATTAGGATTAGAGTTGGTATTTCTAATATTTTTCATTTATAAATAGTAGGGGTGCAAATAGAATTACTCTTTAGAAACCAACCTAATTAAAAATAGAGGTTGAGTAGGAGTTCCAAACGGGACTCAGTAAAGTTTCAACATCTTGGACGACTTTAGTTCGCACTTTGCGTATTCATTATTTCATCAAGCCAGCATGTGATGGTGATGGTGATGGTGATGGTGATGTTGATGATGTATAGAGTTCAATGTATCAAGAATTGAAAACTATAGTATAAAATAAGCTGTAATATTACAAGGTAATAAAGGAATCAAAGACTACGTTGCCTCTCTTGTTCGAGAGCTAACATTTCCAAGTGAACTGCGAGAAGGCAATACACAAATCTACAAAGAAAGTGGCATAAAAATATTAAATGAAACGATAGAAAATTAGAATAAAGTGATTTGTATGTGCGTGTATATACACACACACATTATATAAAACAGCGGACCTCGCCATATAGCAAATTTATTAATTTAATTTATTGAGAATTAATTGAATGAATGTTGATCGTACATTTAGTATATATATGGTTTACAGATTTCCGAAAAGAATACGAAGACATAATTTAAAAAAAAAAAATTTTTTTATAAGAAAACATAATTTGGACCTTTTTTTTCTTGGGGGTTAAACAAAAACAAAATTTGGACATTTTTTTTAAGAAAATTATAGCAAATAGCATGTTTTACAAGTACCTTTAAAGTTTACAGTATGTTTTTTAAAAGAAAGTAAATTATAACATATATTTTTGATAAATACTTAGATTTCTTTGGATTTTTGAAAAAATTTCGGATTTACAATTAATTTTTAACAATAAATTTATGTGTATAATTTTAAATGTTAGAGAAAGAAGAGGAAGGAGGAAGAGTTTTCTGAGTATTATGTGATCATCAATTTAATTATATTATTTATTATTATGTTTAAAAGTTTTATGATATAACTTACTATTCCTTTGTTCAAAAATTTTATTTCTCTCTTTCTCTCTGTTTTTTATTTTTATTATGAACATAACTTGGACATTTTCTGGTGAATACAAACATTGTTGGGACTTATTTGGTCAAACATAAATTGGACTTGGACAGTGACAGGAAATGCCTTTTAATGCATTGATGTTAGGTCCAAACATGATGGGCGGCGCATTATCTACACATTACATAAAAATAACACTTTCTCCATCGTCCAAAACAGTCTTTTTTGTTCTACAAAAAATAAAAAATAAAAAAAAGTTATTTTTATGGTTCTTCGATTTTCTTTTTTTCTTTTTATTTATTTTTATATAATTTAGTCCTTTCTTTTTGTATTGCTCAATTTTTTTTTTATTTTAGTTATTTATCTTTTTTATATTTTTTCATGCCTCCTTTTTTTTTTTTTAGGTCCTTTGTAATTTTTTTAATTTTTTTTGTCTATTTTTTGAACTTATTATTTTAATTTTCCCTATTCAGATAAATTTTTATCAAATATGTCCATATGTCCAATTTATGTGTAACCCATGCTATAGATTAGTATATATACAGGCTTTTATTTTGTAGCTCTGTCGACCTTTGAGTCCAATACCAAACAGATTAATTAGATAAGTAAATCAATTTTTCATCCGATTAACAACGCTGCTTTATCGAAAGAGAGATGGTAACCCAGGAATTAAGAAAAAAACAAATTTGAAAACAATAGTTATAACCCAAGTTGGTCATGATATCACCATCTATATATATATATATATATATAGAGCTATTACAGCGTTTAAAATATTATTATTATTTTTTGGGCCTTATAATCAAGGAATAATAATAAACTATTGTCCAAAGGTATTAAATATTAATCAACAAAGTCAGGACGTGACACACATTTAGGATATGTAGATACTAGGATGGAAGCCAATTTACATTAGTTGTGGTGGAGCCTCACTATTTTTTTATTAGAAAAATATAAACGCTGTCTGTGACGATAAGGTTTTTATTTTACATTGTGTTTTATTTGCTTATTTTTGAAAAAAGAAAGCTCTGCACATGGAGCGCATAATCTCTTGAATAATATGAAATCCAAAAAGATAACCTGATTTAGCCCTTCCGATTATTAGGAAGTCTTTTCTGTCAAAGAATGTAGATTACGGAACCAAGGAATTGGAGAAGAACTGTTGTTGTTGTTGTTGTCGTTGCTGTTGTTTTTTCCATTTTTTTTTTTTTCCTGTTTTTGTTTTTGTTTTGTTTTGTTTTTTGTTTTGTTTTGTTTTTGGTCGATCGATAGAAATTAGAAAGTACTATTACGGCACCCACACTAAAATTAAAAGGCCTAACTTTTATCTTTATGCCGTTAACTTTCATCATCTTTTACACAAGTTACGTTTATCTTTGCTATCATGCATATAGGACAAAGTTATTTCAGAGTATAAAAGAAACATCACTTAAGTTTATAGAGAGAAAACAAACTAATTTAGAATATCTGTCATTCAGTTTGTTTATAATTAATTATTAATGATTAAATAGATGGGTATTTTTGTCAAAGCAATTTTAATTTCCTACCATCCCAATAACTAATCAAACATAATAACTGTGATTATTAATTCCAATATGTTCAACCAAACATTGTAATTAAAATAACCATTTAATCAATTACTATTTTTATTATATTATTTTTCCTATTTCTATTAACTTCAATGACCAAATAAAAAGAAAACACCCAAAAAATAAAAATAAAAAATAAAAAATAAAAACGACTCTACATATAGGGTGATCGGAAACAAAAGCAAATCAACACACCACCTTTTTTTCTTTTGAAATTAAACACACCACCAATTATGACGTTCTTTTGAAAAAAATAAATATTACATAACTTTTGAACTAAAGATTATAAAGATGCGATTATAAACCAACATGCACGGCATAGCTGACGTAAGTTGATGACTACTATATTACTCATAGACCAACATGCACGGCATAGCTGACTTGTCAACTGAACGACCCGTGACTGCCCATCCTGTAAAATAAAATATTTGCCAAAATATACAACAATTCTCCCTATCCTCACTCTGTTCACATTATAGAGATATATATTTGCTTATTTTTGCATTTTTCCTTCACATTAACATAAATAGGGAATGTATGTGGAAAATAAAATGTTGAACCAAGGAGTAATGTAGAGCTGTACGACTTGTTAATTTGGCACATTTTTTTGTTAAAAAAATAAATGATGATCGAGAAAGGACAACGAACACATTAGAATGTAGTAGGATATTCTAATTTTTAACGCCTCCTATTGCTTATGCGCTAAGCTTCTCACTCAATATTATCAAAATAAAGAAAATTAAGTTGTAAATGTCTTACAATAGAGGAAATAAAAGAAAACTGAGAAGGAAACTAAGCACACAGTAAGCATTAAACATAAAGACATGCACGTAGGTGAGCAACAACCAGTATCTAATACCAATACGCCTTGTTAAAAGCCCAAATTCACTGAGTTAATAAAAACTTTTTAGCCAAAATTCTGTGGGAAAAAGATTGAAAGGAAAAAAAGAACTTATTAGATTTGTTTTATCAATTTACTGAATTTAAATTAAATTACCAATTTAATTAAATTCTTGAAAGTATAAATAAATAAAAGATATATGTAATTTTTACGAAGTTTGGTTACACCTACTCCTTCGGATTACACTTAATTATCAAATAATTAAATAATATCAAACGATTAGAGTGTGTATTTACCCATTCGTAGGTCGGTTAAGTGTGCATCGATGGTTTGAAAGATTGACAAATTATGATGAATAAGTTGGGTGTAGAATGTAGTACTTTAAAATCATCATGTAGTCTCGTCAAGATGAACTCTTTGAGCGATCTGCCACTTTATTGCCTTAACGAAAGATGTGGGAGACCCCGAAGTTAATGAAGAACTCAAGTAGAAAAGAGTTTTAATCCAACAAGAGCCCTGTATCGCCATGGAATCTCCTGAGTTGGCAGATTAAGAATTAAGTTACACGCGTTATTTATAATACATTATGAAGGACATACGACGCACGGTGGTTTGATCCTGCAAGAAGTTAAACCAAAAGGATAATTGACTTAGCTACTTTGATATGATATGAAACCTAATGATTTCCAGATCATTTTGAGCCAACACGTTAAATTAAGGATAATTACCAATAAACAAAAATAATTCTTGAATTAACAGACCTCATGCCGCTACAAGAAGTTGGTAATTACGTAAATATAATCTACAACTAACGTCTAAATTATATTAGGATTAAACAATACTAGTTTGCATTGGAAATAATTTTAATTAACAAATTAGTGCAAAATTTAAATGCATATATGACAATAGAGACTAATGTCTCATATCTAGAATTCCCATGCACTGATCATAGCACCACGAGCACTGGAAAATATATATATATATATATATATATATCTTAAAGTTCTTAGTCAAATTAAACCGCATTTCTTTCTGACTGAATGCAACTTTCAGTCATAACTTGCACCGACACATTATTCAGTTACAAAATAGTTTTTTATCACAAAAGTTTGACGAAGTTAGATAAGAATTAAACACATAACTTATAACTATAACTGCAAACAAAATGCTAGTTTTATGGGGCGTTTGGATCACATATTCTATTAGAATACTTTTCCAATACTATTTGGTCGTTAATACTGTCTTGTCTTTGAATACACAAATTTTTGAACAAACCCCATTAGTGCAAACACTATTCACCTTTGGATGCACACATTCTACATCTTTCAATTTTCAAACACACCTTTACTTTTACTTGCAGTTAAATGGATTCTAATGTTGATATCAAATGCACATTTCATTGGAACACATATATTCAATTGTAAAAGTGTGACAATCAAATGTATATTATAATACATTCATTCTATTGGAATAGAATACCAAATACAACAAAACATCCAAACGCACTATTACTCAAAGTCATATGTTAGCTAGTTATAAAAATTACCATGACTAAACTTTTTTTGTAGTCATGTGATATTAATTGTTCTCCATTGGATTATTGATTTATTGATTTATGAAAATACAACTAGCTAACAAACGAAAAGTACATGGTCATGTTTAGTCCCGTTTGTTACCAAATTATTCCCAAGTTTTGATAACTATATATGCTTAAGGGTCTTGGTATACTCACACACACATAGAGGGTCATGTTGAATGCCATTAAATTATAAAACCACGAGGAATCCTGCTTTTAACCAAGCGCGTACAGGTTACTAAATTCTAGTGATAAGGACGTGTTATACGCATATATACTAGAAATCTGGTGTTTGCCGACGAAGTGAAACCGTTACCAAAGGAGTCGGAAAATTAACTTAGCAACGCTAAGAAGGCTTCACTAGAGGTGTTACTAAATTGCCGTGTATATGCTTGTCAATTACATATGTGTGCATAAACGTGTATTTATATATACACACATATAATGTCGAACTTTTTCCTCCCAAAAATTGGAAAAAAAGTCACAGTTGACCAATTGAATTGCAACATAGATTATAAGAAATGAAAAGAATATTTCAAACTAGACATTATTAATTGACATAGCGTAAATTAGATGGGTGTATTGACACCCCCTTAATCCTTATATACTTTTCTCACACACCTATTTAAATCACTCACCAACTAAATTTTTAGAAAATTTACCTGACTTTCTATACACCTTTTAATACTACAAACAAGCCCTTAAATTAATTTGTACATTTTTCTCCTTGTTCTACCCACCCACTGAGTAATAAACGAAAATAAAGTTCAAAAAAAAAAAAAAAAAACTGCCAACATAACATATAAACGATTCTTGAATCTCATATGCAAATTGTCATCAAGAGATAGAAAAAAAATTAGACGAAAGTTGAAAAAAAAAAAAAAAAGCCTACTTGTTTCCTTTTCATTGGAGGCCATTTTTCTTTTATTCATTGTTGATTATGGTTGAACATTTTGTATTATAATAAAAAAAAGATATTCAAATTTTATTTTTAAATAAGATGTGTGATAAGAATATATTTGATTTTGTCCTTAAGGTAATTTAATTGTGGATAATTAAAGAATAACATAATTCATTAAATTAGGGTGTGTAAAAAGCGGACAGGGGGTGATAATAGACCCTCTATTAAATATTATTTTTCTTGGTACTGCACCTTAAAAAAAACACACACACACACACACGAAAGATAAATACTGTTATATGCAATTTTCAGTGCTAAATCGTTTTATGCTATGTACTCTCGATATTTCGAGTTACTTTTTAATGTTTGACAACTATAGGTCTTACGATCTTCTATTGTATTGAAAAATTTTAGAAACAAAACATGTACATTGTGTGACTAAGAGGAAGCAAACAAATGGTAAGCTTTTTGAAGAGACTCATATACCAAAGAAAAAAAAAAAACACGTTGAAACTAATATCATATTGTCTTTCAAGAAAAACGAATTTCTAATACTATTGAAAATTTAAAGCATACGGAAACTATATATAACGTAGATATATATAATATATAATATATAATATATAATATGTAATATATATTTACGATTCCAAATAAATAGGTAAAGGAACATAGAATAGAAATAAAAGTAGTTAAAAGAATGAAACTGAGTGTTTTGGTTGGCACTAGAAAACGACCTGGGTATTGATCTAGTGCTACTTGAAGACAAAATTTTGTTTAACATACTGAAAGCGGCTATTATTGACAAGGTATCCTTTACAAATTTGGGACCATAAATTTGGGACGATCAATTGTAATATCAACTTCATATTTGAGTTAAAAAAAAAAAAAAAGGGTCATATCGAAACAATGGTGGCCTTCTCTAAATTTCTAAAACCATATGACATAGAGAGCAGATTGCAAGTTCCCGCGGATTGGCTTCGTGTATTTCCAGCTTTCGAAGAAGGAAATCATCAGATTCAACTTGACGTGGTTGATGGAATTGGCCTGTTTTGGCAATTTTGCTGTACAATTAGGAGGGACGGCCCTAGAAAGCCTAGTCTTCGGTCAGGTGAATGGCTCCGCTTTGTTCGTTCTAAAAATCTCAAAGTTGGGGACCTTATCATTCTAGATACCGTGGAGAACCAATTCAGAGGTACAAAGCTCAGGATCAGAGCACTGGAGTTAGCTCCTGATGGCCAGTGGCGTGACTTGTAGGGGCACGGTAATTCCTCCCGCACTTGCTAGCTCAGTACTAAAAATAATAATAATAATAAATAAGTAAAATAGTCTCATAAGTAACGATATTATGTTTTTTTTTTCTTGGAGCTAGCAAGACGTTTCAATTAAGTGTGCGTGTGCGTGTATATATATATATATATATATTGTTTGTGTGTTTTATAATTGTAAGTTCGTATTGTTCTATTGAGGGGGAAAAAAAGAGTTTGCACTGTCTAGTTTGTAGTCGAGCAGTAGTATAGTTGTTTGTTAATTTTGTCCTTGTTATTCTCGCTGCTTGCTTGTTTTACTAGTTTGCAAGGTGGATTAAAATTAACTAATTTGCTATATCTCTCTCTCTCTCTGATCTTTATATATATGTATATGTATATATAAATATATAAATATGTAGCTCTACTTCCTTTTAAAATGTTATTTTATTTAGGTGGCAAATCATAAAGTGGTTTTGGCTCTTAATATCGAGAACTGATATATATATATATATATATATCAGTTTATATATATATATATATATATATTTGTTTTTTCGTTATTCCATTTTGAAGACTGACATTAGAATTAAGCACCGTCAAAGTGCTGACGGAGAGATTGTTGAAACCAAAAAAAAGTTTTGGAGAAGTTTATGTTGACTTGGGAAAACAGAAAAAGGTGAGGTTGGGTGAGTATATCTTCCTCTTCTAAGACCAAAAATGACATTTTTTCTTGTTTGAATTAACCCTTGCTATAACTGCGTAATTAGTATTCGAAACCCTAGTTTGTGTTGATAGCTGATCATCACGTAGGCTCAATCAAATATCTTGAGTCTGATCTTTTAGCTAAACAGCCATAATAAGGAGAGTTGGCTGCCGACCGGTGACCAGTGCCGTACGATTGCCTGCAAGGCGAGCCTACCACCACTTTAGCCGCCGGCATCTTTCCATGCAAAGAAGGCAGAATGGTGGTTAAAAAAAAAAAAATTGAAAATGAAATCCTTCCACAATGTTAACAAATCGGCTCATCGGAAGAATGGAGCTGGAAGGCAGATGAAGACTTCTCAGGTAAGTTACTTAACGGATAATATTATGGTAGACTGACCCTTTCCCCTTCTAACTAATTCATCCCCTAGATGATAATCGGTCTCAAATGATCAGATTGTTTCCTTGTCGTTCTTCAACATTTTGTTTCCCCTCTTCAGTCAGATTCCAACTAATTAATTGGGATCTGAGAAAGAAAAAGAGAGGGGAAAGTAACTGGAATTGAGCGATCATACACACACACGCGTATAGATATACTTTTATCTTTTCTTTTCCAAAAGAAGAAACTGAAATTTTTGTGGGTATACTGTAGAAGAAAGAAGAAATTATTTTCGCTATAATTGACGTATATGTACGTTGTATATTAAGAGAGAGGGAGAGATATAGCAGATCATGCTATTAATGTTAAAGCTAAAAATTCACAAGCTGCTAGGTGGGAATCTCATTTTGTTGTTTGTGAGATGGTTAATTACTTGTCTTTTTTGACTAAAGTACTTCTTCCTTGTAATGGAAGGAGTTATTGCACAGATTATTCTGTACTCAAGTAATTAACCGTTTCCATCCAAAATAGAAAATTGACGTGTTATTATCAGCTAGTCCCTCATCTTCCGACCATTTATAAAGTAAATTATTGGGATAACATTAGATTAAATATTAAGATATGTTCATCATTTCAGAAACCCTAACACCTTCCCTTTTTTTTCTTTTTTTTTTTTTTTTTTTTTTAAGCTAAAGAGAAGAAAGATTAACCAGGCTGAGTAATTGGGTCTTACTGAGAGCACTGAAAAGGAAATTTGATTAACGAGCAAGATGAAGGAGATCAGAATTGGGTTAATTATAAAGTTTAATCATAAAGTTTAATATCCAACAAGTAATGTTCTGTTATATTCTTTCAATACTAGTTTATAGACACTTCAACTATGTCAGAGCTTAGCTCCGGTACTGTTTGAAATGCCGGAAAGGATATATTGTACCCTGTCCACAACTTGCCATAGAATTCTTCAAAGTTCAAAGAGTACTATTCACTTATCCTTTCTCATAAAAATAAAAGTACTATTCATATCTATCTTCTCATTAGTTTCCCAAAAAAAGGAAAAAGAAAAAAATAGAGACTAGTGAACTGTTACAAGTACACCAACTTTTTTCGAATTACGGCTTGATTAAATTTCTTGAACACATGGTCGTAAAATTTCAAAACATCCCCACGTCTTTGGAATGGCCAAAGGTAAATAGCTTTCTTTTGACTTCCAATAAGAATTCAATTACCACTTTTTTTTTTTTTTCAAGAGTTTAACCAAGCAGTAAAAGAAAGGCCGTAATTTTTCTCTTTGGTGCTCCCATTCGGACTGCTACTTTGCAGTTCATTTGAGACTGATCTCGTTTGGTTACCTAGTTCAGCTTCAACCTCCATTTGACCTGTTATATAGTGAACCAAAATGGATTTACTGTTCATCCCATCTTCTGCAGGTCATACACGAACTCTTCGGTCTCCTCTGCAGCTCGCGAACCTCTGGCTCCTTCGCAGTCGCGATTCTCTTCATTCTCAATTAGAAAAACAAAATCTGAATCGAAATGGAAAATGAAAAGCAGAATACCTCGGCCTCATCGACGCGCTTCCAGCAATCGGGCTCGTCGCCGTCCCAGCCACCATCGTCGTCTCTCCCGGCGGCTCTTCCGGCTCCGGCACGGCCGCGTGAGGCGCCGATGCCGGGGCGGAGGTGATCTCTCTCGGAGGACTCGTCGTCGCCACTGGAAATGCTGAGCATCTCGACCTCGGAATCGTCGTCGTCGTCGACCACTCGCCTCCCCTGAGCTACAGCTGCTCCCTTCGGCATCGGCGACTTCTTCGACGCCGACGACTGCTGCGGCGGAGGCTGAACGTAGTTGGCGACGGGTTTACGAGAGTTTAGAGAAGACGGTTTCTGGTAATTGAGATCTCGCTGCGCTTGCTCCTTCAGCGCCATCTGAAGGAGCTCGTCTTCGTCCATATCGTCACTGTCGCTCGACATTCTCTCTCTCTCCACTCTCTCTCTTGTTCCTCTCTCCTGTTCCTCTCTCCTCTCTCCTTTCTCTGTGATTTGCGTAGATTACTTGAATTGTAATCAAAGTTTATGGGGTGGTTTTGATAGATCTGAAATGGACTGGAAAAGGTAAAATCTGATGGATGCTTCCTTGTCTCCGCGTTGATAATGTTAATGGGTTGATTATTATTGGTCCCTAGTCCAATTTTTCTTTCACTAATTGCCCGATATTAGTAATTGAGTGCACTAAAATATTTCTATTCTTCTTTTACTGATAAGTTGTTGATAGAGTAATTTGAGTCCTTTTTTTTTTTCAGTAATTGAGTGCACTAAAATATTTCTATTCTTCTTTTACTGATAGTTTCAATAATAAATTTTAATTAATTTTTCAGAAAATACGAAAAACTTTTTGAGAAAAAAATTAAAATTTTTAAGGAAAATGACAAAAACCACTTTGAACTGAAGGGTTTGAACCATTCAACTATACACCCCAAATAGAATGTTAAATAAATTAAGGGTGTTTGGTGGCGTAGTTTGAGTTGAGATTTTTAAATTTCAATATTTCATTTTTTTTTAATTTTCAGAAAAGACGAAAAACATTTTGGGAGAAAGACAAAAACTTTTTAGGAAAAAGACTTTGTTAAGTTTGAGTTGAGTGGTTTGAGTTGCGGTGCGAAAAAAATTTTGGCCTTTATTTTACTCAAATTTGTATCATCCAAACATGGCCCATATTTTTTTTTAACCTTTCAACTCAAACTTTTCAACTCGAACTTTTTTACCAAACACTCAACTCAACTTAAACTTTTCAATTCAAACTTTTTACCAAACACTCACATTTTAAACTCAACGAATCTTAACTCAATCTAAACTTCAAAATACCAACTTAAACTCTTCCACCAAACTCCCCCTTAATCTTTTGTTCTCTGTTCTCTTTGTTCATTATCATTCATCCCCAAAAATTAAAATAAAAAAAAATGGTTGAGGAGCTCGATATAAGGGGGTGTTGGGGGACTTCTCCTAACTTTTTTTGTTTTTTAATGTCTATTTCTTCAACTCAAAACTACTTTTTACTATTCAGATATTCAAATATCTATGGTTAACTCTTTAAAAATTCATAACTTTATTTTTTCAAGTTCGAATGAGATGGGTTTATTTTTTATAAATTACATAGAATTTTGAAAGAAATAAAATAAGATCTATATTGATATCTTTTTCCAAACATAATTTAAGTTTTTACCTTTTCTTTTTTTTTTTTGGTTCACTCAAAACAGCTTTTTTTTTTTTTCCTTAATCATTCACACATTTTCAAAACTAATTATCTTAACTCCAATACAAAAATTTTAGTCTCCAATACATCCCGCAAGCAAACCACCCCAACTGTTATGACTCGTCAAAATGTGTGGGGTCGGCTCACAAAGTTTGACTAAAAAAAGTTGTCCGATAAGTTGGTTTCTTTAAATTTTGAACAATGCATTGTATTACCACCAATGACTTTATTTAACTGTTATATATGACTCGTCAAAATGTGTGGGCTCGGCTTCACAAAGTTTGACTAAAACCCCTTGGTAAAGTTGTCCTATAAGTTGGTTTCTTTAAATTTTGAACAATGCATTATATTACCACCAATGATTTTATTTTGAATTCTAATGATCTGATTAAAACACACATTCATTTTGTAATATATTCTAATATAATATATAAAATATATTATTGTGTTTGGACATCCCCTTTTTACACTATATTCAAATATAATATGTGTTTGAGTTATTTAGATTTGAATAGTTATTTTAATGTGTACCGTTAAAAAAAGAGAGATTGTAATGTGATTGGTAAAAATAAATAGAAAAAGTGAACATAAGAATAATAAAGTAAGTAGATGTACTATTTAAACATATTTATATTGAAATGAAATGCATTCATATACATGTTACATTATAATGGGATATTTTATAGAGTGAATGTGCCTTCTAAACACACCATAATAAATATCAAATTTATAAAATGTTTTATTAATTTTGTATCATATTGATTATATAATATGTGGTCCTATATTGAGCGATCTTAGGAGATGTTTCGGGGGACTTCTACAAACACATCTTCAAATTGTTTTTTTTTTTTTTTTTTTTTTTTTTTGTCTTTTTCTTCAACTCAAAACTACTTTTCACTATTAGTATTTCTAAATATTTATAGTAAAGTTAAATTTTAGAACTTCATAACTTTATCATTTCACTTTCAAATAAAATGATCTCTCTCTCTCTCTATCTTTAATTTTATAAATTGCATAGAATTTTGAAACAAGATCAATATTGATATTTTTTCTGAACACACTTCAAGTTTTTACACTTTTTTGCTTCAAACAATTTTTTTTAACCAAGCACGCATTTTTAAAACTTATCTCTACTCGGCCAATCCGAAACTCTGTCTGCAATATGCCTCCCTCAAATGGACCATTATATTTTATTTTGGAGAAAGCACCTAAATGATATAAATTTATAGACTAATGCACCACTATGACACAAAATAAAACCAAAGTTTATGTCATGTCGATCAAGAGGAAGGGAATTTGTGTCATTTTAATCAAGAAGGGGGGAGTTTGTGCCATGTTGGTTAATAAATGCAAAAAAAAAAAAAAAAAAAAAAAAGGTGACTATTTGAGTATTTTTGTCTTTTATTTTTAACCATTAAAAAAACACAATGGATGATACCACTGATTTCCTATCGACTTTTTGTTACCAAATCACTATTAGCATTATAGTGTAAAGTCGGACAACGATGGTCGTTACTACTACAAATCCTACGACATAAAAAGGCATAAATATTCGATTATAAAGAAGCGGTCGTTAAACTTTTTTATTTTTAATTTTTTAATTTTTTGAGAACAAAAGAAATCTGTTATTAAGATGAGGATTCGAATACAATAACAGATGCTATTGGTGGAGGAATTTCCTCCAACCATATAAATTCATCATCTCTTCTAAGAGCAAAAGAAGCCAAACTATGAGCTGCTCTATTAGCCTCCCTATAAACATGACTAAACTCAACTCCTGGAAATGAAGACCTTGCCAATGAAACGATGAAACCCAACACCAAACGTAGATTCAAACCTCAAGACCTTTAAGATGTAAGCTTGTTTGAGCCTTGACTCATTATTTAGCAAGATAAGAACCAAGAACTACGGATATTGACAAACGCCACACCAAGACTCTCAAGAACACCTCAAGAACCTAGATAATAAGTTTGGTTGTTGAACGTCAAAAAAATAACTTAATAAGTTCAAAAGTATTTTCAAGAATGCAAGAAAAAACACAATAAGCACTTCTTTTTTTTTTTTTTTTTCCTGAATTCCAAAACTGATCATAACTTTCAAAACATGCCTTTTATAGGCTGCTCAATACAAGACTTTCTTTCCAAATTTACCAAAAGAAACAAATCAGAAAACTAACTGTACTCTTGGACCTAGATCATGCCTACAACTAGAAAAGGAAAGTTAAGTATTTTTAAATGGCTTTATTATCAGCCAATACACCTACCACTAAAACAAATAAGGAAAGTTAAACAAATTGGCATGCAAGCCTTACAATCAGACTTATAACACAAAAAGGAAAGTAATTATGTCAATTTACTTGCTGAAATTAAGCTTGCTTTGACCGGATTCTTCTAGAACTTTAATCATGGTGATGCGATATGGATCATACTCAATGGGCCTTCACAAATTTGCTTGAGTACAAACTTCTTAAATCAACTCTTTCAATGCTTCTTTAAATCGCTCGCTCTAAGTCTAGTAATTGACTCAATTGGCACGCTTAATGGATCATGTGGGTGCTGCCCTTGAGTCCCTCTAAGCCCACGTGTGAGTTCCCCCTCATGCATGCATGGTTGTGCAACCTCATTTGCATCATAAACTAAATACATCCCCATCAGTAAATTGCCAAATTCATTAAAGAAGACTGTTTGGTTTTGAATTGCTTGGATTACTGACTATGCATCCGACTCCACCATGTGAAGATTTAGACCCACATCCTTTGCGCACAACAAGCTCTCACACAAAGCTTTAGCTTCAGCTAACTTTGGAGATGAAGGACCATGGAAGTTCTTAGCCATAGCAGCCATGACAAATCCCGTTGAATCCCTTACAACTGCCCCCAACTCCAATCTTTTTGAGATTCTTTACAGATGGCTGCATCTACATTCAGTTTGTAGCAGTTTCTTACTGGAGGATTCCTTCTCACATCAGTTCGTCTACTAGGAGATGATACAACTCCAATGCTTTTCTTAGTTTGAGCAGAGTAGAATTCCTTGAGGAACGTAACTTAATAGCCCAAATTCACAGGCCATAATGGGAGTTCTTGTCTTTGAACGATAAATTCTCTAATTTCTTTCACTCCAAATACACCATGCTAAGCAAAGAAAAAGTTCAAACTGCTTTTGAGAAAGTTAGAATTTCTAAAATTAGGTTTCAACAAAATAGAAGTGGAACCAATGTGAGCAATGTTAAGTTGAGAACCATTACCTACAGTAAACTTCTCTTTCCTTTTGTAGTCATTCTGAATGGTGAGAATGTCCAGTTTAGCAGTGACATGGTTGGTAGCTCCACTATCCATATATCAAGCTGAATCACGAACAGTTCTAGGAGTAACGACATAAGCTTGACTTGTGGAGCCATGTTGCTGCTGAGTGTTACTTGTTTCCCCACCTTGAAAAGACAGATCAAAGCGATGATAACACTTCAAAGCAGTGTGACCATCCTTTCCACAAACTTGACAGATTGGTTCAAAGCCACGACCTCCTTTTCCTCTGCCTCTGAAATTTGAGGTTCCACCACGATTGAATTGCTGATTTCCACGACCACGGCCATGACCAGTGGATGACGTGGATCCTAGGTAGTTATAGTTTCTGTTCAAATACACAAATTGGTCTTTGAAGTACGTTTAACTTGGGCAATTAAAAAAAAAAAAAAAAAAGCCTTTGGGCTTCTTGTATGGTCTTCAGAATTCTTTAGCTCTTGTTTTCTTTCTAATGTAGGACTAATCTCTCTTTTATTAAGCTAAAATCCTAACATTGAGTTAGTGGGATACGGCGTTGAGAATCAAAGCATACATTTGTTGGTTCAGAACAATTATGACTCCTCTCACCGGGATACCGACTAGTAACCACATCGTCGGCTGGTTACCAACCGGTAACCAAATCCGCCTGCAAGACACCGGCTAGTTACCGACCGATAACTACCTTCGCTGTTTCGAAAACTCTGGATTTCATCACCCCATTATTGAAAAGGTATCATAAAATTCATAAAAAATCACAAAAATTCAACTAGTGGCCCAAAGGTCATGACAATCGCCACACCGGCATCGGACGTCGTAGAATCATCTTCAGAAATCTCCTCTACACACGAGGAGGTCAGCCTCGTCGTGGCCTCGGGCCGGAGATCTCCCCCCTTGTGGCCACGTGGAGGAGATTCGACGAGACTGAGATCTGGCCACACGACAATAGAGGTCTGGTCCGGTGGAGAGGGGGAGAAGGTTTCGTACGTTGCAGAGAGAGATGAGCGTTTGTTGAGAGAGAGAGAGAGAGAGATATAAAAAGGTGGGGAGGATATTTGGTATCTTTAATTTAAATTATTACATAAGTGATGTCATCGTTATGGCTTATTTTTCCACGACTTTTTTCTTTGTGACAAAAATCAACACACGTACTTATTCTACAGCATCTAATCTAATCACCCCTTTTCATTTTGCCTCGTCAAGATGTGATTTGTTATGCCAAATTTAAAATCTTAACTCTAATTTGAAGTTAGAAGTTCTATTAATCTACTTACTATTAACTCAATATTAAAAATTTTAACCAACTAAAATCTTTGTTCTACAGTAAAACCTCGATAAATTAATAACTTCACTTAAACAATAAAAACTTCTGATCCCAACTCAAACTAATGTACTAAATTAATAATCTCGTTAAATGCAGAAATAATATATATTTTTTCAAGTCCTTTAGGGTCCAACAAAACTATAAATTAATAATTGACAAAAAAAATAACATATATAATTCGTAATATTAAAGAGTTTTTTTCTTTGACAACTTTTATTTTCTCAAATTCAACTATTTTACAAAATATGCATCTAAAGTCATTTGTTTTTTCTTTGTACACAAATTGAACCCAACCTTGTCTTTAATTTTTTGCAAAACAGGCACTACATCTGGGACACTTTTTTCATCTCGAAACACTTCATCTTCCATGATATTAAATTTGAAAAATACATTTATTGTATATCCAAGTACTTATTGACCTTCATGCTAAATGAACATACATATACATCAATTTTGAATGCATGCACATAACAATAATTAATTTTTTTAATAATGTTCACGATAACTTTTGCAATTCTCTAAGTACACATAATAATTTTTGACCACATACTATTATCTTTCTTATTTATAACTCATGGATAAATCTTGAGAAAAGAAAAGGTACATGTATAAAAGTAATTTAAATATTAGTTTAATTAAAAAAATAAATTATTAGTTTATCGATAAACTAATAACCTCGTTAAAATAATATATTTTTTAGTCCTAACAATATTCATTTATAGAGGATTTACTGTATACGGCATAAATTGTGTTGCATTTTCTCGTATCAGTTATAAACCGCTGAGTTTGGCGTTTATAATTACATTCATGAAAAGTTATGTAAAATCTATCGGAGTTCCTACGCATATCATAGAACTACAGTTTCTTGTCCACTAGTATTTTACAGTTGATTTGATTGCATCCAAGATCTGCAACAATTCAAGTACAGCAACGGTCAGCACGAAAACTAGCTTCGAAAAAGTGTATAGTCAGAACCAGTCAAATGGCTTACCTTGTTCTTGGTGGGCAAATAGAAGGGCTCGAAAACAAGAGGAAAAGGGGTGTCCAGACCGCAAATTCTGGCAATAGGTGCTTCTAACTGGAAAACACATTCACCTCATTTCAGCGATCGTCAAATATAACCACAGCATTTAGCATATCATCAACATAATCCTAGTACATAAAAGGATGGGAGCAGAGCAGAAAAATTATATGACGTTGGTTACTGTTTCATTACCTGTAAGAAGCAACGCTCCAGAATCGAAGCAGAGATCTCAGCCCCAAAACCTCCAGTCACCGGAGCTTCATGACTAATCTGTGCATAAAAAATACTTTGTACTGTCATGAAGGCCCGCATGAATCTGCAAGCACAAAGCATAATCTCACCCACCAATTGAACCAAATACTTACAAGTAACCTTCCAGTCTTTCGGACAGATGCCTCCACCGTCTCCTTATCCCAGGGAATTAAAGTCTTTAGGTCTATAAGCTCGCAAGAAATACCGTCCTGAAAATTTTCATCAGTCAAATGACTAATTATCACAACGGAGTAAAAGATATGAGAAGTAAAATAGTATTGTCTATAACCGAAACAAACTGGATGTGGCATGTGGCAAGACAGAAGTGATTTGGATGTAGCTAAAGGGCAGGGAGCGAGTTAACATTTTTTTGTAATTAAGAGTTACTTACCTTTTCCGCGTCAATACAGGCTTGTTCCATTATGGATAATTGAGCTCCCCAACCAACAAGTGTAATATCATTGCCCTCTCGAATTATCTGAGCACAAGATGTTTAATTCAAATTTTAATTTCCAGAATTTGTGTGAATTTGTGTGACGAGTAAAATTGCTTTCCGGGAATTGTAATGTTCATCTAGGAGTAAGCTGACACGTACTGTACCTCAGCCTCTGATAAAGGCAACATATAGTCTTGCTCGGGAACATCTTCTACTGACATACGATACAGCAACTGGGGCACGCAAAAATAGTCACATTCCAATCTAAATTTCTTCTTGCAGAAAATGGTTCAATTAAGTTGCTCTGAAAATAAAACAATACGTAAAGATACCTTAGGTTCAAAAAACACAACAGGGTTCGGATCGCGTATGCAAGACAGCAATAACCCTTTGGCTTGCTTTGGGCTACGAGGAATGACCACCTATATAAAGAAATAAATTTTATGATTGGTAATGAGGAACAACATAGTTTTGGTTTTGAACTAAAAGAAAGAGCAGTTCTCCTTCATAAGGGTTGAGGACTAATGAGGAGACTCTTGTTATCTCAGCCCTTCATATATGTGACCAACGGCACGTCCATAAATATCAGTGAAACATATCAATCTCAGAAAGTCTATTTTCAGCAAAGAATGAAAGGACATTACGGAAGAGGCTGCGACCATATTCTTTCACGAAGCACTTATCTCAAGGATTATTTGAAAACTCTATAATGCTTTTCTATTCCAATGGTGATAGAGGCACAGATAAATGATGAACAGAATTGAAGTACACACATAAAAATAACATGAAACAAAAATAGTGTCGTTTCTATTCGAAGCTATCATTTCTTTTGAGCAAATAGCAGTGTGAAAACGGTCTCAATGGAAAAACCATGTCAAATAGCAGGGTCTCCGCAAGTTTGTTCTTCAAGTGTTTAACCTCGCCCAGCGGGGGGAAGGGGGGGGGGGGGGGGGGGGTTGTGTTGGGAGAAAAATAACATATATGAAATGAATATCAATTTGCTCTGAAGGGACATACTTTAAGGCCAGGAACATGGCAAAAGAAAGCTTCGGGAGACTGCGAGTGGTAATGTCCACCATGGCCCACAGCTCCATATGGGGCTCTTATTGTTAGACCTGCAAGTGATATAAAGCTCATGATATCATAAAAATAATGCTAAACTAAGGAGTTTGCGAAATCCTATAGGAAATTAAAAGATTTTACCTCCACAATTGAATTGGTTCCCACTCCTGTATCTAAATTTGGCAGCTTCATTGACAATCTATAGTAACAATTTCATATTAGTTAGCAATCAGTTGTGAGGTCAGGATAGAACCTAGTGGTATGCAAAAAGCATGCCTGATCAAAAGCGGGAAATATATAATCTGCAAATTGGATTTCTGCTATAGCTCGATTATCCTGTCACATGAGATCAAGCCGGAATTAGTGGAATGTAGATATTAGATGACCAATATTAAAGATTAAATTCGCATTAAGATTTGACTTTAAATTTCCACAAACTAAATGCTTAAAGCCTACCATTGCTGCAAGACCAATGCCAAATCCAACAATGCCCTGGATATAAAGACGGGTAAAACTTCGTGTTACTGAGTCTCCATGCTTTAGAATACAAATTAAACAGATGTAATTCGACAAAAAAAAATTTTTTGACAACATAAAAGGAGGAACAGTTTCCCTTATTTATTTCTTAGCTTTGGATTTCTAGTAGACAGTGCATAAACAAAATGTTAATGAAATCTACCTGCTCACAAAGAGGGGTATTGAAGACCCTATTTTTACCAAATCGATCAGCTAAACCTGTCGTGCAACGGAACACCCCGCCAAAGCCAACATCTTCTCCAAACACATAAGCACTATGAGGAATTTTAGATGTTAGTAGGTTTATGTTGTAGCTCATAAGCACAATGACAATAGTTGAAATGAACCAAATTTTACGCATGTAGTCATTTCGAGCCCAAGGTGCTTGAGAATTTCCTTTTCTCCCTAAAGTAATTATATAGTGCTTTTATTTTTAAGTTCTTTTGAACCGCTGGAAGCACCAAAGGAGCTAAGCAATTATGTGTAGGACCTCAAATTGCACCAAATGTTTGATCATCTCAAAGGTTTGGCACCTCATAAAGTGACCAACATAGAACAATAATTTACCCACTAATGACAATGCTAGTCAAAGAAAAAATCTCATGTAAACAAAGTTAAAAATATTTCCAAATAAATAAATAAATATATATATATATCACCAGTTCACCACTTGAAATAATATCTATCCAAATACCTCAGTTTGAACATGAGAATAAAAATTTGAATAAATAAATGAAAATGCAATATAATTCCAATTAAATATCACATGCAAATCCTCCAGTTTAAACTTCATAATATTCTTTACATAAAAGGGAAAAAGAACAACTTAAGCATGAATTCTGAATTCGGAACAAATCAGGGCAAGAAAAGCACAAAAAACAGAAATTCGAAAACCAGAGTCCGAATTTCTAACTAAAAAACAAAATGAGAAAAAACCCAAATGAAAAAACCATGTGGGTATTTCCAGAAAGCGAATAACAAAAAGAAATCAGGAGAAGAAAAAAGGGAGGAAGACGAACCGTGGGTCAGTTTCCAAGGCGATGTGGAGAGCTTGGTTGATGGCAGAGTAGAGATTCATGGACTTTGCATTTCCATTTCCAATTAAGTCATCACACGAAGAGGTTGAAAATTCCCTTTTAACGCCATTTCTAAAACTAAACGTACTAGTTTTTGATGTAGAATTTAGCAATCGTCCAATTCTCCTCCGACCCAGATTGCCCGCCATAGCCAAAAAAGAGAGCTTTTCTTTCCTTTCTTGGCTTTAGGATTAGGATTTGAAGGAAGTGAATAAAATATGTACAAGAAAAGAGCATAAATAAGAAGAAATGGTGATTCAATCAAACAAGAATAAGTAGCACAGGATCGGAGCAGACCCGAGAGCTATCTGTGTCCTTGTCAGCAATGCTTATCAAATTATCTATAAATTGTTATTTATTTATGACAAATTTCATTTTTACACCTGAGTTTTATGATCATGCAACTTTACTTTTTAAATTTTAAAAATGGATAGAAATACTTCTTAAATCAAGAAATATTATTATTTTTATTCATTTTATCATTTAAATAGATGAAAATATATAATTTAATAATGATAAACTTTATTTTTATCTCATAAATTTTATTATTTTTGTAACTTTATCTCTTAAATTTTAAAAACTGATATTTATATCTCTCAAACTTTAAATCATTAACAAAAAAAAATCTATTATTTCATATTTTGACAATATAGGATTTGAAAAAACTTTAGTTTTGTTCCTTAAATTTTAATACATTTGTAACTTTGCGTTCAAATATTGAAAAAATTATGTTTATACCTCTCAACCTTTAAATTGTGAACAAAATCACATATATTTCGTCCATTTAAAACCGTGTAACTCTAGTATATTAAAAAATTAATTTAAATTAAAATCTTTATTTTTACAAAAATAATCTTAAAATCTATAAAATTCAAGGATCTAAATATACAAATTTCTTTTCTTTTTTTTTTTTTGGTTTTTTGTAATGATTTCAATTTTAAAAACAAATCTTTATGAATTTAAATTAATAAACACCAGTTTAAAGTTTTAAAAATTCTTATTAATTATTTAAAATTTAAGAGGTATAAATACTAATTTTCAAAATTCATGTGACAAAATTATATATATATATATGTTGGAGAAATATATAACAAGTTCTCTCTTCGATCAAATTCTTCAAGTTTCTTCCATTCCTCCCAAGTTTGTTAGAAATATTCTAGCCTCCCTCCTCCAACAGAGGCGATGGCTGTAGGAGAGAAGGAGAAAGAGTGTGTGAACTAGGGGTGGCAATTCGTATCATGTGTCGGGTTCGTATCGTGTTAGAGTCGTGTCGATTTTTTTCTTCTCCAACCCGAACGCGACCCGCGATACGAACACGACACGAACCCGTCACGGGTTGACACGACATGAACCAAAATTGACACGAAATTGACCCGCGACACGAAATTAACACGAAATTGACATGAAATTTGACCCGAAATTGATACGAAATTGACCCGTGATACGAACTTGACTAGAACTTGATCCGAAATTAACATGAAAAGTGACACGAAAAAAACGGGTCCAACCCGAACATGACACGTTTTTTTTTTTTCGTGTCAATTTTTCCCAACCCGAACACGACCCGCCCCCTATTTTTCCCAACCCGAACCCGTAAAATTCGTGTCGTTTTCGAGTCGTGTTGTCGTGTCACGACCCATATTGCCACCCCTAGTGTGAACGGCAGTGAGTAGTGAGAGAAGGAAAGAGAAGGGGAAAAAAAACCCATATATTTTAAGGGTATTGTGGTAAATGTAATTTAATATACTACATCATCACTTGGATTATCTCTAATACATTGATCTATGTTAATGTTATATTTGTTATAAAGAAATGTAAATATATATATTATTCTACTTAATGTGTTTTGGAATTTGTAAAAATGAGCATTTAATATTTAAATAATTTAAAAATAAAAATATTATAATAATTATATGACAAAAGTCAAGCCAACACTTAATAGAAATCGAATGTTAAATTTGACATTCGCTATACCTTGTGATAAATTTGATACAAAATTTAGCATTTGTCAAATTTGACATCAAATATAGCACCCCATTGGAGAATATTTTTTTCATCCAAATTTCAAAATTTACCATTGGCATAATCTTTAAGCATTGTATTGGAGATGCTCGTGTATCGTTATGATGTTTTTTGTTATAGTTTATAAGTGATGACAAAATTCACTCCACATTTAGATTTCATGACATGTGGCCTAATTATTCCAAATAAAGTAATTGCAAGTAAAGCTTAACGGTAACATTACATCTGACTGATTTCACCTAAGGTGCAGACTAGGGCTAACAATTCATGTTCGTGGGCCTGGTTCGGGCCAGCCCGATTAGAACACGACATAATAAGTATGAACAAGAACACAACACAATTAATAAACAGGCGAGGCACCTAAACAAGAATATGAACCGTTGAATAAACATATAGCATAACATGACACACGAACACGATTATTAAACAGGTCACGATTAGTTGACAAGAAAACAAATTCCGTTTATGGTCCATTTAACACAAACATGATTTCTAACCCATTTAACACGAAAATTTTATATAAAAAATCATTTAAAATTCTAAATTCACTAATACAAAAACTAATCATGTTCATATAAAATATAAAACTAACAACTAGAATTATCAAATATCCATAATGATTAAGACAAATAGACTGTTATTTTTCTGAGGGAGTTAAAGTTCACGTTTTTCTGAGGGATTTGGGAAGGAGTGTGTGGCTGGTGAGGAGAAGAGGAGAAAAGAATTAAGGATAGGCTTTTATATGTTATTATTTTTAGGGTTTTTTTTTTGAAATATATTGAGCAATTATACATAGATGGACTCTAAAAGGTTTGGGTTGTGTTGGCCCGTTTACGACTCATTTACATAAAATAGGTCAACCGTGTTATCTCATTTCTGACTCATTTATTTTCGTGTTAAACGTGTCGACCTAATTTCGACTCAATTATTAAACGTGCAGTCCAAATCTATTTTATTTTGTGTCGTTTTCGTGTTGTATCATTGTATCGTATCCAAAAATACCAACCCTAGTGCATATTCAAATCTCCCCACCCCTAAGTTCAAATATGTATATATATATGTGTGTGTGTGTGTATGTATATCCCAAATAAGTAAGATACATAATCTTTACATAGTGTGGCAACTTACGAACAAAGCCAATGTTATCGATATATATGATCGTTAGAAAACTCAAGATAACTGAGGTCAACCTCTTTGTTTAGCATTTCGCTGCTTAAAAGTCCACATAAACGAACTCGTCAAGAGTTAAAATGAATCAAGATGCAACAATGTCAATTTCATCTTGATTACAAAACAAATATTAATTAATTATTATGCAATGGCGTGTCAATTTCTACCATAAAACAACGAATTTTAAAAAGAGAATAAAGCATCACAATATTTTGGTCTAAAAAAAAAAAAAAAGGTAAATTGTTTTGTTGGGTCCCTCAAACTATTAGATTTATGACATTTTGATCCATGTTTTTCTTTCTATAAACTCTTAAAAATGATGCAATTTGATCCTTTTCATTATTGGATGTTAAATTTTAAACGGAAAAAGTTATTGAAAATCAAAAGACAAAAAAAATTTATTCTAATATCAACCCTTTTGATGTCAAAATTTTATTATTATTATTTATTTCTATACCACCCAAAAAAAAAAAAAAAAAAAAAAAAACTAATGCCTCAAAAAACCAGACAAATAAGTGGGAGGTCGAGGGGTTGAGGCTTGTGGGATATCTGCGGCAAAGGAGGCACGGCTTGACGAAGGAAGGTTGGCACGGTAAGAGCATGCTTGACAGGGGTTTTTGCACGGCGGCATGGAAGGGTGGCAGAGGCTGAGCATTCTTGGTGATCTAGGTTGGTAACAAGAAAGAGAAGTGCACAGAAATACATTTTTATTCGTATAATTTATTAAATAATTTAAGTTTAAATTAGATATTTTCATGATTTTAATTTGAAATATTTTATTTTGGAAATATTAATGTTAACTTATTTTATTTAAAAATCTATCTATTTGGATATATTTTATTGCATTATTCTTCCATTTATTTTTTCCTTTCCTTTTCTTTATTTTTTTCTTTATTTTTTCTTTTCTTTTCCTTTTCTTTTTCTGCTTTTTCCTCGGCAGGTTCACGCGCGAGTCTTGGGCCAAATCTACTTCTTTCCTTCAGCAGGGCCCGTGACTTTTGGCCCTTGTCTCCTGCAGAAGCCTGCGCGTTGCCTCAGCCCCAGCTCCTTCGCCAGATAGTCTGCCCCGAGTATCCAGCTGATTTACCAACCTAGAGGAGGATTTGTTGGAACTTCATTACCTCTACAAACTTTGGGCTTCAAGCCTATAAAAGGCTGAGCTCTTCAGCAGCATGGAACGATTTTCCCCTTAGTCTTTTGGCTAAGTTTTTAGAGTGTTTCTTCTGTGTTTTCTTTTCTTCTTGCATTATTTATCTCATGTTTTCTTTCTAGAATTTCATGAGATGAAATTGCAAGTTAAGCTAGACACTTTGATGAGACTAGTGATGAATTCATGTGTGAAGTGAGCCAATTTGAATTTGATTTTTATTTGTTTTATAAAGTTAATATGTTTAAGTGGATTGAATCTTTTAATTTCATTACTTTATTTTTATTCAAAATATTTTATTTCAATTTTTTTTAATATAAATTTAGTCATTCTTTGTTTATTATCATATATCTATTTTGACAAGATTTTTTTTTTTTGAGTTGTCTTTTACTAGAATTTGCTAAAAAAATACTTTGTCGATTTTGGATAACTTGAAACGATAAATCCATTTGGTCTAACATTGAGATTTAATCCACCGAAACACATTTTTTTATTTTGTTGATCTTTAATTCCGTAGTTTCTGGTTGTTCATTTAGGTTGTAAAATGTGCAATTTAGTTATAAATCGAAAATTGGATTCAAATTGGAGAACGAAACATAAGGAGGATTCATGACTCATTGCCTCATTTATTATTGAATTTTTCTCTACCTAAAATCTTCTTCTTTTTCATAATGTACTTATTTTCTTTATTACCAAAATCCACCAAAATTTTATTCACTTATTATTATTATTTTATTTTCTTACCTTTTTAACGTTTATCTCCTCTAATATTTTTTTTTTGTTTTTGTTGTTGCTTCCCTATAAATATGACCGTCCAATCGGTATTATGACCGATCACTTTGTGTCTGTATTTTTTTGGTGTTAATCACTGCCTGAAACTCACAACAGGGGAACTCGTTGAAGAACGGGGCTTGAGATTGGAGCTAGACGACGGCAACAAGTGTTGGCCGTGGATATAGGGAGACACTACTAAAAAATAGGGCTTTAATGAGGAAATATTCCCTCAATATAGTTTTACAATGAAGGAAATATTCCTAACTACGTAGTTGCGTCACTGCAGAGTTGTAGCAAGGAAAAGACAGAAAATACGGTCTCGTTGTTATATTTTAGAGACGAAATTTGTTGTCACAATAGTAAAAAAATCGTTGTTGCTAAGTAGCCATTTTAAAAAATACTAAAGGAGATTAGCGGCAAGTTATATAAATGAAAAATGTCTAGTGACGATACTGCAAAATAATTTAGCGCTAAAAACAATTCAATGATGTCATCAACTACGAAAATGGCGACTACCCTTTCGTATTAGCGACAAAAAGTATTGTCATGTCAAAACGTTCCCACACCACCGAAAAAAGAGGGAGGAAAAAAAAAAATAATAATCATGTAAACTTGGCATCAAAATTTCAATAATTAAGGATGAATGGCTCAAAAAAGGGGGCCAGATCCAATTATCATTGATTCTTAGGATATTAGTCAATGTAAAATGGACTAATTTGGCAGTAAAACAACTTGACTATAAACAAAAAAATACATATCATTGTCACACATCAAGCTATTCAGTAGTTTAAATTAGATATGATCAAATAACATAACTCTCTACACAATGCGGGGCAATTTTGATTTCTTACTGGTAAATTTGCAAACAAGACATCAAGAAAATGTGAAATCCATAAATATGAAAGATAATTGAAACTGAAAAATCATAGAATGTGAAAAACTTTGAAATTTATGCACGATTTTTTATGTAAAAAAAAAAGATTTGAAACTGTATTCTATTATTTCTATTGTATAATTATTTAAAATTTTATATATCACTCTTTTCTTAAGTGGTTTGCTCTTACAAAAATATCGTCTTAAATATAAATTGAAAGTTACAGTTTTTGTTTTTATTTTTTGTTTTTTGTTTTTTGTTTTTTGTTAGTTTTTAGTTTTTTGTTTTTTGCTACCAATTAAAAACAAAGTGGAAATGAAAGAAACATGTTTGATAACAATTTTCTATTTTTATGAGACTTGGTTTTTAAGGTAATTCAATTAATTATCAGTCAAACATAAAAATATAGGCCTAATTTTTTTTTTTTTTTTTGGATAAGCAATAGAGGTCTAATATTTAGTTTGGTTAATTTCCACATTAAAATTTTTAATTACTATATAATTAAGGGTGTCACCAAAAACATCGTTGCTCGCCTAGACGTCGATTAAAAACTGACCTTAAATTCCTTTTTGGTACCAATTATGCATGTGCATGCTGCTAGGCAGGTTTTATAATCTGTAATCTATAACATATATAGAAAGCTCAGTTTTCATATTATGTATCCTCTCACATATTGACTAATCAAAGTTTTTGTCTCTCTATTTCTTTTGGGCTGCCTAACTATCCTTGTTTTTTTTTTTTTTTTTTTTTTTTGAAGCATTTTTTTCCTTCTTTTTGTTTTTCATCATTTATTAATTCGCTCTCCCTCTTCCTTGAGAAACGAACTATCTATCAGTTTGTTTATCGTGTATCCTCTCAGATTGACTAATCAAAGTTTTCGTCTTTCTATTTTGTCCCCTCTCTCTGCAATTTGTTCTATCGACTTCGTTTGTCCGAGGCGTGTGTTTGAGCAAATTCAGCAAAAGGATAATCTTGAAAAGAGAAAGGTCCAGCCCATCTTATTACCGGGTCTGGATTCTTCTAGCTTGACCCACCAGGCCCAGCGTCATGGCTCATTGGACTCTAGGTCCTCCCCGCTAAAGATGGTCATATCCCAACCCATCCTCCAGCCTTCATTCCTTCGAGAGCCCTGTGGATGGGTTCACTACAGGATCTACCGTTTCTCTCTCGAATAGTAGCGGCAGGAAGGACAAGGCTCTGTCATGCACTTGTCAACGAGGTATGCAGGATGATCAGGAAGCTTCTATGTGTCCAAAAGACTCGGACGGAGATGTTGTGGATGTTTCTAAGGAAGCTAACCACTCAATCCACAACACCAATCAATTGTGAGACACCAATCAGTTGTTTCGGACAAGAACTTAATCAGTGGATGGGTGAATTCTTATGATCAGCGCAATAAATGGATGCTGTCGGCTGTGTGCGGTCCTTCCCGAAGTGCCGATCGTGCGGCTTTTTGGAGCCGTATCCAACAAATTTAGAAGCTCGTTTGCAGGTTCTTGGTTGATCATAGGAGATATGAACAGTCTCCTGAATGAATCATAGAGGTTCTCTGGAAGAGGTTCCTCAAGCTATCATTGGGCCTCTCGCCCTTCTGTGCAAGCCTTTCACAATTAAAGTCTGATTGACATTGGGGACCATATTCACTTGGTCGAATGGCAGTAGTGGCTTACAGCTCTCAAAGCCCGGTTGGATAGAGCATTGATCGACTCCGATTGGCTTGAGGCATTCCCTAGAGCTTCGTTGAGAGTTCTCCCGGATTTGTTCTCTGATCACCATCCTCTTCTTCTCTCCTCTGAGGCTGAGACTTTCATTAAACGTCAGTTCAAATTTGAAGGTGCGTGGACTCGTGATCCGCGTAGTAAGCTTATTGTCATGAGAGCTTGGAATTCAGTTTTTCGCAGCAGACCTCCCAACCAGCTCATAGCTCGTCTTTCCGAAACTAAAGAGGCTTTAAAGGTCTGGAATAAGGAGCAATTCAGGAATATTTACACTCGTATAGACGATGCTTGAAGAGCTATTGATTCCTTAGTAAAAGATGCTGATGAAGAAGTTGGTGATCAAGAAGAGGAAACTACTCAGGCAATCCAAATTGCCAACAGGGAACTAGACGAACTCCTTAGACTAGAAGAAATTATATGGAAACAAAAGTCTTGTGTTACTTGGCTTAGAGAGGCAGATCGTAGCACATAGTTCTTCCACACTTCAACAGTGGCCAGAAGATGGAGAAACTGGACAGGAGGGGTTAAAGATGAAAATGGTGCTCTTGTCAAGGGACTGCCGATGTTTGTTGGGAGAAATAGAACCAGGGATTGGAGCTTTCTAGTTGAAAAAACGGAGTTGAGGTTGCTGGTTGGAAACAGAAACTTCTCTCAAAAGCAGGTCGAATGATCTTGATTAAAACTGTGGCCCAAGCATCGCCTTCGTGCAGCATGGCAACCAATGTACTGCCCAAGTCCATTGGCAAAAGGCTCCATGGAACGTTTCGTAGATTTTGGTGGGGTACGTCGGCTAATGGAAGTCAGAGGATGTGCCTTCGTTCTTAGAGTGCTATCTGCAGGTCTAAACCGGTTGGAGGTCTTGGATTTCGTAAAATGGGGATGGGAACTTCTCTCGGGCTCTCAACAGGTCTGGGCGAAGGTCCTTAGATAGAAGTACTTCTGGGGAAAGGACTTCTTCGGTGCGGTTGCGAAGCCTTCAGACTCTCGTTTTTGGAAAGACATCCTTAGTGTTCGGGAGATTATAATGAAAGGAGCGTGTTTGCAGGTTAGGGATGGAAATTCAATTAACTTCTGGATCGACCCCTGGGTTCCTTGTACTCCTAGCTTAAGACCTCGCCCCATTTATGAGAATGCTTTGGGTTACTATCTGGTTTCTGAGCCGCTGGATCACAATGGGAACTAGAATTTGGACCTGCTGAGGCTTTGCTTCAAGAGGAAGACGTAGACACCATCCTTGAGATCCACATTGGATTGAGACCTGGGGTTGATTGGCGGATCTGGACCCGTTCTCCCAATGGCAGGTTTTGTGTTAGCTTGGCCTATAATCGTGTAGTTAATGAGGGTCCTTTCGAGGAGAGTCAAAGAGATCCGACCTGGTCTTATTTGTGGAAGTCAAAGATTTATAATCGCCACAACCTTCTTTGGTGGGCAGCAGCTGGGGACATTATTCCAATGAGAGGAGTTTTGGGAGCTCGAGTAGAGATTGGGGATCGGATGTGTCCTATCTGTGGAGAAGAAGGGGAGCTGTCAACTCACCTGTTTTTGTTTTGCAGGTACAGAAGGCCATCTGGTTCATGTCTAGGTGGAGTTTGAGAGTGGCGGCCCCTTAATTGCTCCTCCATGCTGGACTTTCTCAATCTCCTTCTTCTTGGTGATTCTAACCTTCATGCTTCCTGCACCTTCTACGGCCGTGTCGTTGGCCGAAGCGATGGCAATTAGATTTGGTCTTATTCTATCTAGCCTGCTCTCTGACAAAAGGTGCAATTATCTGTGAGAGTGATTCTCTGGTTGCGGTGAAGGCTTTGTCTTCTTTGGAAAATTCCAATTGCCCCTGGATTCTGGCGAATGTATTAGGGGATTGTCATCTCCTTTCTTCTTTTTTTGAGCATGTTGAGTTCTGCTGGATTCCCAGGAACTCCAATGTGGCGGCCCACAATGTGGCCAATTGGTGTAATTTTAGTAATTTAGTAGGTTCTATTGATGTTTGTAAAATTCCCGAACTCTGTTTTAGCAAGACAGTAAGGACTAAGGAGTGGCTCTCGAGTTAGTCTCCCTCCTGGCTGCTTGTCTTTTCCTTTTGGTGCTTGGCTGTTTGTTGGCTGTCTTGCCTTTGATTATATCATCTTTATTAGCCAAAAAAAAAAAAAAAAAAAAAAAAACCAAAATACTTCTGCCCTTTTTTTTTTTTTTTTTTTTAAATTAAATTTATTCTTTCTTTGTCGTTTTTTAACTTCTACTCCCCCCCCCCCCCCGGGTCACTTTTTCAGTTTGCTTTCTTTTCTCCTAATAAAGTAATGTATTATTGAGGAATTTTTTATTCTAATTTTATCTATTAATTTTTTTTTTTCAAAATATGTATCTACTTAGTATTTTTCTCACGATATTCTAAAATATTATTTTATCAAAATAACCTTTATAAATATATTCTTTTTTACTAAGGATCCCAAAAAGATAATCTTCTTAAATTTATATTTTGCTTAAACATATTTTTCCTTCTCATATGTATACAAATTTACTTTTTATTTGATTTGACTTGTTTGACCAAATTTTTTTCCCTTAAAAATGCTATATTTATTTGGGAAATCATAACATATAACATATCTTACAAGAATTATTGAAAACTATAAAAGGATTTCCAAAGCATACTAAATTATAACATATTTTTATTTTTATTTTTTAAATAATTATTTATTTTCAATTCTATTCCTCTGCAATCTTGCTCTCCACCCCTCTCACCCCTCTCTCTACATGCATGACTCCTACCCTCTCTTTTTACACAGATCCTACGGCAACGGAGGATCTCTTCAACGTGACGGCAATTGTTACTGCATTGGTGGATTTCACGATGGCGGTGGATTTTGCAATTGTGCTCCAAACACAGAGTTTTGGTGAACTTGCGAGTAGCGGCAAAGATGGCAGCTGCTTGACGAAGATTTCTGCAGTGCCCGCGCGTCAAAACTTTCCAAAGTGGCGGCAAGACGATGACCTCAGATCAACAACAATGACCTCAGATCTCTCTCTCTTCCCCTGCTATGTCTCGCTTTGTCTCTCTCTCACGTCGTCAACTAGAGATCACGACAGCATGGCGAATCTCAGTGGCTATGTTCTTTTGACAACTAATCTCGATCGTGATATTTTTTCGGCGATGAGGCTTCAATGGCCGTTGCGATGTTTGTCAGGGCTTGTTGTTCTTTGTCTGGGATTTGTTGGATTCTTTTTTGCAGGTTACGTACCTTTGCTAGCCTGAAGATGTCGCGACCATTCTGAAGAGATCGCGACTTCCATGACATTTTTTTTTCCGGCGACGACTGCAGGGAGAGCGGTCTCCCTCTCCGGCAACGTGGAGTGGCGGTGACAGCGTTGTCTTGTGGGCTTGGGTATTTGGTTAGGGTTTGGTAATTTGGGGCAAATTCGGGGATGTTTTGGGATTTTTGAAAATTTTAAGGTTATTTTGCAATAATTATTAATTGTATGGATTTTTGTAAATATAAAATGTTTTCCAAATACTTTATTTTAATAATAACTGTATTATGCTTTTGGTCATTCTCCCTGTTTATTTTATATTCTTGCTTTTTCTTACTTTTTTTTTTTTTGGCTTAAACATCTTTTTCTTTTCTTAAATTTTTTTTCTTTGTCATAAGTATCCCTTAATTAGGTTTATATTTGATTTGTTCTTTCTAATTTTTTTTCTTTCATAATTATGCTCTATTTAGCTGTGCATTC
Organism: Ficus microcarpa; assembly: GCA_025413485.1. Taxonomy (NCBI): domain Eukaryota; kingdom Viridiplantae; phylum Streptophyta; class Magnoliopsida; order Rosales; family Moraceae; genus Ficus; species Ficus microcarpa. The sequence continues at coordinate 24,471,897 of CM046384.1, forward strand.
ACAAATTTTGATTCACAAATTTTGATTTAACGTGCTTTTTGTACATATACTTCAATTTGAAATCTTACATTTTTAAATTTTCTTAGTCAAGTAAAGTTTTCTCTACTATTAAAATAACTTTTCTCAAATGTGTTATTTGTTTAAATTTTCCTTGCAATCTTCTAAAACATTAATTTTTCCAATTTACCCTTTTAAATACTAATTTACTTAGACGCCTTTTTCTTGCAACCCTCTCTATTAGTTAATAAGTTTCCTTTTACTTCCTCCCTCTTTGCAAATGCTTACAAGTAGTATAATTCAGCTTTAAAGGAAAAAAAAAAAAAAAATATATATATATATATATATATATATATAAGGGTAGATTTAGTGCTAGCAATTCGTGTTTATGGGTCATATACGGGTTGGCAAGGCATGTTTATGACACAATACATTTAGACCAAAAATGAACACAACAATGGATCAGGAACCCAAACACAAACACGAAATGATTAATACACGGGTAGCATGAGTGCACTACATGACAAGCCAACACGTTTAATAAACAAGTTTTGACAGGTTGACACTTAAAAACTCATTTCTGATTTGATTATGACCCGATTAACAAAAAATAATACAAATCTAAAGAGTGTTTTAAAAAATAAAAATAACGTGAAATTAAAATTAATTACAAGTAAATTGGTATACGATTAGGAATTGTGTAATTGACAAAAACATAAATTCCCAAATCTTCATAATAATAACAACAAACACAAAAATACCAAAAAAAAAAAATCTAAAGTATTTAGTATTCGGGTTACAAAAAGTTTGTGTCGTATTGACACATTAATGACCTATATAATTAAACAGGTTAAAGGGTTAAGTTGGTTTGCACGAAGCCAACCCATTTATTTTTGTATTATATGTTTTAATCCAAAAATTTCTAAGTTATTAATCGTGTATGCCAAATTCATTTATTTCATGTCGTTTTTAAGTCAATTTGTTGTGACATGCCAGAAATGGGAAGAATCTCAAAAATAGGCATTTCCAAATAGAAATCTCAAAATAAGTTAGTTCAAATATATATATATATATATATAAGTTGTTTAAAATATATGTATGTATATTTATTTTGTTTCCATAACAAAAATACCGCAAGAAGCAAAGATCAAAGCATGTGAGTAAAATATACATACATTAAAATGGGTTAACAGTACTTTTAAAAATTCTAATTTTAAAATTAGCATCACTTTTCAATACTTTAATCTATGGCATTATCACATCAAATTTTGAGGGACCCGCATACCTGCATTACCAAATTTATCCTTTGAAGAAACTTAAGATGAATATTCTTTATTTTCCTATTTCTTCTCTTGGCCTTTTTCTCCGCGCCCCCCATTTTCCCCACTCTCTTTGTCTCTCTCTCTCTCTCAAGCACGCTCGGCAGAAAGGTAGGGGCAACGTAACAGCGGCTGAACTCAGTGCTGGGCCGCAGACGGAGGCACGGGGTGTGGCACAAATCTGGTGTCTATTGACAGACTTGTTTATTTGATTGTAATTTAATATAACATAATCAAGCATCTTGATATATTCAAATAACAAAATACGTAACGTAGAAAAACAACAATTTATTTAACTTATCAATTTGAAAATGTCATACAAAAAATGTTTTAAAATAGCAAAATCCTAACTAGAAATTTGCCGGCCCTAGATTGTAACGATCACATTACATCATGTTATACTGAGTCCTACGTAATCAGTAGACCTTATTAGCGTTGTCATCTAATTAGAAACAGCGCAGGACGGTTGATCTTGCTCAGGTAAAATTTATTTCATGGTCTGTACAGGATGTAATTGGAACTCTTTACATGTAATTTGATTACAGTGGACAGAAAAGCCTCTGAAAACATGAATTTAAAGTTCAGCCACTAGAACGTAGGTCGGATTGCCTAAATCCTACTTCCCTATAAGGTGTATTTGTCGCTTCGGAGTGCCAGTTTCTCTCACACCAGAGAGTCGGTGTTTTAAGCGTGTTTCTCCCCCCTCTCCTATACAAACGCCATTATTTTTGTCATGCATGTTTTTTCCTACTAGTAATTAATTGTTAATAATATTTAGTGGAGTCACAAAACACTAATTCTAAGATACCAGCGAAAGTATTTTTCTAATTTAGCAAATAGTAGTTATATCTATAAGACTATAGTTTTAGTGTTAATCCTCTCGCAGGTGACCAGCAAAGTATGACGCTGCTG
>CM046384.1:24474224-24670957 GCA_025413485.1 Ficus microcarpa
TCCCGAAGTGAAAACAAGTTCTATGCTTCCTTTACCAATCACTTTGGATCGCACTTCATTTCCCATCTGAATCTCTTGTCCATCATTGACATCATGATAGGTTTTAAACAATGACCTATCATAAGAGACATGGACTGTGGCACAAATATCATACCACTAGCCGGGAACTTTGCCTTGTGCAGCATTGATTTCGCACATTAGCGACAATCTCTTCCTCTTCAACAGCGTTAACCTTTGCGTCTTCATTGGGAGTCTTTTAAAACCTGCACTCACAAGCATAATTTCTCGGTTTACCAGAGACAAAACATTCCGCTTTCTTCTTCTTGAATTTCCCTTGATCCTTTTTAGGACCCAAAGGATTTCCTTGGTTCTATTTTGTGACGTCCTAAAAATTCATAAACTTGATTCATGAACTATTATTATAGATTTCTTTTATTAATATACTTCTAATGAATTATTTTAATAAATATCAAATTTTAAAATCATGACTGATTATATATGTATCATTAGTATGATGATGCCGATAATCTAACAATGTTGAGCTTTCCTATTTAAATGAGAAATTTTATATACATAAAAGATGAGTTAAATAACATATAAATTTATACGAAAAATTTATTATGTCGTATTAAAGGGATAATGTTAATTTTTGGGAAGAACCCTAATTTTTATTAGTAGGTCAATTTAATAATCTTTGTACTTATTTTTGATCATATCAATAGTTAAGTTTTGAGAGTATAATTGGGAAATCAATGTATCATGTAGATAGGGGATGAGTGATTAGTATTTACTCTTAAAAGATCAAAAGGTAGAAGATTGATTAAAAATTATGCTTAAGGGGGTGTTTGGTTCAGAGGTTCATCTCCGTTCCAACTCAAATTTTTTTTGTCTTTTCCCAAAAAATTTTTGTCTTTTTCCCAAAAAGTTTTTTGTCTTTTCTGAAAATTCAAAAAAATTTACTATTACAACTAAAATATTTCAACTCAAACTAGCGAACCAAACACCCCCTAAGTTTGAAATCAATGGTGTAGATTTTATGTTAAAAAATCCTAGGCAAATTAATGACCAAACTTTAGATGACAAGTGACCGATGAGAGCTTAAGGTAAGGATTGCGTGATGGAAGATCCAATGAATGAGAATAAGGATGACAACCTTAGATCAATGGTGGAAATTGGTAAGAAAAACAAAATAAAAATGAGAAGGCAAATGGGGGATTCGGATTTTTGAGTCAAAAAGCAAGAAGAAATTTGAACAACTGAGAAAAAAGAAAAGTGGTGCATGCATGCAACCTCATGTAAGAGATGGCATGGTTTATTTTGGTAAGTTGACCCAAAGAAGAGACAAGTGAAAGTGACCCATTGTCTCCATTTTGTTGAACTAAATTTTCACCACAACACTCTCCCTTTAAGTGGCGGCAATGAAGGGGAGAATCAACCAAAAATTTTCTAATTTTACGCCTCAAAATACAGCTCTCTTAAGGTAAAAGTTGGCTGAAAACAAGCCCCTAATATCTTATTTTATTCTCACACAAGTTAAACTCAAAAACCCTAACTTCTCTAGCCACCATCAGGCTCAAAATAGAAAAAAGAACTACCAACATTATTCTCCATCTCCAACACCCCTCTAGCACCCTCATCCCTCCATTTTCAAGCTCTAAGCAACCCCATTACAAAGTTAAAAGAAATGTAAAACAGAGTTAGAGGACGTTTTACTAGAAATAACCTAGTGGTATTCTTTATGTTTTTGTCATTTTTGGAGAACTAAAGTATGATGTTTAGTTATAATCTTAATGTTAGACTTCTTCTTACCTTGGAAAAAGTTTTGAGAAGAACTTTGGAGGTCCGAGATCTTAAAGGATCTACGGAGTATTTCGATAAGATCTAGGAACTTTGTTAAAGCTTGTAGTTGTTGTGGTAATATAACATGCATTAGAAACTTTGTTATGAAAAATAAATTATATAATAAGATTCTAAAGAGGATAAGCTTCATTTTAGGCTTTGGAATATCACTTGGTTTGCTTTTGTATGTCTAAAGTTTTGTGCATTTGAATTTGTGACACAAAACTAGAGAGAAAATGAACCTCTAGGGTACAGTCTCGTCACGGGTTTTATGTACTCTGAATCCTTTAGCCTCAAAATTTTGAATTATAAGTTATAGATTTAAAAACAAGATTTTTTACGTTTTTTCACCCGTTTTGAAAATTTTTAAATAGGAAAAGCAATGATTATTGAGATATATTGGTTTCTTATTAATGTTAATTTCGTGTTTGTTAATATGTTTTTTATTTTTTATTTTTTTGTTAGAATATATCAATCAATATATTTTCAGGACTCATACCTGTTGGATCATAGGCAGAGACTTTGAGAGAGAAGTGCCCAACTCCAAAGATAGAGGAACAGCATGATCGTAATTAGAACCAGCGACGTCATATATAAGCTTTGGCTGGTCGCCTGAGAGAGGAATTACTTTGGCTAGTAGTTTAGAAGTGTTTTTTAACTCCACTAAATATAGAAAATAATGGCTTTTGTTATGGAGGTGGGGAAAACAAGCTTAAAACACGTAGTCTCTCTCGGATGCGACAGATGACTGTTTCTGGCACCGCGAAGTGACAAATACGCGTTATCGGGGAATAGGATTTAGGAGATCAGAGCTATACGTTCTCTTGTCTGAACTTGAAATTCATGTTTTAGAGGCTTTTCCGTCCACTGTCCAAGTTGAGCAAGATGAACTGTCATGCGCTGTTTCTTAGCTAACAACACTCATAATTTTGGTTAACTGAGTGCTTGGGACTCAGGTGATCGTTACAATATGACTCTTTTTTGTAACTTTTTTTTTTTAAGCTGAATGAATTAAAGGGCAACAAAATTAAAGGGAAAAAACAGATAAATAAATCCATCTTGCACTTGATTTTGTACTGGAAGACCGTCAACTGCCCAACAGCATTGCACTGGTACAAAAATAGTAATTTAGTGCCAGTATATTTAATGGACGTCTAGGCGATCAGCGGCATTAAAAAGTTAAATTCTGATATCGGAATTTGGTTACACCTTGACTAAATAGCAATTAAAAACCCCAAAATGTGAATTTTCGGTATATATGGCCGGAGGTTTCATTTTTACTGGTCGATCAGAGGGAGTTGAAAGGGAGATTTTGGAGGCTTGAATTGATGAAGTCAAGTCGAGAGAGAGGGTGCTTAAGTCAATGGAGAGAACAGATCTGTCGGCCAGAGGGACTGGTCTCGTCACCATCTTAATCTTAGCTTTAGCCAAAGAAGCACAGGGATAGAGGTGGGAAAGAAAAGATAAAATCCGAGAGTACGTTTTTATTTTAGATTTTTTTAATAATCATTTACTGATTTATAAAGAGAGTGATTGATATTTTAGTCGATCATTGATTTATCATAATCAATAAATTATCCTCGTTAAACATAAAATAAATAAAATAAAATAAAATAAAAAAGAATTTTTGAAATGTGGAAACACCGGATTTATAGTAATAGGTGGTCAATTAGAGACTTGTCATTTTAGAAAACTAATTTTGACCATTTTAAAATAAACAATCGTTTTGTTAATTTAAAAAATTTCAGAAAAAAGTACAAAACTGCGGTCTTTTTCCTCTAAATCCCTTAAAAGTCATAATATGAAAACAAACCGTACTAATTAGACCTCTATTTATAGTTTTCTTAATTGAATTACCTTTAAAAAATCCTCATTAAAACAGAAAAGCTTTTATCAAACACGTTTGTTTCAGTCACACATTGGCATTGGTATCGGGAGAGCAAAAGCAAAAGCTATAGTTTTTCTATTGATGTTTAAAACAAAATTTTTGGAAGAGCGTGCCAGTTAGGAAAAGAATAATATGTCAGATTTCTAATAATAAAACAATTAAAATAACATAATTAAGTATGAAATATTCAATAAAACACTAATACGAGATTAATATTTTTCACATCCTGTGGGTTTGATTTAGCAAACCAAATATATATATATTTTTTTTCCAGTTTCAGTTACCTTTCATATTTTGGGTTCCAGTGTTTAAAGTATGAATGGTCAGGTTGTTGTACTGATAAATTAGTCCATTGTACATTGACCAATATGACAAGAACGTTTCCTGCAAGATAATTGGATCTGGTCCTATTAATTCTATTAGCAATTCATTATTAATTATTTCGATTTTGGATTTTATGTTCACATAATTAGTTTGTTTTGTCTTTTGTCTTTTTATTTTTATTTTTATTTTTATTTTCAATCTTTTTTTTGTTTTAATATGTAAGCACCCATGTGTACCCGTTTCAATTAACTAACCTATTACTAAATGTTTTCACTGTTCAAGAATCAAGAGGTGCGTTTGGTTGGTCATCTCAATCCAACTCTAGCCGTACTTTTTTTTAATCTTTTTTTCAAAAAGTTTTTGTCTTTTTCTCAAAAAGTTTTTCATTTTTTCTGAAAATTTAAAAAAATTTACTATTACAATTAAAATATTTTAACTCAAACTAACTAACCGATCAAACCTAAGAATTTATCCGTAAACCCTCGTTCCCTCACCGTTGGGCTGGCCCAGATGGCTTGTTTTTATTTACATTGTAATTTTAGCTTTTGGCCCGGGATGGAGGAACTTTTGGACTATGAGGGACATGTTGTCGCTGTAAATGTTAGTGTCAGTAGCCATTTTGGTAGTTGCTAACGTCATTGAACTGTTTTTTCCCTCTTTTTTTTTTTTTTTTTTTTTTTGAAAATTTCGTTTAATGTTTTTCATTTATATAAGTCGGCACTAATGTCCTTAAGTACTTTTAAAAAAAAAGGCTATTTAGTGATAACTTTTGCCATCGTTAAGTGGTTTAAATTCATTTTTTAATTATATGTCTGTATTGTGAAATTAAATTACATAAAATTAAAAGATATTATTTATTTATTAAACTCATAAACATAATTAATATTTTTAATCTAGTTTCGTTATAAATAATAATCCATCAAATATTATCTATGAATAATTTTTATCTATTTATTTATTAAACTAATAAATTAATCAACAAATACAATTTATAATTTTATATGAATAGTAAAGAAATTTAAGAAATTAATTCACATAATTATTATGTTCTCTATTAATTTAAAATATAATTGCTCATTATCTTAAACAGTATCACGTAATATTAGAACCCATAATATTAGAAGAGCATGGTATGGTCACTCCCCACACAGAGGGACTGGCACAGATTTTATTAAGGGCAGGAAGGGAATTTTCTCCTCCGGTTACATCGAATGGGTCCTTAGAAATGTCTATTAAGGTTACAGAAATTACATAAGAGAAAACATATTCTCTAGTCTTCATAAAGCTCTTTAGACTCTCCGCCCATAGAGTTAAGAAAGTCATATCAAAGAAAAGAGACGTTCAAAGTGATTCAACGATTCTCACAAACTGATTGAATCTAAGAGAGAAGAATAACAAGCAAGATCAAAGGTAAAGAAGGTCAACTGTTATAAAAATATGTGATAAATAAAAGACGAATGAGACAATTCAATGTTTTTCTCGTTTGCTCTCTCGGCCTACCCAAAATTCTGTTTCGTTTGACATTTTATCTTAACTTCAACTAAATTGTATTTTTTCATATCATTTTTTTTAAATCAACAAAAATAATAAGTAGTTTTTAAAAAATCAACCAACTTCAACTTAAAAATTTTATTTCTAAACAGTGAACCAAACTTGAGCTCCGTTAAGTTTTATTGGCCCATTTCACTTCCTTATTTGGTCAACCAAAACCGTAATCTTAAATATCTGCCCACAAATGCTTTAACTGCATGAAGACAACCATTGATGTTAAATTACCACTTTGCCCCCACTTTACAAATATGACAGAGTCTTTCTTCAACCCTTGATGCTAAATTACCACTTTACCCCTTTTTTACAAATCTAACACGTAAGTCCTTTATTTTTATTTTTATTTTTGCTGGTTCACTTAAGTCCTTTATTTGATCGTTTGAGTTCTTCTCCTCACAATTTATTAATGCTACACATGATAATATGTCATGAACAAAACCAAATTAATGTCTTTCGTAACTCGCTATAAAATCAAATGAAATAGCATTGAAATTAATAATTAAATGAAAAAATTAATCGGTAGAGATAAAGATAAATTGCATATTTCACCGTTTTTTACCATAAAAAGGCAAGAAAAAATACTTTAGTGAAGCAACGAAATGATCGGGCATAATTAAATGGCCATCTGACAAATTTAACAAACCTTGACATGTCATGAACCTGCATTAACATGGTTCATGTATTTAGATTAGGATTTTTTTTTAATTTTTTTTAATTTCACTGTTGCCCCTCAACTAGTCTCACAATTATAGTTTGTACTCTGAATTTTTTAATTTGAAAATTTACATTATGAACTTACAAATCTATAACATCAACCTCTACGGATAAGAATGTTAATCTTTTCAAGAAAATTAGCACATGGTTTGGCTTGACAGATCATTCCTATCAAATTTAATATAAATTAATTGAGGCTAAAATATTTAATTCAGGTCCATTTTGGGGCACATTTGGCATCTAGTTTCCCTTCTTTTTTTTTCTTTTTTTTTTGTCTTTTTCCTCGACTCAAAACAATTTTTCACTATTCTCGTCTACTAATGTCTAAACTAAACTCAAACTTTAAAAGTCAAAAATTTTGTTATTTCAAGCCTAAATGAGATTACTTTTTAAAATTGAATAAAATTTCAAGAGAAATAAAACAATATTCATATTGATATTTTTTCCAAACACATTATTTACACTTTTTTCTAATCTATTTATTTTTAACCAAACATATATTTCCAAAACTTCACTTCAAATATCTTCAAAACTACATCTACGAAACCTCCGCCAAACGGATCCTATATCTCCAAAATCTCCACCAAACAGGCCCTAAGTTTCATCATAATAGCAATTAACTTTGTTTTAAATATAAATTTAGGTCAACATGGATTAAAAAAGACATTATATACACTTAATTAATGATCTACTTGCAAGTCAAGTGTAAATTTCTTTAAAAAGATCAACATTATTTTTCATAAGGTGTATTACTACATATTTGTAAGTTAAGGATATAAATTGCAAAAATTAAACATTCAAAATACGAATTGCAAATTTGAGATAAGTTCAAAAGACACCGGTACAATTTAACCTTTAGACTATCATGTTAGAGTGTTAGACACGTGAGCACTGAAATTAACGTGTTCAGTAACTATGTGCTTTGCTCCCATGCTAATGGCCCAAAGATCAGACCATTTGACAGCTCTACTTGTATCAATCAACCCTCACTTTTTTCGCTGGAATTCTATCCTCAACTTTCTTAAAAAGGACTACTCTTCTACCTAAAACTTTCTAAAAATAATTCACCCCAAAAATATAACTTTCAAGAAAAAGTTATTGTACGAGAGACTCGAGCGAAAAATGAAAATGAATAAGAGTTTATTTGGGGAGGTTTTGGAGATATATTTTGTTTGAAAACGTATGGAGTTTTGGAAATATATTGCTTGAGAGGAAAAAAAAATTATTTGGAGAGAAAAATAAAAAATTTTAAAGTATATCTGAAGAAAAAATATTAATATAAATCTTGTTTCATTCAAACTCTAAATTCCATACAATTAAAAAAAAAACATTTAAACTTGAAACAACAAATTTATGGATGCTTAAAGTTTAAATTTATTATAGACATTTTGATATATGAAGAACAAAAGTAGTTTTAAATTAAAAATCAAAAAAACAAAACAAAACAAAACAAAATTGTCCTTTCAGAGCCCCAAACGGGCCCTAAAAGTCACTTTGTTTATCCACCATAAAAAGTGATGCAAAAAAAAAAAAAATCAAGAGCAATTAAAATGAACTTTTATTACAAGAGCACGAGTTTGGTAGACACATTTACAACTGCACATCTTAAAAAACACATTTATTGTAAAGCTGGAAGTCCAGTCCCAACACGCCTTTGACTTCTATTTTATCCCTTCCTTCTTTTTTTTTTTCCTTCTTTTTAATTTTTTGAAAAAAAAAAAAAAACGGACTGCCGTACACACCAACAGGCTCCAATCTCTTCTTTTTTTTTTTTTTTTTGTCCAATGACTTTTCTTTTTTCTTTCCTTTTTTTTTTTTTTCCTCTCTGGAGATTAGAGGTGTGAAAATGCCAAGAAATTTCCACTTCAACAACGGAGAAACCAATGGCAACTACCAAAAGTCCAAATACTTAAACAAAAAACAAGAAAGGAAAAAAACAAAAAAACGATAGAAGATATATATAAACTCTGACTATATTGTGATATTTTCCCACCTTGCTTCCAGCTCTCTTACAAAGTAGAAAAAGCAAATCTGCCCCCCGCTATGACAAAAAGACCCAGATTTACAAGACGGGAAATAGCCAACCAAGAAAAAAAAAAAAAAAAAAGATAATAATTAAAATAAGAAAGGGAAAAAAAAAGCTATAAAAAAAAGCCAAACTTAGAAAACAAAAACCACCCTAAACCCCAACATCCTAGCAATCTCAAAACCTTGTTAGGAGCTAAACACTGTAAAAGATAAAAAAAAAAAATTAAAAAAAAAAAACCTTGAATTCTGAAAAACCCTAGCCTGCCAAAGAGATGCTTTTCAAAATTCTACATCAGACCCACTTCCTATTCCTCAATGAATTATCGACCCTCCACAACCAGCGCAAGAGATGAGCTTCCTTCTTCTTCTTCAAGGCGGCGGTCTCAAAGTGCCCGGGATATACCTTTGCCAAAAACTTGCTCTTTTTACTTCCGGTTCGTAAAATATGTAATCAGCAACGAGCAAGACTTCTGATACAAGCAACGAAAACGCACATTCGAGCAAGGACTGCCGGGTCTTGCAAAGCAAGAGGCTAGCAACCATTTGCAATCCCATTTGCCACAATCTTCTCAGACACAACTGGCTTAGCACCCTTTGGGGCCACGCCAGCTGCCGGACCATTCTCTGCAACTTTCCCATTGTCACTAGCATGCACGGTTACCAAAGGGTCCTTGATTGAATCCGATCCAGCCTCCAAGGTTTTCTGGTTGAACTCCCCATTTGCCACTTCCTTCTTTTCATCAACCGGCTTTCCTTCCCACACCTGCTTCCGTATTCAGCAAACAGGGAAAATAACATCGATAACTTTCAAATTTCACCTGAATCATACAAGCAATGAAAAATAAGACGAAATATTAAGTAATGAACATTATATGAACCAACTCACCTGCTTCTGAAATTGCTGTTGCTTTGCTTTCTTCTCTTGGATGGTCTTTTGGCGGGTTTCATAAAACCCAAAGTCGTCCAGAATGCATGTCTTGCTTGAGTGCTCCTTGAATATTTTAACCAGTCTAAGCCCCGGCTCCAGCTTGACCTAAACAGCAAATTCAAATAAAACCTGTTTAGAAGCAAATATACAAACAAAATGAGAACAAGCAAAAGCATATACATATGTGGGAAGTAATTTAAACCTCTTGAGTGTCTCTGCTGTTTGTCACAGGCTTGTTCTCGTTGTTCTCAAGTGTAATGTGCTTTAACAAACTGTTGGGAACATCCTTAACAATGTGCCACTTGACAGGGAAGCAGCCATTCCACTTATCCTGTTGCCAGTACTCGACACTCTTGTTGAAATCAACAGGCCCAACCATCTCCGCCAGACCGACGAATTGCCCACTAGTATTAACCTACAAAATGAATCAAGAAAATTTTTAAAACTACAAATATGTCAATGGCAAATAAACTCATGTCAAGAACATGAGTCGAAACTCTTACCGAGAAGAAAAGGAATACAGGGCAGCCACCAGATTTCTCCTGAGCCTCCTGGTACGCTGCATGAAGTTTCTTGTTGCCGTTAGGTGTACTTGCCCAGACATTATACTTGATACTCTTGTGGACATCGTCCTCACTGTATGACTTTATAATGAAGAATTTGGCATCAGCATATTCCTCAGAGAAGTCTGCCTTGTTGTACTGTTCTCGGTCTGGAACAACAGCAGTCTTATCCTTCTCCTTGTCAGTAGTCGTTGCGTTAGTTGGCAGATTCTGGCCCTTCACTGCCAATGTGGCCGGCACAAAATCCTTTTGGTTCTTGGAGCCCTTGGCTCTAGGTCCTCTATTCAACTCATTCAAACCATCCATGTTCTCGTTACCATAACCGTAGTAGCCTCCATTACGCCCCCTCGGCTTATTATACTTGCCATCAACAGGCAGCCACCCCCGTCCACTCACTCGTGAGTCGTAGCCGTGATATCCAAAGCCCATACTGGATCTAATTGGGTTGCCATACTGACCATACATCTTGTTTGGTAACATTCTACTCATGTATCCCTGATTCAACGCGGGCAATGGTCTTGGGTGCAAGCCCTGTAGATCAAATGACAAATTATTGAGCTAATAACTAAATTCAATCGCGCTACAATAACATAATGATCAAAGAATTCCATATAATAACTTATGTGAGCAAAATGCATACCATGAACTGAGAACTAGGACGGTAATTCTGATTCCTCGAAGATGGAAGATGGTTTCCATTTGAAATTGAAGACGGGATAGTTGTGCTGGTCACAGGCCTCGACTGCCAATCTGAAAAAATCAGGGCATCTAAGTATGGGGTCGAATGAAAACTGTCAAAACAAACTCTTAGATCCTGAAAACCAGGAGTAGAAACACGACCTGGCAAAGGGCTCCTAGCATACGAACCATTTGAATTAAAAGGTAAGTTCTGATATGCCGGCTTCAAAGGCGTGGAACCGTTGTTCCCCTTGATGGCACCACCACTCACAATGCCGTTGGCATTCCCATTTGTCGTCTCCACAGGCAGTGGCTTTTGGTCAGCAGCAACGGAGGTGGATATGTCACTTTGAGGAACTGCAGAGCTAGGTGTATATGGTGCACTTGTTGGAGTAAGCGGCTGAAAATAGGGTGGATACTGGTAGTGCTGCGGCCCATACAGCTGACCATCATTTCCAATGGTGGGAACTGGGGAAGCAGCTGGTGAGTATGGGCCGTAAGGTGCATACCCGTAACCATGATGATACATCATAGACCCGTTATCCCCATAAACTCCCTGAAACGCAAATAAACATACATTGAGAACACAAAATATAATTTTTTAAAATAACAATACAAACGAAAAACAAAACCTTTTATTTTGACATCCACAGAAGTCCCCCAAAACCACTTCGCTGATTTTGAGTTCAAAACTAGACAACTTTTAAAGGTGACTTACGGAAGTCATCTCCACTCCATCCGGATTCACGTATCTCGGGTAGTCCTCCCAATCGTTACCAGTACCATCATAGCCTGCAAGAAACATACAATGAACAAACAAAGAAAACTAAATCAATTATCCATGTAATACTATCACAAACAACGCAAATCGCAATAACAAACTAAAAATTCTAAAATCATATATAATCAATATCACTGCACAAATTTCAAATATTAACTGACCTCCATAGTAAAAAGCTGTAGACTGATAACCGTTCGGGAGATAGCACATAGACGGATCAACGAAGTCCTGTAACAGTGGAGTTACGGACCGGTCGGATAATGGGATCTGACCATTCGCAGCATTGCCGGAATCAACAGTCCCGAATTGGTTGGCAGAGGGCTGCAAAGAAAGTGTCAAGTCAGACTAACATGAACTTTAAAACAGTCAACTTTAAAACTAATCCTAACAGTAATACAATGAAGATTGATTTTATCTACAGTTAAGGCAGAAAAAAGAGGTAAGAGATATAAACTTGATAATATTATAATTATACCTTCTTCGTAGGCTCAGGAATTTCCAAGGCCTTCGTTTGAGATTCTATTGACAACTTCTGTAGCAAATCTGCTGCTTCTATAGAAACGAAAAAAGTAAAGGAAAAACACGTGCCAATTCTTCAAACCAAAACCAATAAATAATAAAAGAGAAACTATAGAAATTAACATTAAGAAAACGCCTAAAATTAGGTGGAGAAATTCAAAAACCAAAAAAAAATAGTAAAATATAAAATAAAACTCAGACAACCCAATTCTTCAATTGAAAAAATCCTTGTCAATTCAAACAGTTGAATTCATCACGAATTCATCATCAAAATACACAACTACAAATCAAAACAGAGCAAAGAAATCATTAACAAAAAAAATAAAAACAATTACTCTAAGCATATAAAACGAGAAAAACGGAAGTAATAAACTCCGATCTACAAAATTACACGCGAAACTGGCACAAAAGAAACAACAGAGACCAAGTTCGATCAAGATTGAATCAAGAAACAACAGATCGGGAGAGACCCACAAGGGAAAACAAAAAAACAAGAAATACCCAGATGGGAAAATCGATTAAGGATACGATCTGCCTGAGCTACGTTGGCCATGACCAAGAATTGATATGCAGACCTTCTCTTCTTCTTCTTCTTCTTCTTCTGCTTCGGTGTTAAAACCCAGGAAAGTCTGAAAATTGGGCGTCTGGGGTTTTAGGAAGAAACAGAGAGAAAGAAAGAGAGAGAGAGAAAGATAGAGAGAAACCCTAACAAAAGCAGAGAGAGAAAGTGTAGAAAGGAGGGAACAACGGGTCTCACAGCCGCCAAGGGTTTGGGTTTTTGGAAAGAGAGGGTTTTGTTCATCCAAAAGCGGTGATTCAAATAGCACCACGGCTTTTCAATTTCCACTCGATGATAAACTCACCCCCGTGTCAAGTCGGTGATCTCATCGACCCTCTCCTATTGGTTGAACTTGCCACGTGTCGTCAACGTAACCATTGGCTCAATTGATTTTGTTTCTTCATGTCCAAGGCGAGATTTGATTGGGGGGTGAGGTCACCCGCGGGGAGGTGCCTTTGGCAACTCTTATTGAAACCTGACTAGTTGTACCTTTTTGGAACCCTAATTACAAAAGGACAAAAATGTCCCCATCGATTTGGAAATTATGGCAATCTTGCCCCTACGTTGGAATATTGTCTTTGGCCTCTGAGTGAGGGCATTTTCGGGTGGGAATTTATGGCAAGAGACGTGCTCTTTCAGAAGACTTCTATTTTTTTTTTTTTTAAGTTCATACAAAAATAGAATTAACTAGTTCATTTTTTTTTTTTTTTTTGTAAGTTAAACCCGCGTAGAGACCGAGTGAAATTTGAAGGAAAAAAATCGAAGGTTAAAAAATGTTTTTTTCCTCAAAAAAGGATTTTTTTTTTTTTTTCAATTTGTAAAATAACTTTTGAATTTTTTTTTTTTTTAGATTAGAAGATTAGATGGATCCCGTTTGATTCTTTTTTTTTTTTTTTTTTCAAACGATTAGATAGATCCCATTTGATTCTTAAATAACGGAAAAGCCCCTCGGAGAAAATTACAAAAAAATCCATTTCCCATTTGAATAGCAAAATAAAATCCAAATCTTAAATAAAAAATAAAAAGATATGCACCTTAAAGTGAAATAGGAACAGTTTAATAAAGCTTTTTAGAACTATTCTTGACATTTTAAGTCTAAGGAGGAGTTTGGAAATCATTCCAACTCTAATTTATTTCAATTTTTTTTTTGTCTTTTTCTTAAAAAGTTTTTGTCTTTTTTCCAAAAGGTTTGTTGTCTTTTCTGAAAATTCAAAAAAATTTACTATTACAACTAAAATATTTCAACTCAAACTAACACACCAAACACCCCCTAAAAGTTGCTTGAAAAAGTATTTTGATAATTTATCAAAAATGTTTCTGATTTTTAAAAGAGTTTTATGTTAAAGTTAAAAAATATAACTTCTCAAAAAAATTCTTATGAGTAGACCTGAAAACCAGGGCCCTTTGGACGAGACTTTGGAAATGAAGTTTTGCCGTTGGTACTTTTAGAGTTGAGATGAGTTTTGTAAATGTAGATTTGAGGTAAAAAAATTTTCGGGAAAAAGTTGTTTTGGAATTTTGTATTTAGTAAAAGAATAATTGAAAAAATTGATGTTTTCATATGCATATTTTGTTGATTTTTATATTTAAAAAAATTGAGAAATAGTGAATTTTTACCAAAGACTTTGGTAACCCAAAAGTTTGCCCAAGCACCGTTTGTAAACCAGACAATGAAACCGTCTGAAAAAGTGCCCCAAACAGGGCTTTAGCTAAGAGTTTAAGGTAGATATTCTAAACTCTACTTTGACATTTTTATAATCTATTAAGGGTTAGTTTGGTGTTAAAGTTTAAATTTAAATTTTTGTTTTTTTTTTTTTAAGTTTTTTGTCTTTTCTGAAAAAAAAATTTTTGTCTTTTCTAAAAAGTTAACAAAAATTACTATTCAAACTCAAAAATTTCAACTCAAACTCATTCACCAAACGGATCCTAAAAAATTTTAAAATCATTTTGACTTCGGAAGTTCTTTTAAAATGTGATTCTCAAACACTAACCGAAAAAGACAACTTTTACCTCTGCTTTTCTACTAACTAAAAACAAAAAAACATTGTCAAATTGGCTCATAGTCTGCTCAAGTTCGACCAATTTAGACAAAATTCAAGTTTACCCCTTAAATTTTGGACGTTGACACCAATTACTCACCGAATTTAAATTTGTAGCATATGTTTCCCCAAACTTTGAAATATTTGCAAATTAAGAACTTTAGAAAAATGCTACAAAATCATGCATTAGATTGATTTTTGCCACAAAAAAAATATATAATATTGTAATAAATGTTATAACATGATATCATAAATATTTATTTGTTTATTTTAAATTACCAATTACAATTACTAGTTGGAATCCATAATGATACCTGCTAGTCATTTCCGTAAACGGGTTACCAATTTGTTACTTTTATCAGTAAGTTACCAATCTGTAAACACCTCAACCGATAGATTAACAGTTGGTTACCGATCGGAACCACCTCTACCGGCTGGTTATCAATCGATAACCCTTTACTTTACCGACTGGTGACCAGCCACTAGTTACTTATTAACCAACCGACAATTAGTTACCATTCAATACCGTCTAGTTACCAGTCACTAACCATCTAGTTACCCATCAGAAACTACAGAAACTACTAAGTCTGCCAAAGTTTTGGGATTTTGTCATCAGAATATTAAAAAAACACCAGACTCCACAAAAATCATAAAAAAACAAATCACCAAAAATACATACACTAAAAATAGTAATAATTATAATAATAGTTGGAAAGAAGCGCCTTCGGTCACAGGTAGAGTAGTAGATCTCCTCGTGTGGACTCGATCTAAGATCAGAGGAGTGGATCTCCTCCTCCACGTAGCCTCTCCACATAGCCCCCCACGTGAAGATCTAATGTCCGACACCAACGACCATGAGAGATTAGACACAGCTGGCATCGAATGGAGAGTGATAACAACGGCAGCGTCTGGTGCTGAGGTTGTTGAGCCGGAGATCTGTTCACGACAGAAGTTGTATGGGGGAAGATGGTTAAAGCTGCGAGAGGTCGCTACGAAAGCTGTGATCGAAGCTCTAGCTGGAGGAAAACGCGGTGTGGAAGAGCTTCCTCGTTCCATGCGATTACATCAAAGATAGGGTGCGTAGAGATTCGTGAGGAGAAAACGGCGTGATGGGAGGAGATCTGGAGATTGCGGCGGATCTCCTCCATGCCGGTTTGAAGTAACGCGGAACTAGACCACTGTCATGGTCGGAAGACAATCGGTGACTGTGGAGAGAGATAAGCAAAGGAGAGAAGGAGATATGGGGAGGGGAAAAAAAAAAAAAGCGGGCCGGAGTGTTCATCGGAATATAGGGGAGAGAGAGATTGGGGCGGGGGCTGCGTGAGATGGAAGGGTCAGAGAGAGTAAAAAAAAAGAGATTAAAAATTTTAACTTAATTTACTAAATCATCATTCTGACATTTTTCCTATGGTTTTTAAGTTGCGGTGAAAATCAGTCACACTTAAATTTTATGGCATGGGGTCTAATTGTCTCTCGCAAATTTTCCCATTTTGTTAGGTTGGTTAATGGAAATTGAGGACAAATC
Source organism: Ficus microcarpa (assembly GCA_025413485.1). Classification (NCBI taxonomy): domain Eukaryota; kingdom Viridiplantae; phylum Streptophyta; class Magnoliopsida; order Rosales; family Moraceae; genus Ficus; species Ficus microcarpa. The sequence goes on from CM046384.1 coordinate 24,490,158, forward strand.
ACATGTCTACCTCCTAAATAATGCCCCGCACCCCCTACCCCATCGAACTTTAAAACGTTAGCATTTTTTTTTTTCTTTTGATAGTTTTGTTAACGAAAAATCATATATCACATAAAGGTCAAAATTAAAAGAGTAATTTAGTAAAAACACAAATTAAAATTTCAAAAGTTCTCTTGCAAAATGAAGTTTAAAAAAAAAAAACCCTCAGAAATATATAAATATAAGAAGGAGAACTTCTTTAACCTTAAAAAGAAAAAAACAACAAAGATGCCAGTAAAATCATCTCCTTGTTCGACGGCATTCCACCTCCGACAACGACGGCATCCACTCTAGCTCTCCATTATGTCCACCCCAACCCCAAATCACATTTAAAAATAGAAAAATACTTAGGACACAAACTCTAATATTAACTTTTAAGTATCAACTTATATAACATATGGTTGCCATTTTTTAAATTAGTAAGTGATTAAAGTATTATCACATTAATTGATTGTTTCTACTAATGAAAATATAACATGTGAGTTAGTACTCAAAAAGTTTGGATTAGAATTGTGTCCCTAACATCTTTTAAAAATATAAAGGAATGTTTGAAATACCAACTAAAGTTGGAGTTTTGAAAATGTTTTGATTGAAAATGAGTTAATCTTTGGATGTGTGTTTAGTTGAAAATAAATTGTGATAGGTAAGTAGTATAAAACTTGAAATATGCTTTAAAAAATAGCGATATAGATCTTATAATTCGTTCCTCTCGTCAAAAAGAAAAAAAAAATCTCAATTTGAAATAAAAAAATTATGGAGTTTTAAAATTTGAGTTTTTTAAAATTAAAAAAATAGAGGGTGTGTTTCGTGAATGAGTTTAGTTTAAGATTTTTAAGTTTCAATAGTAATTTTTCAGAAAAGACAAAAAACTTTTTCAGAAAAAGACAAAAATCATGATAAAAAAATACAATTTAGTTTAAAATGAGATAAAAACCAAACTCACCCAGAGATTTAGAGACATGAATAATGAAATTTGTTTAGTTTTTAAGCAAAAGTCAACAACATTTGAAATATTCCAACTGGAATGTTCAATCGAAACAGACCTTAAATTTTTAGGGGTGATAAAGGGAAAAAAAAAAAAAAAAAAGTATTAAAACAACACAAAATGACAAAATAATTTGACCAAATTATTGCACAATATGAAAAAGTGAATTCTCAGTTAGATAATAGATTCATTTGCTTGGTGTATAACTAGTATTCAGGGACGAAGCATCATTTATATAAACTAGTACGAAAGATAAGCCTCTCCCTGTTAATATTAAAAGAAAAAATTTGTTTTACTTTTATATTTTAGTTATATTTCTCGTTGTTTCTTACTGTTAAATTACTTATGGTTACTTGTATTTTACTTATTTTTCTCTGGCAACCGGTGATCAGAGCTAGAGATACCATCTTTCATGAAAAATAAAAATAATTGGTGGAATATTAAGAGTAATTTACATATCAGATTATTCTAAGGTGATCAGCATCAGACTATTGATGATCTTGTGTTGAAATTGAAAAGTAATCTATTAGATTAACAAAAATAATCTATCGCAACAATCGGTTTCAGCAAGCAATGTCCGGATCAGTTGTCACTGCTAGTTACAAAAAAATAATTTGACAACTCTCCTACGATTGATGCTAGAGTTCAAATCTGGAGACTGCCCATCTCCTTTGAAAATGAAATTTATTATGCTAAGACTATGAAAAATATTTGCGACCCATGCTGGAGATGGCCAGCCATATTTATTGAGAAGGGAAAATAATATACTAGATTGTCAAAGATAATGTATTATTTTATCTCCGGTAACTGCTACCAGCGAGTGGCATCGTGGACCTGCCAGCGGTCACTGCTGTTCCATGATATCTGGTAGACTACTATCAGGAATTTAGTGGGTTACTCTTTTTTATTGATAGGGCAATTTTGACAAGAGATATGTCTTAACTTTTGACTTATCCATCCCTAAAAAACATATATACATATCTAGATATTCAAATATGAAATTACTGTAGCTGGAAAAATAATTTAGTTACATATATATATGTATATATGTATGTACACACTAGGTGATATGCACGTGCATTTTAGTAAGTTCATTAATTTATTGTGAAATTATTTATATGTAAATATATGTTTAAGTATATATAGATGTAATTAACCAAAAAATGTGTAAATATGAAGAAGAATATTGTTAAGAAGAGAATATTGTTAAAAATGAGTGAATATGAGTACATATACAGCATATATTACTGTTAAGAAAGAACAAATGTTAGCGAAAGAACACTTCTTCCACAGAGGCTGAAGCATAAATCATGAGAAACAAACAAACAAATCGGAGGAAAAGAGAATCAAAACTTCGGCCTCCTGCTTTCAGAATCCTCTGAAAATCTCGTAAACAAAGAAGGCTACAAAGGACGTTCTATACTTTAGACAGGAAAAAAAAAAAAAAAAATTGGAGCTCCGGAGCCCAAATCCAACAAAATCAAATTAATATCCAAAATCCAAGCTAATATTTTCAATCAAAATCTACAAATTCTCATAAAACAAATGAAATCAGTGAATAACATCTATGCATAAGAGAAACGAAAAGAAAGGAAAAAAGAAAAAAACGAAAATAATATTCCGAATTTGAAAGTTAAAAACTTGCATTTTTCTTTTTTTTTTTTTTTCTTTGGATAAGAAAGGATAACAGAAATCCTTTTCATGGAAATACGTCTTGCCCACATCACCCTTTTCCCCAAGCTTGCGACAAACAATATCTATATACATAAAATATATATATATATATATATATATTTTCCTGAACATCTATATACATTGATCAAGTACAAGCGATTGTTCTCCAAAAAATGGACTACAAATCAAGTAAAAAACCAAAAAATTTCGTCTGTCAATCTCTACATCAGTTTTCCTAGTTCAGGAAAATAACAATCATGCCTGAAGAACTATCACAAGTCATTGCAAAAGAAAATCAAAATTCAGATGGAAAAATAATATCGAAATCCGGAAAACATAAGCGGAAAAAAAGGCTTCAAGGTCTACCAGGCTATTGTGGAAGCCAATTGCAGGCACGTACAAGCATTTCCTGTATCTCTCTTCCCCACTTATACTGAAAAGAGCTTTAATCCGTTTATGTGTTTAATCTAAAAGTGAATTAAAAATCGATTCGTTTGGTTGAGGCATTATGTCGAACATATGGAAGGCAAGACAAGAACAGAGTCGGATCAGCTACATGGTCTGTGGTGCTGAAGAATTCGAATAATAATTACAAATTGATTCATTTAATATTAACACGCAACACCATCAGATTAATAAATCACATAAAAATCATATCATATTAAATCATAACTTCCACGATCTGAGCCTTGATGAGTAAAGAAGTCGAGGTCCAGAGCTACAGAAAGAGAGAGAGAGAGTGGGACAGGAATAGAGCGAGAGGAGGAGAAAGGAGGAGCTGAGGAAACAGAAACAGAGTGTGAGAGAGAGAGATATGGTGGTAACATGAACAGAGCGAGATGAGGAGGAAGGAGAAGCTGAGGAAACGGAAAGAAAAAGAGAAACGAAGAGTGAGAGAGAGAGACATGGCAGTATAGCAACAGACGAGTATAGCAACGGAAAGAAAAAGTGCCATCTGTCATCTTAAACCAAACAAGAGAACATGACAAATGCACATAAGTACTTTTTAAAAAACTGATATATGGATCACCGTACACTTACAAATTGCCTATCCACAATCTAGTTATAATAACCAAACTAAGTGAAACTAAACTAAAAAATATGAATCAATAGTTTGAGGAAGCCAAAAAAACCATTCACACAGTGCTGTCATCCTAAACCAACCAAGAAAGCATGACATAGACACATCGGTGCTTTTTACAAAACTGCTATAGGATTATGATCCAGTTACAAACTGCCTCTTCACAATCTAGTTACAATAACCAAATTAAATGAAAACTAGACTAAAAAATGCGAATTAGTAGTTTGAGGAAGCCAAAAGAACTCTTCACACAGTGCTAGCTATCATCCTAAACCAAGCAGGAAAGCATGACAAATGCATATCGATACTTTTTACAAAATTTATATGGAGATTACGGTCCGGTTATAGATTACCTCTCCACAATCTAGTTACAATAACCAAATTAAATGAAAACTAAACTACAAAATAAATAGTTTGAGGAAGCCAGAAAAACCATTCACACGGTGCTAGTTGTTATCCTAAACCAAGCAAGAAATGATACAAACCACACCAACATCGTGACAAAACCCGATACCAAATCTAGACACAACAACCCAAGATCTTTTCAAGTTTGATGGAAACTACGACCAGTGTTTAGCGAAGCAAGAACCTTGGTATGGTGAAAACGCCACAAATGGTTATGGAAGTCCGTTTGATAAGTCAATTTGAACGCTACAAGGAATCCTTGATAAGTTCGGATAAGTTTCTTCAAGAACTGAAGAAGAATAACTCACAGTATGAATAAACATCAAAATCTTTATTCCATAATCTGATAAGTCAGCCTTATATAGCTGAAAATATACTTGTAAAATTCCTAATCTACCCTTAAGGATAAACATGACAAAAAACCTAAAAAAGATTAGATTTATCTAAATAAATTTAGATTTAAAAAGATACCTAAATTCAAATTTCAAACTAAAACTTTAAAACTCAAATACGATTACAAAGAAATCAAATATTGATCAGATCTTAGAAACTTCTTGAATTTTGTTTTGAATCTTGAACTTCTTGAAACTTGAAAGCGTAATCTTGACTTGATTCTTTGTTGGGAAAAACGACCACATCAGCTGGAGTCATCCATGCACGTTTATCCACATCAAGAAAGCATGATAAAATGCACTTTAGTGCTTTTTACAAAATTGATATAGGGATTACGATCCAGTTACATATTGCCTTTCCACAATCTAGTTACAATAACCAAACTAAATGAAAACTAAACTAAAAATACGAATCAATGGTTTGAGGAAGCCAAAAAAACCATTCAAATAGTGCTAGCTGTCATCCTAAACCAAGTAAGAAAGCATGACCTTAAACCTGAAAAAACTATTCACATAGTGCCAGCTGTCATCTTAAACCAAGCAAGAAAGTATGACAAATGCACATCAGTGCTTTTTACAAAACTGATATAGGGATTATGGTCCAGTTACAAATTATCTCTCCATAATCTAGTTACAATAACCAAATTAAATGAAAACTGAACTTAAAAATATGAATCAATAGTTTGGGGAAGCCAAAAAGACCATTCACACTGTGCCAGTTGTCATCCTAAACCAAGCAAGAAAGTATAACAAATACACATCGGTGCTTTTTACAAAAATGATATAAGGATTATGGTCCAGTTAGAAATTGCCTCTCCAAAATCTAGTAACAATAACCAAACTAAATGAAAACTAAACTAAAAAATACGAATCAATAGTTTGAGGAAGCCAAAAAAAAAAAAAAAAAAACCATTCATACAGTGCCAGCTGTCATCCTAAACCAAGCAAGAAAGCATGACCTCAAATCCTAAAAAATCATTCACACAGTGCCAGGTGACATCCTAAACCTAGCAAGAAAGCATGATAATTGCACATCGGTACTTTTTACAAAACTGATATAAGGATTATGGTCCAATTACAAATTGCCTCTCCACAATCTAGTTAAAATAACCAAACTAAATGAAAACTAAACTAAAAAATACGAATCAATAGTTTGAAAAAGCCAAAAAAAAAAAAAAAACCCATTCACACAGTGCCAGCTATCATCCTAAACCAAGCAAGAAAGCATGACAAATGCACATCGATGCTTTTTATATGTTATATAGATATATTTTTTCTCGTTGACTTATTAAACAAAAATTAAAACAAGGCCATTGTAGCCTTTATATGTAATAGCCAATCTTTTTACAAATTCACGATTTCCTTTTTAAGGAATCGATATTTGTACTATATATGTTTATGTGAAATATATGGTCTGATTTATCACAATATGTATGGGTTTTTATAACATTATAAGACTTAATAATAATTTACTTAGTCAAGTATGAGGCCTTTTGATGAAAAAGGCAGAATAAGAATTTATGATTTTGTTCCGATCAAAATTTGACTAGGATGATTTAGGATATGATTAAGACAGTACTACAATATAACAAACAGTATGAAAATTATACTATAATAAACCTTCATTACAGATAAAGAAGTAAGAATAAGGCACGAGATCACTCTAGAAAAATCCGGTATAATATTTAGAGCAATAAGGACTCAGTAATTTCGAGTCTTAAGAAAAACCTACACGCGATCCAATTAATTGTAGATAAATTCTGGACTGCAAATAATATTGCAATACTGTTAATAGTTGAAAACAATATTTGTAATATCTGCATTAGTAAGAAAATGGACTGCATATTAAAGGAAAGGCCAAACAGAGTCCTAATTGGAGGACATCTCATCATGAATAAATATGTGAATATTGGGATTTTTGGAAAAAATTGGAAAGAATTATGTGGATGATTATGAAGAGATTTCTTGGCCTACAAGAGCTCCACATGGCCGACCACCTAAGGGGATTTATGAGCAAATATTTTATTTTGGAGACAAATATGTAATTTTAAAAATAAAAATAATTGTTGGAAATTAGGTATTTTTCACCTATAAATAGGTGAGGTGGTGTTGTTGGTGGACCATTTAGTTGAGCCCCAAAATTTTAGTTCTCTTCCAACTTTCCTCTAGTCCTAGGAACCGAAGAGAGAGAGAGAGAGAGAGAGAGAGAGAGAGCAAGAAGTGACCGGTTGGTGTAGGAGGAGTGAGAAGGAAAATTTTTGTCTCAACCCAAAGTCTAGACCAATCATTCCAACCTAGAGGTATTCCTCTTAACCCCTTTAAGCATTTCCTTAAGTTTAATTAGAGATTTACATGTATTTCAAGCTTGGAATGTAAGAGCATAAGCCCATTCTTTTTGTTTTTCCATGCTATAGTTCTTGTGTGATTAGCATATGCTTGATCTAGGTTTAGATGATCTTGATTGCCAAGTTTAAGCATGAATGTGGTGATATGCCTTAGAAAAAATGAGCGAATTATGTATGCCTATCTTATGTTTGTTGAAATGTCCTCACATGCTTAAATAAAAATATTTTATGAATGATGGTGATGGTGATGGTGATGATGTTTGATGTATGAGGATTAAGGAATAAACTTATAAACCTAATTTGGTAAGTTAAGTAAGGTTACCTATTTGGTTTTTGTAAGTAAGATGAACAAGTGCATGAATGATGAATATATACATAACGTGCTGCATGATTGATGTAGGCTCACGATTTCGACCGTTTAAGGTAAGGTGTGCAGATTTTTAAGTAAAAATCAACAAAATACAAAACTGCTAATTTTTGGAATGAGCTGAATAGTAATTTGGAAACGTAATTTTGAGGCCCTTAAGAAACCGAATTTGGACAAAGTCAAAACTGCAAAGTTGTAGAAAATGGTAAATCCTAGGGGGCTACGTGAATATTTTTTGAAAAACAAGCTCCAAAGGCTTCCGTTTTTATAAATTCTGGAACCTGATCGGCCCAGACATTATGCACGGCCAAGATGTATCAAAAAGGAAAACGGATAGGTTAAAGGCCGAATCAAGTTTTGAGCAAAGAACAAAAGTTGTAGGATTCATTGAGATCTACAACTTTCAAGGGAAGACTTTTTCGAATTCCAAACTGATTTAAAGATAAAACTAAATTTCTTTTGAAACAGTGCATGAATAGGAAATTCCTGCACACGCATTGACAACTAAAGTTACAGAACTATTTTTTTAAAAGTAGTTTTCAGAATTGTACAGTTTTACTATCTTTGTCCAAAAAGGAACTACAGTTTTACAGAAAATGGTTTTAAAAGATTGAAATTTTATAAATGATTTTAAAAGACAATTCACAAGATATTGTAAGAGAAAGGAATAAAATGGATCAAGTTATTTGAAAAAAATTGGTAACAATGTTATGACGGATAGTAATCAGATATAATACCAAAATCAATATATTGGGTTTTGTATCCAAGGTTACCCATAGTAACCAAATGAGATACTAATTTAATCTGTTAGATTTTGCATCCAAGGTTACTTATAGTAACAAAATGGAATACCATTGTAATATGTTGGACTTGTAACTAGGGTTACTTATGGTTGTTAAATTGGATACCAACATTGAATGTTATGGTTTACAATAAAATAGGATGATCCTTATCTTACTCCCCTAATTTGAAACAGGAGGGTAACCCATCGTTGTGCCTCATTGGAACAACAAACCCAGAACCTAGGATGACCCGTAAGTACAACTCCGCCTACAGCATAGGCAAACAGTTTTATTGCTTTGCTTGCTTTTCAAAGCTCATGCATTATTAATGTTTGTAATGCATATGTTGTATGTTATATTATTGTGGCATCATGAAAACATGCCCACTAATGATAAATCACATGATAAGAATGTGATCAAATTTCAAGTTAGAAACTAATTTCAAAACATTGTTTTTAAGGAACTGTTTTCAAGTGAGCAACTGTTTTCAAGAATGAAACTGTTTTTAAGAAAGAAATTGTTTTCAAGTATGATGTTAAGCAACTTTTCTCGTGTCGTACCGACTTACCACGGGGCGGCTTTAGTCCATGGTTTGAGTTAGACAGAGTTGGCCGCCCTAACTACTCTATGACTACGCACCATGGTACGTACACTTATGTTATATAAAGGCCCAAAAATATGCTAACCTAAGAAAGCATAATGAAAGCATAATTGGTACATGCATTGTTTTATTATGAAATGTTTTGTGGGATGATAGTTGTACTTGCTGGGCGAAAGCTCATGACTTATGTTTATGCTGTAGGTAAGCCGCCTATTGACAATATTTGATGCAAGACGGTGGGGCATGGCATGGTTATCTGTGAAACTTCGGGTTGGATAACACTACGCGTTTTGAAATAAAATGTTTGTAGTTGTTATTTAGTAAGATATGCTATGTGTTAAATATGTTTGAAACTTCAATTTATAGTTGAGCAAGTATATATATATAAGTACGTGGTTGAGCGATGTTTCTAGTTAAAAAAAAACTCCATATTTCTGCGATATCAACTAAGTTAAGTAATTAAGTAAAATAAGTATGGTAACGGCTTACGTAAGGTGGGTCGTTACATTACATAGGTCATTACATTATACCTCACAAAGATACCTTATCCATGGAATATGAAATTGGTAAAACATTAACTATTTCTCTATGGCAGTCAATGTAGTTTTATTTATTTGTTAAATCTTTCACCAATAATATCACACTAAATATGTTTTTTTCTTTTAAGGAAACAACAACGCCAATTTTTAATATAAATTATTTAATATAAGATGTCCAAATTACCCTTGTATTGTCCGTGCACATTTTGTATATTAGGCTATGTTTGGTTGGAATAATGGAGAGCAGGAAGGATGGAGAGATTTAGAAGGATGGAGAATGTGAATGATGGAGGGTATTGTATAAATCCTTTATATTGTTTGGTAAGAAGGAGGAAGAGTTGAAAGTATTGATGCTAATTTATTTTGAATTAATATATTTTCCCTTTCTAATTTTTTTTTAATAATTTTTTTTGGAGAGAATAATCTTTTCAAGCTCAAATGAAGGGAGAGCTTGCATCCCAGATGGATGAAGGCCCCCTCCACCTCTCCTCTCCCTCTAGTCCTCCCTCCAACCAAACAACAGATGAGGACTCTCCCTTTACCTATCTCCCTTCACCCCTCTCCATTCATCCATCTCTCCCTCTAACCAAATATACTTTTGCTTTATGAGCATGCCTGTGTTATGTTTATTAAATGTTTTTTGGATATAGTGAAAAATAATCTTTAGAAATGGATGCATTTGAGTTTTTTTTTTTTTTTTTGATGAAAATAAAAGTATTTCAAGAAGATATGGTTAACAATATAAGATTAAAGGAAATAAAGAAACCATAATTAAAAAAAAAAAGAAGGAAAAAAGTGAGGATGCATTGGAGAATAACTATTCTGAGAGGGGCAAGTTCAAAGGAGGAAGGGTAAGGTTTTAAGAAAAATGACAATATAATGAAATAAAATAAAATGACCAAAATAAATGGATGAAATTTGAATTTTAACCAAAAGAAATTATTATATAGAAAGTTTACTAAAAAATATGTGACAAAGAAAATGATATTTAAATATAGGCATATTTATTTAAAAACAATTAATAAGACAACTAGGGAAATTTTAAGTAAGGACGAATTTGAAAAAATTCTCACATATTAGAGAAAAAAATAAAGTAAAAATTTTTTTGGTGATATACATTTAATTCTTAAAAGGAGTGCAAAAGAATCTAAAAAAAAATCATGGGTAAATATTTATGAAAAAAAAAAAGGAAAAAAAAAATCAAAATGCTAGTTTCAATCAAAACGAGAGTTCGTTTTGATTGAAAAGTTGATTGCATTAAAGTTTTTGGACATCTTATATATAGTTAGATACTGAATCCCAACCTCGGTACCAAACCTGACCCCGACCTTGACCTTGACCTTGACCATGGTCGCGAAACCCGTCTCCTACCCCTATCCAGAAACCCGACCTCAATTCCTTGTCCCGAAACCTAACCCCAACGCCTGTCCCAAAACCCGAACTCGACCCTGACCCTAACACCTGTCCTGAATCCCGACCTCGATCTCGTCCCAAAACCTGACCACAGCCACAAATCTCGACCCTGATCCTTGTCTCAAAACTCAACCCCAATCCCCATTCTGAATCCCGACCCTAACTCCTATTCTGAAACCCAACCCTAATCCCTCATCCTGAAACTCGACCATAACCTAGCTCCTAAAACCCGATCCAACCTTCATCTTGAAACCCGACCTAACCCGACCCGACCATGTCTCTATCATGAAACCTGATCCCGACCCCGACCTCGACCTCGACCCTGACCACTGTCTCAAAACTCGATCCCAATCCCTATTCTGAAACCTGACCCAAACTCCCATTCTAAAACCCACCCCCCTCATCTTGCAACTCGACCCCAACCTAGTTCTTGAAACCTGATCCGACCTCCGTCTTGAAACCCAACCCGACCACCATCTTGATCTCAACCTCCATCTTAAAACCCAATCTCAACCCCAACCCCGACCACAAGCCCAAATCCCGACCCCAAACCCAGTCTTGAAACTTGACCCCAACCCTTATCCCAAGAACCGACCAAAGCACCTAGCTAGAAAAACAACCCCAACCGCTGCCCCAAAACTCGATCGTGACCCATGCCTTAAAACCTGACCCAGCCCCAACCCAGGCTTCAAAACCTGACCCTGACCTCGCCTTGAATCCTGAACCTGACCCTGACCCTAGTTACGAATCCCCAACCCTGACCCGACCTAGGTCCAAAATCTTGACCCCAAACCTGACCGCATCCTCGTCCTGAAACCCACACCCTTGAGCACCGTCTGAAACCCGATCCTGATTTTGGTTCTGAATCTCGATCTTGATCTCGGTCCCCAAACTCGATCTCGACTCCCATTCCAAAACTCGGTTTTGAGCCCGATCCCAAATCTTGACCCCAACCCCAATCTTGAATCCCATCTCCGATCTCGAAAGTCTACTTTGATCTAGGTCCCAATTCTCGATCTAGATCCTCAAACCAAGTGGATTTTTGAAAAAAATTTTTTAACTCATCTTGCTAAAAATTGTTTTCAAAACATACAGAAAACTACAAAATGTTGTTGTTGTTGTTTTTTTTTTTTTAATTTTGTACTTTTTTGTAACTTTGATTTAAAAACTATTCTCGAAAAACAATAGCCAAACATATTGCTTGATTTTAAAGAACAAAAATAGTATTTAAAAAAAAAAAACCTCTTTTTAAATCGTATGGCCGAACAAGCCCCAAATGTGTAGTTTTTTAGTACACTTTTTTTTTTTTTTTTTTTGTTTGGGTATACCATGGTTTACTAATGGTTAGGTTCCTGTTATAGTTTTGACAAACCCAAATGTTGAACAAGGTCAATATGCTCTTGATAATCTTCCGGTGTCAAGCATCCTATAAATCGACAGCAACGAGAAAATCCCAAAGGGAAAAAAAATAAAGGCAAAAGAATTCGATATGATCTAGTTCATATAGCGGAGGACTTGAGGTGAGCGACAACACAAGGAAGATTGCTGTCCGTGGGATTCTTGTAGTGCTCGAGATCTTCTTCTCGGTAATGAAAGCACTCTTGGGCAAAGAGAGAGAGGCGGATCTGGTGCAATCATATAACGGAGTGTCAAGCGGGAGCTCATATATCGCCTTATCAGTTTTTGAGTTGCTTTGCAAGCTCGCTGACCGATATTGAAACAACAATCATCAAAGGATTGGAAAAGAGTTGGAGAGATGTAGGAGATGAAAAGTTGGAGGCAGGGATGGAGTTAGACATTAATTTAGTGTGGTGTCTACGATTTTTTTTTTTTTTTAATGAATGACATTTATATATAAAAACTAAAGGATAGAATTTTTGGGTACGTAATATGGAGATTGTTTACTTTCTGAGGGAATAAATTAGAAAAATCATAAAATTTTTGGAGTAAGATTGAATTTTTAAAAAAAATTCAGAAAGACAACAGCTCTCACTTAACTACACTGGTTGGAGGGGAACTTGAAAGATGAGTACTCTTGAGGTAGCAACCTGAACCAAAATAATTAGAATGTATAGCTTGAATTGTACGGTGAACATTTAATGATTAAAAAAACAAAAATCTAAGAACTCATTAAAAATGAACAGTTATTATTCAAAAAAAAAAATGAACAGTTATGATATTTGAAAATCCAAAAAATAAATAAATAAATAAATAAAAGATGGAAAAAAAAAAAAATAAAAAAAGAGGAAAGAATAAAGAGAAATTATTCCATGGAACGGATGTACCACGTCAATATTCTTACGTGATACACCCGATCAATAAAAAGTTAACATGTATATATACATATCAATTCTAGAAAATCATATTTCTCTCTTCTTGTGCATTTTACCTTAATTGTTTAGGCAAAATCATTATCAATACTCCATTTAAATCTCTTTAATTAATTAATTATTAATTACATCCTCAACTCTTAGAAAACTTATTTTCTACGTAATTATTTTAGGAAATCTTCTTATGCTCTCCCTGCCCACAAGGTTTTTCTTTTAACAAAATATTGCATGTATAAATACTTGAATTTGATCTCGACGAGGAAGATATTATCAGCATCCATAAATTTATCACATGCGCACATGACCAAGTGTTAGGTAATGCCAATTCATCAAAGGAAGCATTAAGGTTTCATCATATATGCATGATTTCACAACACTTTGTGTTCAACCACTAACTCTGATTCGTTGTATACGCTTTGTGCGTCTCCACCTTTTTTTCCACACTTATTTTTTAAAATCTATTCCCACATACAATAGACATAAATAAAAAGGGAGATGATTATGTAGTAGTCCATGATATACTATTTAAAAAATTGGAGAGGCTTTTGATGGGTGATGGAGCGTAGGCTCATCCTTCTAGTTTCTAAATTAATTAGATACAAAATAAAATTTTTTTTTTTCAGGAATTAGTAATTTTATTTAAAATATTAATTAGTATGAGAGATTTATGTAAAATGTAATGATAACAAAATGAACAAAGTAAAATACTGTTAGAGAGAGAATAATGTAAGATCAAATTCAAGTATTTATAAATGCAATATTTTGTTAAAAGAAAATTTTCTTTTGCGCAAGGAGATGGCTATGGAGAATAAGAAGATTTCCTAAAATAATTACACAGAAAATAAGTTTTTTAAGGGTTGAGGACCTTTTTGTTTAAAATTAACAAATAAAAGAGATTTAAATAGAGTATTGATGATGATTTTTTTTTCTTTGAAAGGGAAATTATCATCTAAATTAAAATTGGGTACGAACACCAATATAAGAGATGAAATAACTCTGTGATAGAAGAGATATAACCATCGACCAAAATCAATTCCATCAGCAAAATCTGATAAAGCTCAGTGAAGAGGACATAAGCCGAAATCTAGTGACAGTAAAATTCTTTAAATTCCTTGACAATCCTATAATCAAGCATATACAAAACTCTTTTAAAAAGAAAAACATCTACAGTCAATAGAATATTCCAATCAATCGAGAAACAGTCACTTGCAGCATAAAGACTGCAAGAAATTCCGCATAGCCCTAATACTAACGGAACCCATAGACATATACCGCTAGAAAAAAACTTAAGTGAAACCCGCACACGAAAACAAACTAGAAGTGGAGGAACTACCTCATTTATTAAAAAATTAAAATTAAAACATAAAAACAAAGCATGAATATAAAAATATCATTGTTCGCTAAATTCTTTCCTAACGTGGAACAACCAATCCATCATATGTCACGACTCAGAGTAAATTAATCGGCTCGATTGGAGGTTTGAGATCGCCGCACTAACTGTCAGATCACCAAGGCATCGCTAGATCCCAAACCGTCAAAAGTTTACCGGGTTAGATCTGGTCGAAAAACTCCTAATATGACCCTCTAAATCCATCTCCACAGAGATCACTGAACCGTTGATCACCTTTTCCACTTATAGCATCGGCTGCAGAAGTCCTACACAAAGGGAAGTCCTAGTTTATGGGAATTTTGAGAGAAGAAAGGGGAGAGAGAAAACCCTTTCAATCACAATATTGATGATGATTTTGATTAAACAATTAAGGTAAAAGACACTAGGAGAGACAAATATAAATTCTAGAATTGACATGTATAGATGCACCAAGTGTCAACTGTTTTTTGAACGGTTGTACCATGTGATACTTGACCCACTGAATAATTTCTCAATAGTAAAACAGTATTTGGTATTTTTATCGTCAAGTAAATTTGTCAATTTTCCAAACACAAATTATTTTAGATAAATTATGTTCTGTTTAGAAGAAACATTTAGATCAAAACATTTATGATGAAAATATTTGAATGAAAATATTTTTGGAAAAAAAATCATTTAGCATTATATAAAAACATCCGAATAGTCAAGATAATATTAGCCCCTAACATTTAGAATTCTTTCTAAAAGTTATAAAGGATAGTATTTTGCAACATTTAATATCCTTTCAGATATTACTTTGCAAACATTTTTTGAAATGTTAATAAATGATAACATTTAAAATGTTGAAAAATGATTGAAACAATAGAGGGAAAGTTAAAAGTCCTCCGTCAAGAGTGGCAGGGAATACAATCTCCTTCACCATTCTCTTTAGTTCCCTCTCCTGCCAAGAAAAAAAAAAAAAGAAAAAAAAAAATCTTTCTTTATTTCCCTTCTCATTCGTTAGTTGGCCACCCCACATCCTGACCTACAATCAGTCGGCTCAATGGACCTTCTGTAGGTAACGACAATAGGTGGCGGCCTTTGAAGATGCTTGTGATAACTGATAAGAGATCTTTAATATGCATACTGATGTATAAGCACGTGTTATGCACGTGCGTGTTATGTATGCCTTTTTTTTTTTTTTTTGCTTTTTTTTTTTCTGATATGACAACAAGGATATTTAAATAAGGATGTATCTGAGGAGAAAAATCATTTTAATATAAATAAATTATAAATAAAAAGTCCTTCGTTAAGATATAGTTAAAAAAAAAAATTAAAAGAAAATAAGGAAATTATATTGAGAAAAATAGAAGAATAAAATGAGGATATATTAAAAGAAATAATTATTTAAAGAGGGTAAACAGAAATGAAAAAGTGTAGGATTTTAGGATAAAGAATAAAAATTAAAAAAAAAAACATAAAATGATCAAAATAAATGGACAAAATGTTTGAATAACATGCAAACAAAATAGTTATATAGAAAGCTAACTAAAATAAACGAGAAAGAAAATAGTGTTTAAATAAAGACACATTTGTCAAAAGAAATTTAATGGGACATTTAGAAAAATTTTGACGAGGATAATATTTGAAGAAAATTATTTTATAATAAAAATATTTTGTTAAACATATTTAAAATTAAATGTATAAAAGATTTTATAGAAAAAGTAAAAAATAAAAAAGGAAAAAAAAAGTGCAGAGGACAAGAAAGGCAAAACCCACAAAATCAAGAGGAAAAAAGGGGGATTTGCAAGAATGCCCTGTAGGGGCACCTCCTTATAATTTTGCTCATCATAAGAGTAAAGTTGATATTTTTACCATTTCATATTATTTAATTAAATTATTAAATAAAAAATAGTAAATAGATAAAAATACCCTTATTTCTTTATTTTCTTCTCTTTTTTATTTATTGGAATATTTTTTTTATATATCTTCGACTCTATTCGCTGATCGTCGATCGTCGGTCGCGGTCGCTGGAAAATGGTCAGTCTCCGCTCTTCGGTCATCGGCCAGTTGTCGAAATTATTTTTGTCATATTTAAACAAAGATAACCGAATATATCCAGTTCTGATCACCGGCACCGATGTCAGGCATCAAAGAAATTCTATTAGAATCCAAAATAGATTCTAACATAATATATATTTTTTGGTTTTCAACAAAGATGGCCGGACATATTTGACTCCGGTCGTTAGAGAGATTCTCTTGGAATCCAAAATGGATCTACCAAAATCCGAGAAGATAAAATGGATTCTAATAGAATGTAAAACATGCAAAACGGATTCTAATGGAATACAAAACGAATTTTATCAGAATACAAAATGGATTATATTAGAATCTAAAACGGATTTGCATTCTATTAGAAGGCAAAATGAATTCTATCAGAATCTGAAAAGGCAAAAACGATTTTTATAGAATACAAAACCGATTATATCATAATGCAAAAAGGATTATGATTGAATGCAAAATGGATTTTGACATAATTTTTTTTTTTTTCGTATTTTAACAAAGATGACTGAATGCATTTGACTCCGGTCACCGACGTCGATGTCGATCACTGGAGAGATTCTATTATAATCCACAATAGATTATGACAGAATATATATTTTTGGGATTTCAACAAAGATGGCTAGACGTCTCCGACTCCAGTTATTGGAGAGATTCTGTTAGAATCCAAACTGGATTTTGACAGACTTTTTTTCTTTTAAACTTTCACTAAATATGACTGGACATCTCCGGTGTTGGAGAGACTTTTTGGATTCTACCAGAATACATTTTGAATTTTGCCAAAATACTTTTTGGATTATGCCGGAATGCTTTTTAAATTTTTCCATATAACCTTTTGACATTCCACTAAAACAAATCAATTATACATATAAGCACTTGCACGTACCAATTCTCAAAATACGATTACTTTTTAGCTCAATTGCACACTAAAAAAAATCAAAAAAAGTAAAAATCAGAAGAACACACCTTGTAATTATAGACACAAAGCATCACCTCAAAAAGAAAACTACTGAATTACTGACGGTAGATTTAATTTCAAAAAATCACTGATAGAAGAACAACACGCAAAAAACAAATGTAAAATTAAAAGTATAAATATAAATTTTTAGACCATCAAAATAATCTAAAGACGACTAAAATGAAAAGCAGCAGCTTGTATAACACTAGACAACCAAACAACAATTAAGTAGTACCCCATTTTAGAAGTGCTCATTCGTGCCCATGGGAGTGTTTGGATCCATTGTGCCTACTGTTACAATTGATTCTGTATCAAAGAGATAGTCTGCACTTGGTTGATGTTTTTGATTGGATTGCGACCAATGACCAATGGAATCCTTATAAAAAATTGGAGTCCTCTTTGTCTTTAAATCTCTCCGAATTTCTCTGTAATTATATGCATATTTGCATATATATATATATATATAGGTGTAAGTGAGTGTGTGTATATAATGTTTATTATGTCCGCCGTTAAATAGAGAACACAATTCGTCGAATTAAGTAAGCAAAGTAAAAAATAAAAGGAATTTATATAGATTTTCAACGTTTCTTTATATCGATTTTCAATGCAGAAACATCCCGAAACTTCAAAATAATTTTCTCTACGTAACTTTTACTCGATTTTCTTACTAACCAAACACTGGCCACAATACTCACCCAAATATAAAAAATAAAAAAGGCTCATGAGAACAAGAAGAACAGAGAAAACATAGA
This sequence comes from Ficus microcarpa, assembly GCA_025413485.1. NCBI lineage: Eukaryota > Viridiplantae > Streptophyta > Magnoliopsida > Rosales > Moraceae > Ficus > Ficus microcarpa. Next base: position 24,508,230 of record CM046384.1, read on the forward strand.
GACAGAATGTGCATTACCAGGTCAACGGACTCATTTTTGATCTTGTAGATTGAATAGAATCGTTATCGGAAACCTAAGGAGAGAGAGATAGAGAAAGAGATTGAAGTGAGAGAAAGTGAGGAGATCACTCACTTTAGATGCCACGATCTGCTGAGGCCAAGAAGCCACTGATCGCCACCAGATCGGAGACCAGATTTCTGCAGAGTCGCCAACATCGCGCTGGCGGAGATTTGCGAGGAGAGAAATCGCAATGCTATATCCGTGGAGGGTCACCACGATCGCGAGGAAAGAAATCACGATGCTAGATCTGTGGAGAGCTGCTGAGAGAGAGCGACACCAGTGGTCAATCGCCTAATCGTTGAGGCCAAGACGCTGCAGATCACTACAGGATTTTAGGCCGAATCCATGGACAGCTGCAGAGATCACAACGACGGAGAAGGCGGTGAAAAGGAGAAAGAGACAGGGATGGCCGGAGAAGGAGGAGGGAGAGAGGGAAGAGAGCGGCCAGAAAGGCAAATGGAAACAGCCGGTGACAGAGGAGAGAGAAGTTGTAGAACTGAAGAGAGGAGAGAGAGAGAGTGTTTTAGGGTTAGTTTGGTGAATGAGTTTGAGTTAAAAATTTTAAATTTCAATAGTAATTTTTGTTAACTTTTTAGAAAAGACAAAAACTTTTTCAGAAAAGACAAAAAACTTTTTCAGAAAAAGATAAAAAAAAAAGTACGGTTTATCTTGAATTGAACTCAAGCACCAAACTAACTCTTAGAAAGAGAAAGACAACTGAAGAGGGAGAAAAAAGAAAAAAATGAAATCCAACACTAATAAGAAGGGTAAACTTAGAAAATTAAAAAAAAATTTTAAAAATATGAAATGATAAAATTATTAGTTTTAATATTACAATTGATAAAATGGTTAATTTCATTTTTAGCACCTCTAAGATAAATTATATTAAAAACAGCATCATTTTTTCCCTTCATTTCTAGCATTACCATGTCATTTTTGTCTTTTTAGGTGGATATATAAAGGCATATATGTCTTGAGCCAATCCTAATTTGATTTTTTCCCCACTTTCCCGCCCCCCTCACCCCCTCCCGCCGACCCCAATTTATAACTCATAGTAGTTCTAAATTTGAACTTTTTCCTTATTCTTTCCTCGTATTTCTCTCTTTTCTCTCACTAAAGGCTTACGAACCCTCTCTGCACCATTACCCATTGATCTAAACTTACTCTAAGTCCAACAAATCTAACCCCATCTTCGTTCACTCTGTTAAACTGACCCGAAAAGCCAGATCTGCTCGTACTCCATTTGAGTAAAGATCTTCCCACTTCCAATCAGAAAATCTAAGGTAATAATACTGCTTCTTATTTTCATTTATTTGTTACTACATACTTTAAATGGGTGTGGGTTTTGAATTATAATCTAAAAAATGATTCTCTGTTAAACTTTCGGGGATTTTATCGGTCTCTTGTAGCACCTTTGGGTTTTGTGGTCTTGTAATGACCATCCTATCATTATCATTGTGACCAGTTTTGAGATATAAGTCAACTCTATATATATAACAAAACTGGTCATTTGCATAATGACCATCTAGTCATTATTATTGTGATCAGTTTTGAGATATAAGTCAATTATCTATATATAACAAAATTGGTCATTTACATAATGACCGTCCGGTCATTATCATTATGATCAGTTTTGTTATATAAGTCAAATCTCTATAAATAACAAAACTAGTTATTTTCATCTTGATCATCCGGTCATTATCAATGTGACCAGTTTTAAGATATAAGTCTAGTCTCTATATATAACAAAACTGATTATTTACATAATGACTGTCCGGTCATTATCATTGTGACCAGTTTTGAGATATAAATCAACTCTCTATATATAACAAAATTGGTCATTTACATAATAACCATCCAGTCATTATCATTGTGACCAGTTTTGAGATATAAGTCAACTCTCAATATATAGCAAAACTGGTTATTTGCGTAACGACCATTCGGTTATTATTATTGTGACCAGTTTTGAGATATAAATCCAGTCTCCATATATAACAAAACTAATCATTTACATAATGACCATCCAGTCATTATCCTTGTGACCAGTTTTGTTATATAAGTCAACTCTCTATATATAACAAAACTGGTCATTTTCATCTTGATCATCCGGTCATTATCATTGTGACTAGTTTTGAGATATAAGTCCAGTCTCTATATATAACAAAACTGGTCATTTACATAATGACCATCTGGTCATCATCATTGTGATCAGTTTTGAGATATAAGTCAACTCTCTATATATAACAAAACTGGTTACATACATCTTGACCATCCAGTCATTATCATTGTGACCAATTTTGAGATATAAATCAACTCTTTATATATAACAAAACTGGTCTTCCTTCCCATGTAACGCTAATATAATATGAATAACTGCTTACTGTTTCATTTAGGAATGGATGAGTTGTGTTTTTGTCAACTTTAATGGTCAATGGGACAGCACATTGAGATATGTTAGTGGCGAAATGAAGGGAATATTGATACCCGAGACCACAACATATGTTAGTCTTATTGAGTTGGTCATAAGTGTTATTGGAATTAGTGGCCTAGACAAGACGATTGTCATGAGATACGTTTTTGAACCTAGGATGCCTCCTGTGAGGATACAATGTGATGCTGACGTTAACTTCTACATACAATTGAAGAAGAAGGATGTTCATATGCTTAGCAAATTTCCAATTACCATCGATGTATTGAATGAGTCTACGGCGGAAGCGATGCCACCGGATGTAGGGGAAAGCAACCACATTGACGTTCAACCTTCTAGGAAGGGTGGACAGAGTGATAAAGCCATCCAACCTGTAAATGATAGTAATCTCGTAACCCTTCTTCCTCATATCCCTTCTCCCATAGTAGGTCTGGATTTGCACAATGAATATGGAATTGATAAGCAACATCAAGTATTGAATCATGACTTATGCACAGCCTATGATGATTGTAATGCCGGGAAATTAAATGTTGTGGATGTTGCTCGTCATTCAAACGAGAAGAGTATCGTACCAAGCATAGAGCCCATTCTGATAATGTACCAAGTAGTGACAGTTTTTCTGGTCCAGTAATTGTTGCTGATTTTAAACCTGTCATAATTCGCATAAATTGTATTTTTGAAAATAAAAAGTTACTGCAATACCATCTTCATTACGATGTCATAACTAAACATTATCAATTCAAGGTGAAGAGGTCGAACTCTACTCTATTACACGTGATATGTATAGATAATGAGGAATGTCCATGGCAATTGCGCGTGACTAGGATGAGAGGTAGTGAATTTTTTGTTGTTAAGAGGCACGAAGACGTCCATACTTGTTCAATTGAAATCGTTCAAGGCCATCATCGTCAAACCAAGAGTTGGATGATTGACAAGTGTGTTAAGACAAAATACTTGGACCCGACTAATACCTCATATAGACCTCGAGAAATAATGCGAGACATGCAGGCCGAATTTGGAGTGTCTTTCAATTATCTTAGAACATGACGAGGGAAGGAAGCTGCACTAACCAACCTGAGGGGCGATGATGAGAGTCATACAAAGGTAATTTTCCTGATGTGGTTATATGTTCATGACTGGTATTATAACTTATATATTTACGACATGGTAATGATTTCTTAATAATTAAAGTTCTGCCTGCGTGGGCTAAAATGGTTAAGAGGAAAAATCCTGCATCCGACATTCACATTGAGACAGACTCAGAAAATTGTTTCAAATACTTTTACATATGCTTAGCTGCTTCAAAGCACGGTTGGCCTAATTGTCGTCCAGTAATTGTGATTGATAGATCAGCACTAAAGGCCATGTTTGGAGGAATGCTGCTTGCTGAATGCGTTCACGACGCAAATGGCTCCATATTTCCACTTGCATTTGGTATCGTTCCGTCAGAAAGTAATGAATCATGGAAATGGTTTTTCGAGAAGCTAAGGGATTCAATCGGCACGCGAAAGTCTCTTGCTATTGTGGCTGATAGGCATAAGGGTATCGAATATGCAGCCAACCTCGTGTATCCAGATGCTACCTTCAGGATATGCGTCCAACACTTAACTGCGAACCTGAAGACTAGGTACAAAGATTTCAAAGGTCCTTTGAAGACTTATTTTGACGGGGCATTGAGGTCATATCTTTTAAGTGAACATAATCGTCATATGGAATCCATCCGTAGTCGTAACGCCGACATGCACCGATACCTTATGCAAGCCGATCCTATAAAGTGGTCGCGCGTATACTTCAGCGGACGGAAGTATGCAATCATGACAACCAACATTGCAGAGTCATTGAACAGTATGGATCGGAAAGCTAGGCTGATGCCAGTTGGATTCTTGGTGGAATGGTTGAGGGAACTACTATAAAGATGGTTTGTCCAAAGACGTGAGGAGGCCCTGAAAATAACATCAAAACTGGCCTCAAATGTAGAGAAATTGATTCGAACAAACTTCTCGTTAGGACTAACAGTAACGATATGTGATAAAGACCACATCATGACATACGGTTGACTCAAATTTTTGTCTTAAACTATATGAGATCGAATAAACTAACGTCTTAAAATTCCATTTGTTACAGCCGCGATTAGCCGATCAGTTTGAGTACTCCGTCACCAATAACGTTGCCCAAATATTTATTGTCGATTCGAGCGAACAAACCTGTACCTGTAGACGATTTCAGGTCGATCAAATTCCTTGCTTTCATGCAATGGCCGTTTGTAACCACCGACGGATTTTCTCTATGCATGCTATGCACATGTAGTCCATCCGATTGGTAGGGCAGAGGGCTGGGATGTTTCTGAAAGTTAGATCGCAAATTATGAATCCTCCCAAGCCAAAGCGTGGGCCCGGAAGGCCACGGGTTCGTAGGATTTTGTCCTAAGGTGAAGAACTTGATCCTATTCGGTGTGGTAGATGTAATGGTTATGGACACAACTGGCAAACCTGTACTAACTCAGTACCCTTACGAATATGTCAAACAAAAAGGTCCCAGACATCGATCATAACTCCCAGTCAATAAATGTGATTATTTTTCTAGCCATTTTACTTTTATGTTGTATAACAATTTTAACACATTTGACATTAAATAAGTATTTATGTACTTTATTGCTTGTACGTGTAATGGGTGTTTATAGAATTAGGTGTCAGCCATAATATTAATGTTACTGCATCAGAAGCGTGGAATTTTCACATGCCGTTGCATTTTAGAGTAACGGTCATAACTGTTATGACCAGGTGGTCATAACAGTTATGACCTCTCTACCTATCGTGAACCCGAGTAACGGTTATAACTGTTATGACCGGGTGGTCAAAACAGTTATGATCGAGTGGTCCATGTCGTGAATTAGAGTAACGGTCATAACAGTTATGACCGGATGGTCCATATCGTGAAATAGATTAACGGTCATAATTGTTATAATCACCCAGTCATAACAGTTATAATCGGGTGGTCCATATCGTAAACAAGAGTAGCGGTCATAACTATTATGACCACCCGGTCATAACTATTATGACCACCCAGTCATAACAATTATGACCGGATGATCCATATCATGAACTAGAGTAACGGTCATAACTGTTATGATCGGGTGGTTCATATCGTGAACTAGAGTAACGGTCATAATTGTTATGACCGAATGGTAACAGTTATGACCGGGTGGTCCATATCGTGAATAAGAGTAACGGTCATAACTGTTATGACTGGGTGATCATAATAGTTACCCGGTCATAACAGTTATGATCGGGTGGTCCATATTGTGAACAAGAGTAACGGTCATAACAGTTATGACCGAGTGGTCTATATCGTGAATTAGAGTAATGGTCATAACAGTTATGACCTCTCTCCCTATCGTGAACCAGAATAACGATCATAATTGTTATGACCGTGTAGTCATAACAGTTATGACTGGGTGGTCCTCATCGTGAACAAGAGTAACGGTCATAACTGTTATGACCAGATGGTCATAACAGTTATGTTCTTTCTCCCTATCGTGAATTAGAGTAACGGTCATAATTGTTATGACCGGGTGGTCATAACAGTTATGACTTCTCTCCCTATCGTGAACTAGAATAACGGTCATAACAGTTATGACCATCCGGTCATAACAGTTATGACCTCTCTCCATATCGTGAACTAGATTAACGGTCATAACTGTTATGACCACCCGATCATTATTAAAATGACTATTCCTTTAGGAATACCAACAGTCATTAATGACGGGCCCCGCACATTTAATGTAGTCAAATTCTAGATTTGTCCTCATCTCCTACCCACCCAAAAGTGACTTCCCCTTGAATGCCCTAAAAAAATTTCAAACCAGCTTCTACAGTGTTTTAGAGAGAAAAACTCTGGTTCTAGAGAGAGAAAGAGTTGTAACCTTTCTTGTACCGCTGCATAATTGCTCGGAAACCATCCTAAACCACCACGAAAGCCTTTTATAAACTGCTTACAAGTCTGTTAACGTCGTTTAATCTTCAAAAACTAACCATGTCGATGCCCATGAAAATGTCTGAGAAAAACACAACACCCAAAAGAAGGTCTGTCCGAGTAACAACTTCTAAAAACCCGGCACCAAAGATCGAGAGAATGGTGTCCGATGAAGGGTTGAAGAGAAAACATAGAGAAATCGACGTAAACGATTCAAAGAAGTTGACATGTGACGTAGAAGAGAAGACATCCGAATCTGAAGAGGTGAAAAAGTTCATTTCTGTTTTTATTTTTATATGTGTTTTTGATGATATTCCACCTTTGTAATCGATTTGTTGAAAAGAATTTGCTTAAAATACATAAAGTTAGTATTTTTATCCATTTTTGTAACACAAACCAGCCGTTTGTAAATTTTAGTGTTTTGGTTTATATAAATAGGGCTAATTTCATAATAATATTTGTATTTTCCTTGATGTTTATCTGGTCATAAATTACTCAGTTTTAAGTTATTTCGAGATGATTATTTTCATGATGACTTGTTGGTCATTATAATAATTACTCAGTTTTTAGTTATTTCGGGATGGTCATTTTACTTATGACTTGTTGGTCATAATAATATTTACTGAGTTCTAGGCTCTTCCGGTTGGTCATTTTCATTATGACTTGTTGGTCATAATAATATTTACTGAGTTCTATGCTATTTCCGGTTGGTCATTTTCATTATGACTTGTTGGTCACAATAATATTTACTCAGTTTTATATTCTTTCTGAGTTACTCATTTTTATTATGACTTGTTGGTCATTTTTATGTTGACTTGGTGGGCATCAATTTGTTAATTTTCATATTTATGTTATTTTATGCTAACATAAACTGATTACTTAACGATCATAAATATAATTACTCTTTCATGTTACTATTAATGCAGGTTCAGTATAGTCGATGCGTACCGGATAGTGAAATTACCCGGGTGAGAATAAACACCTTCATTAACATTAAGGAGACATGTAATTATTTGAGAAACTAGTTGTCTCCTCGACAGTATATGACTATCATCCAGCAGCCATGCATTCAACACTTTCTGAACTTAAATACACTTGGTTGGACTGGCCAGGTGTTCCATAACATTGTAATGCGCCTGACGGATCACTCAAAAATCTGTGATGCTCTATGGTTTTAGATTGGTGAAAAACTAGTTAGATTTTCCATCAACGAGTTTGGCCTAATAACCGGAATGAAATGTGCTGGGTCTACTCATCTCTCACCGGTGGCCGAACCCCGATTAACTAGAAGATATTTTCCGACTGTGAGAGGTGTGTTGAGAGAAAATTTGGAGTTGCAAATGTCGAATGCGAACTTTGATAACGACGAAGACGCTGTCAAGCTAAGCCTATTATACATGATATTTTGCATTCCTTTATCAAGTGCAAACTCTGTTACGATAGACCCGAAGTTTTTTGCCCTCACCGATAACTTGGATGAGTTCAATGATTTCCCTTGGGTTGTGCTCTCATGGGAGGCAACCCGGTCTGTAATTTGTAATACAGTTGACAACAAGACGTCTTCGAAGAGAAAACCATTAAAAAAATCTCACCAAGTTCATTACAGTATTGTGGGCTTTCCGTATGCCTTACTGGTTTGGGCATATAAGAGCCTCCCAACTATAGCATCCAAATTCACCACTAATTACGGTCAGGCCATTCTGCGTATACTGTTGTGGATCACCGCGGACAATGTCAAGTTTGATGATGTTATGTTTGCTTTTATCGCGGTTGGCGAAAATCAGGTAATTTATCTTTGTAAGTAGTGTCAATTACAAATTGTTGGTAGTCATTTCTATGTTGATCATGCCATTATTGGTCAATTATATAATGACCGGGTGATAATAACAGTAATACCCTGATGGTCATAACAATTTTGACCCGGTGGTCATAATAGCTATTACTACCCGGTCATTACATTAATGACCTGATCATAACATTTCTGACCGGGTGATCATAACAGTTATGACCTGGTGGTCATTACATTATTGACTGGGCGGTCATACCAGTAATGACCTCGTGGTCATAACATTTTTGACCACCCAGTTATAACAGTAATGACTTGTTGGTCATAACTGTTACCTGTTGGTCATAATAGTACTGAGCTGATGATCATAACAGTTATGACCATACCTGTTTATGCTACTACTCGTCTTGGTCATCAACGTAATGACTGTATACCTTCTACAGTTACTATGCTCATCTTCATAATTACAAGTTGATAATTCCTTATTGACCGTTCATTTGCGTCTCTGAATACCATTGTTGGTCATCGTACTAGCCCGTGTGTGGTCAATTTTTTAATTTACCATAACTTGTTAACATGTATGTCATCATTAAAATATTTAACGTATCCCCTATCCCCTACTCATTGTTGTTATTAATATCAACTGTGTGCAGCCGAAATGTTGTGTGATAACGCCTACCGAAGAAGAGTTGAAGGACCTATGGGTTGTGCAGTTATATTTGAAGAACCCAAAATGTGTGCCTCAATTACTTCCCAAGCCTTCTGTACCCCGACTGAGCTCCGATACAAACTCCGAGTGGCAGGAGTTTAAAAAAGTGATCCGAGAACAAGTTGACTCAATTAACAAAAGTCTTCAGGTTCTTAAAAAGGACCAGAAGAAGTCCAAGAAACTGTTGCGAAGGGTTCTCAAAATGTTGTCCGACAACATGAATCAGCAGGGCCAGGAAAAGGCACAGCCCAGAACTCCAATCACCAACAGGCAGACGATTAATGTTCCAACGAATGAGTCGGATGGTTTGAAGACTACCTCCAATGACATCGCCACCGTCTTGCAAGATGATGTGTTAATCGACTTTGACATCGATGCCGTTGTGGATATTGGTGTGCAAGCAACCATGGAGTTCCTTACTAGCGATAATGTTATTGTTTCCCATCAACATATAGAGGAGGAGAGTAATAAGGTAAGCCTGTATTTTAAAATTGAGTCTACCATATATAGATGCATATGATAATTTTTGTGTAAAACAGAAACAAGGTAGTTTTTATTATATGACATGTTGTGAATCCACACAGGAAAAGTTGGAAGAAACTTTAGAAGGAAATGTAGGAGAATGGATGGGACAATCTGATCCATTTGATGAAATCAAGGAGGAGAGCATGCCTGACCCGGAAAAGGAAAAAAAGAGGATAAAGATGATAAAAACATCATCAGTGGATAGGATGTTGTACAGCCTGAAGGCCCAGCCAAGGAGGACAGTATCATTGACGTGGTTGTTACGAATATCCATAAACTTACAAACATATTCATAAGAATCATCCTTAATTTTAACTCGTTTCACATATGTTATTTATAGGTCCCTAAGAAGAAGAGGGCCAGACTATCAAGGCTTGGCCAACGGCCAACCAGATTTAGGACTGAGGTCGGCTCCCCAGCGCATGCACCGAGTAAGCTTATTTGTGCCCTCCAACTGGGTCTAGCAGATGAACCTCCGGTTGACACGCTAGAGGAGTTCAGGGAGTGGATTAATAAATGGGTAGAGGACTCCTCCAGAGTAATATGCTTATAACGAATAATTGTCCGTTCGAATTGAAGTATATAATATATTTATAATGTCATCACCACTTAAAATATTTGTTTTTTAGTAAATGGCCTCCCCGATACAATGCCAAGCATGATACATTGGACAAACCCCATGACCTCAGAATCATGACGGTAGATAAAAAAAGTTAGTTTTATGAATTAGCAACCTCCCCTGTTTGGCTATGGGATGAAGTAAGTGGTGTTATTAATTGTTTTGTAATCAATGTTCACATTTTTTAAGTAAATTTTAACGTGAAGAAGGTACATTGTTTGATGACCAGCTATATTTACAATACATTTGCTTTTGTTTTGTGTATGAAGCACATTGACGTAGCCTTTTACTACTTGAGGAAGAAGATCAAGCAGTTTCTCGACTTGGAACAACGAAAGGTGACAACAATAGACACATTGTTTAGTACAAAGGTTGGTGCAATATAGAATGTCTACCGGGAATCACCAGATATGTTTGATTGGGGGACCTGTGAAACTTTAGTCAAGATTATGTTTGGTATGTCTGTTCAGAGTGGGTAGTCATAATTTGAAGTGAACACTTTGCTAATACCAATAAACTTGGCTGAGTTGAAACATTGGGTATTAGTAAAACTCGAACTGACAAACTGGACCATTGAGGTGTATGACTCTCTTTAGCATGAAGGCCCTCACAATGAGAAGGTCCGAGAGGGAGTGGAATGTTTATCAATGTTCATTCTATTGCTGGTTGGTCAACTCAGTTTGTTCGATTTTAAACCACGAGAACCTCCCGGAAGGTACCCAATACCGGTCACCATAATGAAAGATATCCCTCAACAAGCCAATGGGTTGGTATAATTGTTAAAAATATTTTGATTATTTAATGTTGCCTATGATGTTTATGTGAATTTTGTCGTTTTTCATGCATGCAACAGGGATTACTGTGGCATGTTTACAATTAAATATGCTGAATGCTTGATAAAAGGGAGGGATGTCAGGTATTGGGTAATTCATGGACGGATGCAAATGTTTCGAGAATAGCTAACATGTTACTTGTGGACTCATATGAAGCGTAAGCTTGCAGGAGCTTATAAAAGTGATGATGGGCAGGATATGGACTTTTAGGAGCCACACGATAATATTGTCTTTCCCTTTAACAGACTGCAAATAAGCACATTTTTTAATTTATTGTATAGCATATTAATTTGTTGTAATTTGTATATAGTATTTTGTTGTAAACTGTGAAAGTTCACATGATAAAATAAACATAGGGACAGAGGTCATAACTGTTATGACCAGATTGTCATAACAGTTATGACTAGGTCTCTAAAATGCCCAAAGTGTAAGATGCATAAATTTTTATTTTAATTTATAATTTGATTATTTAATAACATGTTATAGTAATTAAGTCATATTTTAAAGATACATTATGATATAGGAAAAAAGTGGACATTAATTCGAGGAGTTTGACATAGGGACAGAGATCATAATTGTTATGATCACCCGGTCATAATAGTTATGACCGTTACTCCAGTTCATGATATGGAGAGAGGTTATAACTGTTATAGAAATTATAATTTTTATTTTTATTTACAATTTGATAATTTAATAACCTGTTATAGCAATTAAGTCATATTTTAAAGATACACTATGATATAGAAACACTGGTCATTAATTCGAGGAGTTTGACATAGGGACAGAGGTCATAACTGTTATGACCACCCGATCATAACAGTTATGACCGTTTCTCCAGTTCACGATATGGAGAGAGGTCATAACTGTTATGACCATTCGGTCATAACTGTTATGACCATTCGGTCATAACAGTTATGACCGTTACTCTGGTTCACGATAGGGAAAGAGGTCATAACTGCTATGACCACCCGGTCACAACAGTTATGATTGTTACTCTGGTTCACGATAGGGAGAGAGGTCATAACTGTTATGACAATCAGGTCACAACAGTTATGACAGTTACTGTGGTTCACGATAGGGAGTGAGGTCATAACTGTTATGACCACCCGGTCACAACATTATGATCGTTACTCTGGTTCACGATAGGGAGAGATGTCATAACTGTTGTGACCACCCGGTCACAACAGTTATGATCGTTACTCTAGTTCACGATATGGAGAGAGGTCATGTTATGACCATCCAAATATTTATATAAACCAAAACACTAAATTTTATAAACGGATGGTTTATGTTACAAAATTAGATTAAAAAATACGAACTTTATGTATTTTAAGCAAACATTCGGGAGTAATTATTTTTTTCTCAATCAATTTCGTGGCTTTCGACATGGGTAGTTTTTTAAGACTTTCTGACGTTAATAGACTTCCAAGCAGTTTATAGAGGGCTTTCGTGGTGGTTTCGTACGGTTTCTGGGTGATTTCGGACGGTTGCAACTCTTTCTCTCTCTAGATTTCAGTTTCCCTCTCTAAAACACTATAGATGCCGGTTTGAAAATTTTTTTGAGGCATGCAAGGGAGAGGGATATTTGGGTAGGTGAGAGATAAGGGTAAACCTGGAAATTTGCATACATTTAATGCTACTGGGCCCCACATATCAGAGACAAAAATGACGTGACAGTGTTAGAAATGAAGAGAAAAAAAGTGGTGCTGTTTTTAATATAATTTATCCCAGGGGTACTATTAATGAAATTAACCCTTGATAAAATTATATGAAAGTATTTACATAATGATTATTTCCTTATTTTTCTTAAAAAAAAAAAAAAAAGAAGAAAAAACCAAATAAAACATTTGTTTCAACCAAAATGAGCATTTTGGTTGAAGGTCGTGAACAATAAGAAGTATTGACTCTTCTTATATATTGTTAGATATATATATATATATATTATAATTATAAAAATCATCCAATTAAAAAATGATAATAATAATTATGAAAGAGTCAATAATTTTTCAACAATGACTTTTAATTTAGACTGTTGTCATGTAACATCCTCATTATCTATCCATGTGATGGTTCAACTATCATGTGATGTTTTTTAATTTGTTTTGTTTATCTATTAAGCGCTTACAATTAGTAATTATAATAATTTATTAGACATTACAGTAGAAGAACTTTGGACGTCACACTAATATGAATACACTAAAAAAAAAAACAAAAGGATGAAAACTGAAAACATTAATGATCAAATGTAATAGTTCCATTTTCAGCGGGAAAAAAAATGAAAAAGAATGATGCGTTGCTTTAATAAACATCTTTTCATTCTTCTAAGAAAAAAATAAAAACATATTTTTATTTTATTTGTCTAAAGGTATTCTTGTTAGAAATATCCAATACAAAATAAAGAGGAAGTATAGAAAAAGAGAGATAGAGAAAGAAAAGAACTTGATTTTCACATTGTTAAAATACTTAATGAAAATACATAATGAATAGGGTTCATTGAAAATACATTGAAAACAAAGTTTATGTAGACTTCTCAAGAAATTTAAGGAAAAAAAAAAAAAAGAAAAAAGACTAAGGTTTTGTTTGCGTTTCAACTCAATTACAATTAAACTGTACTTTTTCATATCAGTTTTTGTCTTTTTCTGAAAACAAAAATTATAACTAGTTTTTTAAATTTTAACTAATTCCAATTTAAAAATCTCATCTCCAACTGGCAAACCAAATGCAAGCTAAACTACTCAATAATAAAATATCAACCTTGTCCTTACAAATGAAGAAAATAACGAAATCTAATAATTATTTTGATATAACATAATCCTGATATAATTCTTAGGGTCTGTTTGGGGTCATTTTTGGAAACAATGTTTCTAAAAGTTTTTTATTCTTTATTCACTTTTTTAAACATTTTCAAAAAACTTAAATTTTAAAAGTGCATAACTTTATCATTTTAAGTTGATATGAGATATTTTTTTAAAATTGCATTGGATTTTGAGAGGAAGATCTATATTGCTAATTTTTTTCTGAACATTTTTAAGTTTTATACTTTTTCATTCCAAATAGTTTGTTTTTACCAAATACACATTTTTAAAATTCAAACTATCTCCAGCTTCCAAAACACCAGCTCCTAAAAATGACCCCAAACCAAACGGGCTCTTAACACATTGGCACCGGCATTAATTGGTTGTACATCTCATCTTTTGATTGGTCCATGTTGGCATTTGCATTAGTCTAGGCTCACACGTACAAAATTAAGAAGCCAATTATTTTGAGATTGCTTCAAAAAGAGCACACTTATATAATATTACCCCATTTGTAATGACTTCAGAATTTTTGATATTTAGTAAAATAAGTCAAAAATCAACTTAATACGTCTTTCTAAAATTAACCTGGCTAGCAAAAAAGGTATTATGCTAGAATATCAGTATATCACTAGTAATCTACTGGAATGCTCTCCGATGACCTGAGTCGATATGGGCCACTAACAATCTCCATCCACTAACGCGAGTCCTGGGATAGTCGACATGGTATACTAGAACACTACTGTTATTCAACATGGTCACTAATTACCGAAGACCGACGTCAGACAGTATACTAATAGAATACACTTTGTAACTGCCAGAATATCTTTAGTATTCTACTAAATCATTTAGTATATTCATTTTATTGTCTACCAGATTTTCTTATATCAAATTATTTGCAGAATATATGTCTTTAAATGATTATTTCAGATACATTCATTTATCATATTCTTATTTTTTATTTATCAACAAAAAAAAAACAAAAACAAAAAATTAAAATAATCAGAGTAACAAAATAATGATAAAAAAACTCAAAAATAATATATATATATATATAACTCTACTCACGACAGCCGGAGATAGGAATCAAGCGGCGGAGATCGTAGCGATTGGCGATGGAGATCATTTACCCACTTGAGTTCATGCTATATGTGTCTTGCCATTGATGCCGCGTCACCGCATACCTCAGGCGTGAGCAGCTGGCCGATCTGAGATAACGTGTCCAGATCTCCAACGTCGGCTTCACAAAGAAGACGATCGTTGTAGATCTCTGACTGTGTGCAAATTTGGGCCGTGATAACTTGAGTCAAGGAGATATGTCATGGCCAGATCTGTGTATTCTCATCTGATTGGTCTTATGAGCTTGCTTGTGAGAGGGGGCGATGGTGGAGATAGGACATAGTACCCAGGAAATCAGCCTTGGCAAGGGCTTGCTTACTACAGGGGAATCGGCAGGCGGAAGCACATCGGACGCGAGTGAAGAGCCATATTATATTAGTTTATTTATTTTCTTTATTTGCAAAGATAAAATATGTTTTACTATTGGAGAGTTTGGTCTTTTATTATTTATTAGTTGTATTGTAAAATAAACAACAAAGCAAACTAAATAAAATATATATATAACATTATGTTGATTTAACTGCCACGTAAGCAGTCGCGGTAACTGAATAAATGCTCAAATAATATCTTGCTTGTTCATTACCCTCTCACTCTACTCTTCTGCGATAAGAATGCTCCCACCGACTCATTTGAGATGCCACGTGGTAACCGGAGGCGGGACGAAAGCACATTCATGCTTTTATTTATATATAAGTAATAGATTTGTTTGTCTATATAAATCTTCTTTAGGAGTTTGATAATGTGAAACCTCAATCTCTCTCTCAATCTCTATTTTACATTGAACATATGGTATCACCACTTAAAGTAATCTTTGTGTAGCTATTCAGAGATTTTGGTTTACAATTTTGGTTTGGGACCATCTATTACCACTCCTCAGTTTTCTTTCTCTAACTGATAACTCTAGATAATGCATTTTTAGACTTAATGCTTGGTTTAGAGAGTATTTGTGTTTTTGTTCAATTTTTCCTTAGTTTTAGGTTTGTGTGATTTTTCTTATCTTGTTTTCTTTGTTTGGTTGTTCAAATGTGAAGAAAATTAGGATTATGAGGGCTAGCGTTTTCTCTTTTGTCTTGTAGGAGAGTATAAACGAAAATCTAGAAAACTGCAGCTTCTTATAGCATTTTGTAGCAGAAGATAAGAATGCGAAAATCCCACTTGTAGCATTTTAGTCCAGCTGGCAATTTTTTCATAAAAAAATTGACAGCTCATATGGTGGGGGACTTCTTTGCCTCAGCCGGAAAACTTCCACGTGGTAATTGCCCAAAAGAGTTAATGTTGAGCATAGGAAAAGGGAGGCGACAAGGAAAAAAAGGGGGGCGAAAGAAAATACACATTCAAGAGAGAAAAAGAGATGCGAGATTTTTTTTATTTTTTTTTTTATGGAAAGCAAGCAGAGGAGGAGAAAAAGAAAGACAAGAATATAGCCATTTTCGGAGTTTTTCTTCTTAATAGATTTTCTTTCTTTGTTGAACAATGTTTGTCTTTGATTTTGTAATCCGAAACATATAAATTTCTTTCTGGGATTGTTTCGAAATTGTGAGGATGATTTGAATGTTTTGTTGAAATTTGGGCGAAGGTTCATCTAAGTTTGTTTATTTCTATATTGGCCATGTGAAACTTGTTTGATTCTGGAAAGATTAATCTCTTGAATGATCTCTCTTTTTAAAGTTTATGTTGATTTATGAATGGTATAGGAATATATTGTTTAATCATTGAAATTAGTCTATTGTGTTCTTTTACATAGGAATATGTTGAAAAAAGGTTTAATGAATTTTAATTTGACGGAAGAATTTTATTTCATAACAGAACAGGTTTTGCTGGTATTCGGGTCTCATAGCTAGCTATCTTAAAGTTCCCATCATCTTTGTGCATAGCTATTCAGAGATTTTGGTTTACCCAATTTTGGTTTGGGACCATCTATTACCACTCCTCAGTTTTCTTTCTCTACACCCTTTCTTAAACCATCCCCCAATGAAATCTTAAATTTTATTGTTACTTATTACACCCATCTTCACTATTACAAAATCTGGACTATGCTATAGAGATTACACGACAGTTTTTAAAAATCAATCATGTAAGATATGACAAAAACATGGTATGGAACTATATTTTCGAAAATGGTTGTGGAAACTCAAGATTCCACGACTGTTTTCAAAAACTGTCGTGATATGTCTAGTTTCCACGATTGTTTTTCAAAAAACGATCGTGAAATATACTTGAAGAATTTTGAAACCTCATGAGTTAAATTTCTCTCTCTAAACCCTGTGAACTCGAAACCCACACACTCTCTCTAGAGCCCATCACAAACCGTAACCCTTGTCCCCGCCCTATCATTGTCATCACCCCTGCGTTGCCGTCACCACACTACCTTCTCCCTCTTTCCTTTGCAAGCCACCCTACCTTCTCTCTCTTTCATTCGCTAGCAGCCCTCCCCTCCCCTCTCTTTTGCCCTATCAACACCATGTGCTCCATCTAGGGATGGCAATTCGTGTCACGTGTCGAGTTCGCATCGTGTTAGAGCCGTGTCGATTTTTTTCTTTTCCGACCCGAACACGACCCACGACATGAACACGAAATGAAACCGCGACACGAACACGACACGAACCCATCACGGGTTAACACGACACGAACCGAAATTGACCTGCGACACGAAATTGACAAGCGACACGAAATTGACAAGAAATTTGACCTGAATTTGACACGAAATTGACCCACGACACGAACTTGACCTGAACTTGACCTGAAATTGACACGAAAAGTGACACGAAAATTGACACGAAAAAAATGGTTCCAACCCGAACACGACACGTTTTTTTTTTTTTTTTTTATGTCAATTTTTCCCAACCCCGAACACGACCCGCCTCTATTTTTCCCAACCCGAACCCACAAAATTCGTGTCGTTTTCGAGTCGTGTTGTCGTGTCGCGACCCGTATTGCCACCCCTAGCTCCATCAAAGTCACCACCCTGTCATCACTGGACTATTCCTTTGCCATGGTCGTGGGACTTTTGGTTTGATTTTCTCTCATGAAACATGGTTGCATGCTCAATTGCTAGACCTTCTCTTTCTTTCTCTCTCTCTAGCAAACTAGGGTTTATCAGCCATTGCCCTCACTCTTTCTATCTCCAACATTCCTTATCAAATCAAATCCACCATATAAACCCTAAACCCCAAATGGTTCACTTCAATGGCATCAAAATCCTCCTATGCCCTTACACACCATTCGTCCCCCGAATATCAGAACCTGATAATTCAATTATTCTCTGAATTCTCTGAATTATTTTATTTGACTCATTTTTTTTATATGAGTTAATTTCTATTTTGTTTTGTTTGTTTTGATTTTGTGGGTGAAATTTTCAAGATATCTATACACACATATACATATATAACTATATATATATATATATATCTCTATATGTGAAAATGAAGAGATTTTCATCGTGTACTCTAGTTTTCTTTTGTTTTTTTTGTTTTTGGTTGGAGTTGGAAGAATCCTAAGGCATTAGAGGTGCCATTGAATTATGTTCCTCCTAAAAGTTCATCAGAAAGAAACAGAGTCACAGAGGTCCATAAATTGTCAGAAAAGGTTGGTTGCAAGATGACTAGAATTTTATTATTATTATTATTATTATACATTTGGTGTTTTGATTGTGGAGTTGTGAATTGTGATTATGTGGTTGTTGGGTGGAGGAGGAGTAAAATCAATAAAAATATGAAAACCTTGTAGAATTTAATTTCAAATTTCCACAAGGTATTTAATATTATGCTTCAATGCATACTGTATCGAAAGTAATGCAGACTAGAATATGCTTGATCGAGCATTATTTGGTGTTGTGTGCATTATTAAGCAGTTCGTTATTTTGTACATTTTTTGGTGAACGTGACATAACTATGAAGCTTTTGTTTGTTTTTGCTTTTTTTTTTTTTAGTCATGGATTTAAGAGATTACTATGACCTTGCTGCTTTATCATAAATTTCACCAAAAAAAGGTATAGAATATGTTTCTAGCCCGTACACACATTTGTCATGATCAAGAACATGTTTTTCTTCTATTCAAATGATGAAAATGGTATACTTCTAAATATGGATATTACCTAAATTGGCTTTGTTATTATGAAATAATGATTTATGTATATATATATATATTGTAAAGACCCAACTTTTCTGACTGTTAACTAACTTACTTTTTCTTAATTTACTTATTCTTAACACTTAGTTATATTATGTTTCAAAAATACAGATTATTGTTTTTTTACTTTACATATAGATTATATTTGTACTTGAAGAGTTTAATAAACTAAAATTTTTAATGAAGGAAATTGAAAATCTTTAGATAATAAGTTTCATATTCAAATTCGTACTTGGAGGATATTTAAAAAGCTATAAATTCATATAAGTTAAAAGGAAAGATTTTGAAGTTTTTTTTTTTTTTTTTTTTTTTTTTTTTTTTATCATAAAGCACTTATACTAGTTTAGTAGTACTAAAGTATTAGAAACATAATTATAAATATAGCCGATATAAAATCATTTTAGAAGTCTAAATGTAGAAATTAAATTTGTGGTGATATCTCACTCCCTTCCTTCATCATCTTCACATAGCTTCGCCAGTCTAGAAAATATCTAATTAGCGGGCTGCTTACCTGCGTTACCTACAACACGAACACATGCGTTTAAGCTTTCGCTCAGTAAGTACAAATAATATCACACAAAATATTTTTATAAAATCATATTATTACATGTAACATCAAGAGTGTTCAAAAATGCATATAATTTATGTGTATTCAATTATGCTTCATTATACATATATCTTGTCTATTTAAGGGCCCTTATATTGTACCCATATGTGTGCAATCTGTAACACTTGGAATTTTCATGGACTCATGTTTAGAAGAAATTGAAGTCCACATTAAGTATTCAAGTGATATTTTTGAAAATTATGAATAACAATGTGAAATTCATAATTTTACTAACAAATGTTGGAGTTCTCATTAAATTGGCTATGAGACTCAATAGATAATTGATTAGCTATGTATGAAACTTTTTATGGAAAAAGGCTTAAGAAATTTCATGATTTTATGTTGGTCAAAATTTGACCCGAAAAAGTCAAAGTTGACCAAAAAGTCAAAGGTTGACCCGAGAGGTCAAAGACATGACAGTATAGTTATTTGATAAGCAGTATCAAAAATATACTGTGAACAACTGTCATTATAGACAAAATAGCAAAACTAAGCCATGAAACCACCCTAGAAAAATCAAGCACACCAAGTTAAGAATAAATGGCAAAAAGGGTTTGAAGAAATAAGGAAAAATTTTTAGAGTCCGTTTTTACACAGATAAATTTTGGACTGCAGTGCAGTATAAAAATACTATTATTAAGTGGATAACAGTATTAAAAATATCTGTGTAGCATAAAAGTGGACTGCGTTTTAAGGAAAAAGCCAAACGAGACCTTAAGATGATGATATCACCTCACCATGAATTTATGATATCATAATTGATTTAAATTAGCATGGATAGAATTATGGAAGATTCTAGAAAATGGGAGAGGTGGCCGGCCAAACAAGGGGCAAAATTGCAAAGATTTTGTCATTTGGGGCAAAAGTGCAATTTTTGAAAAATTGATTATGTAAGCAAGTGATGTCACTTGGATGATGTCACCTTGATGAGGTAAGCAAACCTTGGGCAGCAAGTAGATGGCCGGCCAAGTGACACCTCTTAGGGGTGTTTTTGAAAATATTTTCACTTTTGGGGGCAAAATGTAATTTTTAGAATAAAAATAAATCCAAAAATTATGAAATTTTCAGCTATAAATAGGGGCTGAAGGGGGCAATTTTTCAGCAGAAAAATTGGGAAAATCTACCTAAACCATGCCAAAATGAATTCCCACAACTTTTCTCTCTAGATCTAGAAACCCAAAACCCAAAGAACCAAAAAGGAAGAAAAAAAATGGATACCCATTTTTGGTGGGTGAAAAGCTGACTATAGCAGAGGAAGAAAAGGAAGAGAAAAGCTAATTTAGGGGAAAAACCCAAGGGAGAGTTCGGATTTCTCTAAGGAAATCAAGAGAAAAAGTTTGAGAAAAATTTATGGGTCATTTTGGGGTGTGTGGCTGAGTGGGAAAGGAAGGAGAAAGGGAAAGGAAAACTGAAAATTTTGAGGGCAATTCTTGTAGTGAAGCTCGGGTTTGAGTGAACCAACCAAGGAGCCAACCAAAATTTTGGTACCCATTTTGAAGGAGGAGCCGTGAGCCAAGGAGGGCTAGGGGAAGAAAAGGATTTTGTGACCAAACCCTAGCTTTGGTCTAAGGTAATTTTCCAAAGCCCTAACTATTTCAATTCGGTTCAATTTGAGTTCAATTTGGAGTTTATTTATGGTTCAATGTGGGTTGTAAGAACATAAGTCCACTTTCCATTTCATGCCATAGTTTGATTGTATGTGCTTGATTAGTAGATCTAAGGGTGTATGGCTTAGTTTCTTGATTGTTTATGCTTGTTGATGGATTGATTTCATGCTAGATGGTTAGGGTTGTGTGTCCCCTGATTTTTGGTCACCAAATCTGCCCTAGGCAGTGCTAGATGGGCAGCTAACATAAGGGTATATGGTTGTTGGTTGTTTGAATGGAATGCAACAAGTTAGGACCATGCAACCTAGGTTTAGGGCTCTCGGATTTTGGTTTGCATGGATCCGTTCTAGCTGCTCATGGGTTCATGTGGGACATTAGAAACGCTGTGTGTTTGGTATGTAGGCTCCCGAAGTGGTCGGTTGAGATAGATTCCGCGAAATAGGACGTAAACCGGACTAAGCAATCGAAACTGCCAGTTCGGGTTCAAAACTGGCCAGTTTCGGGAAAGTGAAAATTTAAGGCCTTTAGAGGCCGAACTGGGTAAAACTCAAAACATAAAAGTTATTCGGAACGATGTTTCCTAGGGGGCATCATGAACAGATTTCTAAAATGAGGCTCCAATAGCCTCCGTTTTTATGAAAATCTGTGGCTGGTCTGCCCAGACCTAGTTTTCAGTATCAACCGGTTTCAAACAAAAACTGGCACGAATACAAGCGGAACCAGATTTTTTCATAAAACACGAAAGTTTTTAGCATTTTTTGAGAGCTACAACTTTCGTGAAGATAAGTTTTTCAAATTCCAAATGGATTTTTAAACTGACACTGTTTTATGAGGAGTGTGCAGAGAACCGAAAATTCCTGCACATGAATTTTTACAAACGTTCCCGAAAAACTGTATTTTTCCTCAGAACCACTATTTTGACTATGAAAACTGTTTCAATGGCAGTTTTCAGTCCTTAATGATTTTATGAAGCCCTGTTTTAAGAAAATGAATTTTTACAAGTTAAGAAAAGAGTTTTTGGGACTTATTCACCCAAAACTTTCCAAGTTAAGGAAAAATGAGATTTTTAAAGCTAAGATTTAGCAAGCGAATCGATTACGAATGGTAACCGGAAGTTATATCCGAGTTACTGGGCTAAACCTAAAGCCCAAAGTTTGACTCAAAGGGGGTTGACCTTAGTTGACCAAATGTTGACTTTGGTTGACCAATAGTTTGACTTTAAGGGTTACCCAATATAACCCTAAAGGATACCAAGGTTAATGAATTGGGCCAAGATTTAGGGTTATTGATAAGATAATAACCCAATGGATTACGGACCAAGTAAAAGTAAGACATAAGCCCAAGGATAAAGAAAGTGACCACAACAAGTTAACAAGAGGAATTAGAGGGGACACATAACTAGGATTGCTCATGGATGTTGGTTAAGATACCAACATCAAATGTAATGATTTATGGTAAGATAAGATAACCTTATCTTACACCTTGATTGAAACAGGAATGGAAACCTGTTGATATATCACGAGGAACAATAAGTCAAGAGCGTAAGACCTCAGGTAAGTACAAACCTCACCTGTGGTATGGAAATAGTAAAATATTTTCAAATATGTTATGTTTCATGCTATGTTATGTGTAATGCCACGTTCTCAAGATATCATGTTTTAAAGACGCCTTGTTTTCAAGTATGTTATATTTTTAAAGATGTCATGTTTTAAAGATGTTTTAAAAATGTTTTAAGGATGTCAAGTTTTAAAGAATGCCATGTTTTCGAAGGTGCCACGTTTTCAGAAAGTGACATGTTTTAAGAAGATCATTTTGCAAAAATGCCATGATTTATGTTATGTAAAGTATGCCATGTGTATGATATAGTGACATCCTGAAGCATGTTCACTAATGATAAACCACTTGGTAAAAATACACAAGTAAAGTGTCCGACCAACCTCCTAAAGGTGGAGGATTATTCATGTTTAAGTTCTGATTATCAACCTCTCGTTGATGCGTGAGGGTATAATCAGTTATGTTTCCCATAACTGTTAGAGACCTTGCAACCCCTAACTTTATCTGGAGGGGGCGCAACTGGTACGTACACAAGGGGCCCACATGTTAAAGAAAGATAATAAGTAAAGTTAAAAATGGATTACATAAATAAACATAAATGGTTCATGCATATGTTATGTGATGATTGGTATATGTTCAAGACGTTTAAAATGAAAATGTTTTGTGAGATTAAAGTTTGTACTTGCTGAGCGAAAGCTCATCAGATATATTCCATACTGCAGGTAAAGATAAAAGCCTGTAGCTTTACTTGGTGGGCTTGGAGACGATGCAGCAAGTGAAGGGCGATGTGGGATACCACTACGCAAGAATTCCGCAAACAATTTAAGTTATGAGGTTGTACATGTATATTTAAGAAACATGTCATGTTTTATTTTCAAGTCACGATTTTAAAATGAAGTTCAAGTTTACAAGTTTTAAAAAGTAAGAAAGAAGAAAAAAAAAATTTTTTTCTGAAATTTTCTTCAAGTTTAAGTTTTTAAGATGAAGGATTAAGTCAAGCAAGTAACGCAACGGCCCCCTACGTGGGTGGTCGGGGCGTTACACAATCAATGGGGAGTTGGGGGAGCGACCTTCTAACAATCTCCTAAGTCATAATATATAAATTTCATTCTTATCATATCCTCTCACTAATTGGAGATTGGTATAATACTTAATCCTATCTATTGTTAGCCTCATTCTTATTATTTGTGACAATGTATAGATTTACATGTCACTATGCATCTATTATTACGGTATACATATCTGTGGGGTATATAGATCATATCAGTGCGAGAGAAATTATGCACGTCAAATGTTTAATGAACGCAATACATATGACTCATAAACTCACCACTTCATCAAAGCAAATCATAAAAACATAGAACATCAACAACGAAAAATATTTTGTTTGATGCTATAGGTAAGGTTTGTACTTACTTGTTTTTTGTGCTTAAACTTCCGGAGTTGAACCTCCTACTACTCAAGTTTGAGAAATTGTCCTGATTTAACAATATCTTATTATTAGATAGAATCATAATTATATAACTTTATTGATTAATTTATTTAGTCTATAAATTAAAATAAGTTTAATTTACTTATATCATAATTAACCTTAACAATTAATTCAAATTAATTATTAAATGTTAAATAAATTTTTACTATTATTATTTAATTAATTTAATTTTACTTAATTAATTAATTGATTGATTAATTAGGTAGTAGTTAATTATTACTTTTTTAATTGTGTAATTATAATTAAATTACATAATTTTAATTGACTAATTAATAATTATTTCATTAATAATTTAATTATGTTACTTAAATATTCTTTCTTATATAATAATTATCAATTATTAATTCTTATATTAATAATTAATAATTAGATTATTCTAATAATTAATATTTAATTAATCATCCATAGTTATATTAACAATTATATCAATGATTAATGAGTAACTAATCTCTAATAAATCATGTATTAAATTATGTAGTTACTCAACATAATAATCTTACTTTCACAGCTAGTTAGGCTAAAGTAGTCTTTTGGTATATACCTAGTAATCATCTAGTGTACTTTATTTTAGTCAATTTAAAAACTTATGATTCAACTTTATAAAGTTAGAGTCTTTTACATTATTTGATTATACACTTAATATCAACTTATTTCATAACTAAATATGTCCATATGATATGACTTACGCTTATGTCACATTTTAATGTTTAATCGTTTTGTTGATGTAGGATTTTAATTTGTAAGATTTATTTAAATTTGAGTATAATTCCGTTTTAGATATTTGATAATTCGTTTTAAAGTTTAAAATATCTAATTTCTGTCTTTATAATTTGTTTTCCAAGATTTCAAGCATTTCAAATATTAATGTGGGCGTTTTCATAAGTAACTTATGGTAAAATCTCAGTTTATCAGACTACAAAATAATACCATGTGATTTATTAACATTTATGAACATATCCGTTTTAAACACATGATATCTCATTTCGAAGCTTGAGCTGTTTATTTTACAGTCGTAAAGTTCTTTCCTTTAGTATTTTCGTGTTTCATATCATGAACTTAGGTTTTGTTACTGTTGGTCTCACATATGAACCACAGGTTCAAATTTATAGGTAAATTTAGAAAAATCATAACAATTCAGTTACAAGTCTAAATAAAGCAAAAGATATGTCATTGAAAAGCTTATGGTGTCTAGTTCATAAAATGGGAAATATCTTGTAAAAAATTATGGTTTAATAACCCAAAATATACAAAACTTATGGCTGGTATACTATGATGCCCTAGAAATTCATAAGCTTGATTCATGAATTATTGTTATGGATTTTCTTCATTAATATACTTCGAATGAATTATTTTAATGAATATTAAATTTCAAGATCATGTATGACTGCATATGTATTATCAGTGTGATGATGTCGATGATATAACAATGTTGAGTTTCTCGAAATTTTAAATACATGAAAGATGAGATGAACGACATATAAATTTATACGAAAAATTAATTATGTCGTATTAGAGGGATAATGTTAATTTTTGGGAAGGACCCCGATTTTTATTAGTAGGTCGATTTAATGATCTTCGTATTTATTTTGATCATACTAATAGCTAAGCCTTGGGAGTATGATTGGGAAATTAATGTGTCACATAAATAGAAGATGAGTGATTAGTATTTACTTATAGAAAATCCAAAGATGGAAGATTAATAAAAAATTGTGCTTGATTTGAAATCAATGGTGTAGATTTGATGCTAGAAAATCCTAGGCAAATCAATGGCCCAAACCTTGGATGATAAGTGACCAATGAGAACTTAGAGTAAGGATAGGTGTGATGGAAGATCCAATGGATGAGAATAAAGATGACAACTTTGGATCAATGGTGTAAATTGAAAGAAAGAAAAACAAAATAAAATTGATTAGAGCAAAGGGGGGAATTGGTTTTGAGTTTCAAGGTAAGGGAAAATGTGAACAAATGAGAAAAGAAAAAAGTGGTGCATGCATGCAACCATATGTAAGAGATGGCATGGTTTATTTTGGCAAGTTGACCTAAAGAAAAGACAAGTGAAAGTGACACTTTGTCTCCACCTTGTTGTACCAAAATTTCCCTCCAAATCCCTCCCAAAGGTGGCAGCAATACAAGGGTTGATTCAGTCAAAAATTTTCAATTTGACCCCTCAAAAAACAGCTCCCCTTAAGGTAAAAGTTGGCTGAAAATAAGCCCATAACATTTCATTTTGCTCTTACACAAGTTAAGCTCAAAAACCCTAACTCTCTAGCCACCACCAAGCTCAAAACAAAAAGAAGAATCACCAACTCTATTCTCCATCTCCAACAACCCTCAAGCACCATCTTCCCTCCATTTTTAAGTTCTAAGTAACCCCGTTACCAAGTTCGAAGAAGTGTGGAACGGAGTTGGAGGACGCTTTACTAGAGGTAACCTAGTGGTATTCTTTGTGTTTTAGTCATTTTTGGAGAACTAAAGCATGATGTTTTGTTATGATCTTAATGTTAGACTTCTTCTTACCTAGGAAAAAGTTTTGAGAAGAACTTGGGAGGTTCGAGATCTTAAAGGATCCTCGGAGTATTTCGGTAAGATCTATGAACCTTGTTGAAGTTTACAGCAGTTGTGGTGATATAGCATGCATTAAAAAATTTGTTATGAAAAATAAATTATATATTAAGATTCTAAAGAGGATAAGCTTCATTTTAGGTTTTGGAATCACTTGATTTGCTTTCATATGTCTAAAGTTATGTGCATTTGAAGTTGTGACACAAAACTAGAGAGAAAATGGATCTCTGGGGCATAGACCAGCCACGGGTTTATTATACTCCGAACCTTTAGACTCAAAATTTTGGATTATAAGTTAGAGAACTAAAAACTAGATTCTTTGAGCTTTTGAACAAGGTATCATACGCCTTGAATGGATAAAAGTACAATTTTTGGTGAATTTTACAAATTTGGGCTACAAACCAAAAATCCTTACTAGAACCCTATACTAGCCACGGGTTTTGTAGATTTTGAGTTAGTAAACTATAACTTCTTATAAAACTGTTTTTATCATATAAAATAGACATTATAAGTTTTCCAATGACATATCTTTTGTCTTATTTGGACTTGTAAGTAAATTGTTATGATTTTTCTAATCTTACCCATGAATCTGGATTTGTGGTACAAATGTGGGACCAATAGTGACAAAACCTAAGTTTATGGTATGAAACACTCAAGTACTAAAGGAAATAACTTTACCTCTATAAAGTAGACATCTTAAGCTTCAAAATGAGATATCATGCGTTTAAAACAGATATGCACATTAATTTTAATAAATCCCTTAAGATTGTATTGTACTCTGGTAATCTGAGATTTTACTGAAAGACACTTAGGAAAACGTCCACATTAATATTTGAAATGCTTGAAATCTTAGAAAACAAATTATAAACACAGAAATTAGATATTTCAAGCTTTCCAACAAGTCATTAAGTGTCTAAATCAGAATTATACTCAAATCTAAATAAATCTTACAAGTTAAAATCCTACACCAATAAAATGATTAAATATTAAAATGTGACATAAGGGTAAGTCATAACATATGAATATATCTAGTTATGAAATGAGTTGATTTTAAGTATATGACCAAATAATGTGAAAAATCCTAATTTCATAAAATTAAATTATAAGTTTTAATGAGCTAAGATAAAGTATACTAGAGGGTTACTGGGCGTATACCAAGAGATTACATTAGCCCAACTCAATGAACATATTGGACTAGCCCAATAATAAAAGAGAAGTATACCCTTAGGTGACTCCTTGTCACCTTGATTGATTAATTAATTAATACATAACCAAATGTAATTAATAAAGTAATTAATTAATTAATTGATTAATAATTAATTAATTAATTAATTATAAGAGTTAATGTATGACAATTAAGATTATTATGTTAAATAACTACAAAATTATAAGACATGATTAATTAAAGATTAATTAATAATTAATCATTGATATAATCATCAAAATAATTAGAAATGATTAACTAGAGATTAATTAAACATTAATTATTATGTTAATCAAATTATTAATTATTACTATTAGAATTAATAATTATTAATTATTATATGAGAAAAAATATTTAAATAACATAATTAAATTATTAACAAGCTAATTATTAATAAGTCAATTAAAATTATATAATTTAATTATAATTACTCAATTAATTAAAATAATAATTAACTATTACTTCATTAATTAGTTAATCAATCAATTGATTGATTGATTAATTAATTAATCAAAATAAATAATTAAATTAAATTAAATTAAATTAATTAAATAACAATTAGTAGAAATTTATTTTAACACTTTATAATTAATAAGAAGTAATTATTAAGCTTAATTATGATATAAGTAAATTAAGTTCATTATAGTTTATAAAATAAATGAATAGTTGAATAAAGTAATATAACTATAATTCTATCTAATAATGAGATACTGTTAAATCAGGACAATTTCTCAAATTGCATAGTAGGAGATACGACTCCGGAAGTTTAAGCGCATTAGACAAGTAAATACAAACCTCACTTATAGCATGGAACAAAATGTTTTCTTTATTAATACTCTACGTTTGCTATGACTTGACTTGATGATGTGATGAGTATATGAATTATACGTATTGCTTTGATTAAGCATTTGATGTGCATAATTTTTCTTGCATTGACATAATCGGCATGCCTCACAGATAATTATGTCATAATGATAGATGTATAGTAACATGTAAATCTACACATTGTCACAATTAATGAGAATAAGACAAATAAAAGATAGGATTAAGTGTCGTACAGCCTCCAATTAGTGAGAGGATATGATAAGAACGAAAGTTATAAAATATGACCTTGGAGGCTGTTGAAGGGTCGCTTCCCTAACTCCCCATTGGTTGCGCGCATATGGGTATGACATATGGTCCTTTAAGTAGACAAGACATGTATATAATAAAGCATAAATGAACACACATGATCATATGCACTTTTGAATATTCTTGATATTACGTGTGATGATATGACTTTATAAAATGTTTTGTGAGATATTATTTGTACATACTGAGTGAAAACTCATACGTATGTATGTTCGTGCTGTAGGTAACGCGGGTAAGCAGCCTATTACTTAGATGTTCTTATGGACAGACGAAGCTGTGTGGAGATGGTGAAGGAAGGGAGTGGGATACCATCACGAATTTAATTTCCACATTTATACTTCCTAAATTATTTTGTAACGATTATATTTATTGTTATGTTCTAATGTTTTTGTATTACTAAATTAGTAGTATTTTACGAAAAAAAGACTTTAGACTCTTTTGTTTTAATCAACATGAAGTTATAACTTTTTAATTACTGTCTAAATACGAATTTGAATAGGATAATTATTTGCTAGAGGTTTTTAATTTTCTCAGTTAAAAGTTTTTAGTAATTCTAACTTTTGCAGTATGAATATGATTTAAAAAAAATTATGTACTTTTTTTAGAACCGAACAAAAATAAGTGTTAAGACTAAATTAAATAAGAATAAGTAAACTAGTTAACGGTCCGAAAAGTCGGGTCATTACATATATGGTTTCAGCAAAGACTTTCGGTTCATAGTCTAAACTTTTAAAATTCACAAAAAACTGTACATTTATCCGTTTGAGGTGCATGATACCTTGTTAGAAAACTTAAAAAATCTAGTTTTCATATATATAACTTATAATCCAAAATTTTGAGACTAAAAGGTTCGGAGTACATAAAACCCATGGCTAGACTGTATCCTAGAGGTTCATCTTCTCTCTAATTTTGTGTCACAATTTCAAATGCTCATAACTTTAGGCATACAAAAGAATACTAAGTGATTCTAAAGCCTAAATGAAGTTTATCCTTTATAGAATCTTATCATATAATTTATTTTTCATACCAAAGTTTCTAATGAATGTCATATTACTACAACAACTATAAGCTCTAAAAAAGTTTGTAGTTCTAACAAAAATGCTCCATGGATCCTTTAAGATATTAGACGTCCAAAGTTTTCTCAAAACATTTTCTTGGTAAGAAGAAGTCTATCATTAAGATTCCAACTAAATATCATGCTTTAGTTATCCAAAATAACTAAAACACAAATAATACCACTAGGTTACGTCTAGTAAAACGTCCTCTAACTCCGCTTCACACTTCTTCGAACTTTATAACAAGGTTGCTTAGAGCTTGAAAATGGAGGGAGGAGGGTGGTACAGGGGTGTTGGAGATGGAGAATAGTGTTGGTGGTTCTTTTTTTGTTTTTGTTTTTGTTTTGTTTTGAGCTTGATGGTGGCCAGAGAAGGTAGGGTTTTTAAGCTTAATTTGTGTGAAAATAAAATGAGATGTTAGGGACTTGTCTTTAGCCAACATTTACTTTAAAGAAGTTGTATTTTGAGGGGTAAAAATGAAAAATTTTTGACCGATCCTTCCCTTGCATTGCCACCACTTATGGGAGAGAGTTGATGTGAAAACTTTGTTCAATAAAGTGGAGACAAGGGTCACTTTCACTTATTTCTTCTTTAGGTCAAATTGCCAAAATAAATTATGTCATCTCTTACATGAGGTTGCATGCATGCACCACTTTTTTTTTTTTTTTCTCATTTGTTCAAATTTCTTCTTGCTCTTTGACCACAAAATCCAGATCCCTTTGATTTTTTTTTTCTCATTTTCATTTTGTTTTTCTTTCTTCCAATTTTTCCAACATTGATCAAAAGTTATCCTCCTTATTCTCATCCATTGGATATTTTATTACACAAATCCTTACCTTAAGCTCTCATTGGTCACTTATTATTTAAAACTTGGCAATTGATTTGCTTAGATTCTTTAACATAAAATTTACATCATTGATTTCAAACTTAATTCTTGATCAATTTTTCACATTTGGATTTTCTAAGAATAAATACTAATTATTTATCTTCTATCTATGTGACACATTAATTTCCCAATTATACTTCACAAAATCGAAATATTGATATGACCAAAATAACTATTAAGATCATTAAATTGACCTACTATTAAAATCAGGGTTTTTCTCAAATTTAACATTTATCCCTCTAATACAACATAATAATTTTTTTTGTATAAATTTATAAGTCGTTCAACTCATCTTTTATGCATTTAAAATTTCTCATTTAAATAAAGAAACTCAACATTGTTAAGTCATCAACATCATCATACTGATGATATATATACAATCATTTATGATCTTGAAATTTGATATTTATCAAAATAATTCATTAGATGTATATTAATGAAGAAAATCTTTGATAATAATTCATGAATCAGGTTTATGAATTTCTATGGCGACACATATATATATGTTTACTAGAATCAACAGGACCTACTGTCCTTCATATATGACCATATGTTAGCCACTTGAAAGTTCTTGTTCCAATTTAATTAATTTTTTTTCTCTTGTAAGTGTGTTATATGAAATGTGATCAATTTATTTATTTGATTTTTCGATTGTTACCTTTCAGCTTGCAAAGCAACTCTACTCAGATACGAATAAAGATGATCTTGAAGCTGAAAAGAAGTTCCAAGAAGTTTAAAAGGGTTATGACATTGTATTTGTTTCTTTGATTCCATGGAAGTGGAATTGTAGCTCCGCATTGTTGTGAATTCCACATATGAGGTGAGGCTTTGATTTGTTGCTACTTTTATTCTCAATAAAAACTTAATGTTTTTAGTTTATATTGGTGAGGCAAAAATCATAATATGTTCATCAATTGATTATTAGTAGGACTTGAATACAGCACACAGTAGTCTTGGCTTGCATGATGCAATTGGACCTGGCCTTGTAGGAGAATGTGCTACATTGGTACTTGAACCTTTATGTCCTCTTGTTAATATATTACCTTTATTTGCTTGATAGCACTCTTATATTATCCTCTTTGGTTGAAATTCTCAACGGTTGAAATTTCTTGAGATAATAAGGGTTAGACATTGCAAGTGTGATATTTATTGAACTAACATTAAACTTTCAATGCTAACTTGTGCGTGATTTTATAGGTTCCATTGAATTTTAGTTTTCTTTCTAAAGGCTTGAGGTGGGGTTAGGAATTTACAAGAACAAGCATCTTTTTGATAAGTTCTGTATCATATTTCATTTCTTTTATGAATGTTGAATTGTTGCATTTAGGGATGCTATCTTAGAGAACTTTAATGTAATATTTTTGTATTGTACATTATTATGTAATGTTAAAATTGATTTGTGATCTTTGTGATTTTTATTTTGGGTCATGAAGACCTGCCTTCATCTTCATGACAAAGGAGGTCATGAAAGCCACAATGGGTATGATTAGAATACGAGACTTTATGTAATCAAACAGTTAAATGGATAACTAGTTTTCATGGCAATGATGAATTGTTATTCTTTTTGGTGTCGGTTCTAGTTTTGGTTTGTAATATATTAGATTGCCATTCGTGACATGAATAATTAATTAGCTGCTTGAGTATTCTTTTAAAGTTTTAAAGCCAATTTCTTATTTGATTGGAACTTTGAAGGATCAATGTACCAAAAACATGAATTTACATATTTGTATTAAGTTGGTTTTGAAGCTTCTTAGATCAACTACAGAAAAAAAAAAAAACATTAAAAAATGTGCTTCTTTCTCTATATTTTTTTTTGCTGAAAAGTTTCTTCATTTACTATATATTTATAAATGTTATTTCTTTCTTATGCAGTTGTTTTGGCTTTGCCAGTTTAGCATGTAGTTAACATATATGGGGTGCAAAATTTATTTTTGATTAAAGCACATTCCATGATGGTTTTTCATGGAAATCATCATGGAAAGTACGCATTCTACGATAGTTTTTCATGGAAATTGTCATGGAAAGTACACATTTCACAACAAGTTTCAAAAAAACCGTCGTGGAATGTTCTATGCCAAAAATAGAATAGCTAGGTAACAATGGCCTTCCATGACGGTTTTAAAACCGTCATGGTATGTCTACGTCATAGACATACCATGACTTTGGATTTCTAACCATTGTGGTATCTTTCAACGATGGTTAAAAACCATCATGGAATCTAGTTTTTCTACTAGTGCATATTTATATATAAAAAAAAATCTCTACAATTAAGTTATAATTTTAAATTACTTAGGTTTTTGTACCATGTATTTTGCTTTTGTTTAGAAAGTACACAGTTTGTTTTGAACTTTTATATTTGTGTACAATTAGATTATGCTTAATATACGAAATTATATCTATCGATTAACACTTAATTTTGACCTTGAAATACCCAAATTACCGTTAAAAAAATACTACAAATATATATTACATACATTTTTATACCATGCAATTTTGTTTTTATTTAAAAAGTATATAATACATTCTAAAATTTTACGTTTTTATATTATTATGTTACATTTTTTCTATCAACGCTTAATTTTGTATTTAAAGTACTCAAAATACAATTGATTTTAAAATTAAAAATTAAAAATTATCGAAGAAAAGTTACGGTTTTTCTTCATAGGAAGTCATAGTCTATTATTCATTTGATCAATATTAAATTAATTTTATCTTAAAAATAATATTAAATTAGATTTTACTGTACCTTTATTAGATTTAAAGGGTACATTATTTTTTTGAGCACCGCTATTTAGCCCGAATGTGCTGGAGGCAGAGGAAATTCAGAGAAGAAGAAGAGGAAGACGAAGACGAAGAAGGAGAAGTCAATGACCCATGTTGTTGTTGTTGTGGCGGTGTTGTGGTTGTTGTACAATGATAATGGTGTCACCTCATTAAAAACTCCACATCACAAAGCTTTATTTAAAAATAAGGATACTAATAAAAAAGAACTTGAGCGTTTGTTAGGCTATGGTGCAATTCTCAATAAGAATCAAAAATGAAGAAGAAGAAGAAGAAGAAGAAGAAAAAAAGATCGACCATCGAGGACAACGCTACATTTGAAAAAACCAGCGACCTTATCTTTTTCTTTTTTTGCTGAATAGCGACCTCATCTTTTTATCTGTCCATTATCTCGCCGTATGAGGAGAACAATTAATGTAGTCGAACAAACAACGTCGCCGTTGAACATCACAGAACATTGGCGACTCTCTTTTCTTGGCCTTCACTATCTCGCTGGACTACGAACCTTCGATGCTCTATAACCTATGTATGCTTTGATGAGTTTCAGAGTTGGGTTTCAGACAGTTCAAGAGAATAGATTGAGGAAAATATAAGAACGGGTAGTTATGGGTAATGAGAATGGAATTTATAGGAGAAAAAAAAGAATTAAAAACTGAAGATTGATGTTCGGAAAAGAAAGAGATGATGAGGGGGAGAGAAAAGAGTTTCTGAAAAGAACAGTATCCGACCTCAATAAATAAGCCTCTATATCTCTCCACGTCAGAGTCTTGAGTTTTACTAGTCGGGCTAAAAAAACATTTTGGTTCTCTTTTAAACTATTAAGTTGATGTGCGTAAAAATATCTTTAAAACCATTAATGCGAATTTGTTTAAGGTATTTCAGTAATAAAACATTATGAAAAAAAAAAGTGTGAGAACAGTTAACAAAGGAATATCGAAACACGTTTTTTTTATTTATGTGCATTAAATCGGCTGGTCTCAAAGTCCTGTACTGAACTCTTACAGGACATAATGTGATAAATGTTTTTTTTTTTTTTGAAGAAAAAATGAGTTAAAGAGTTTGAGGTTGAAATGCCTATGATAATCCCATAGAGGTGGATGTTTTTTGCATGAAATATAGATTCCTTATGATACATAGATCTCTTATGAAATGGATTGTTCATATATCCTGATCAATGCAGTGATGACGACTTGAATTCAGACATTCAATGAGAAAAATGAGTATCCTACTAACCCACCTTAAGAAAGTTGATACGTGATTAGTGTGATTGTACTCGGTTTATTGCAATGCTTTAATAAAATAATGTCAATTAGAACTCCAGATAGTGCTGAGCACATATATGGTGGAATTTCCATATCTTCTCCTTGGACAACCCGTGTACATGTGATTACGTGTTAACATTAATCATAGAAGCATGCATGCGCAAAATCATGTTATCTTTAGATTGGGAAGAAAAGAGGTGCAGACCAAAAGTGTGCACGATTCCCAACACGTGCACATATAACAATTGTTTTAAACCTTTCAAAGTTTCTGTTTAATTTTTTACTATCTTAAATATTATTTAAGCAATAATACTATCATATCATTATCAAAAGTTCAAAATGTTTTATAAGTGATTTTTTCTTGGTTTATGATCTAATTTTATTTAATAATATATTACAATAGGATTGATTAAACACGATTTGAGACATTAAAAATGGAGAAGAGATTTCAATCCTGTTATATATAGTTGAAGTAGATATATATGTATTTCGCTCATAGTTATATCTTAATTTAGGGCTGCAATTACTCTTACACTTAATTATTTTAAGTGACCGATCAACGTGAGTGCATGGAAACAACATTATGGGGCCGACACTTCACTGTGTGACATTCAAAAAACCCTACACACGTGTGTTTGTATTTGTATTTTTTTTTTTTTTGGTAGTTTTTTTTAAACAACCTTATAATGTTGCAACATTGTGATCATGAGCTTTATGCATGATTCACTTCATATTAATCATAAGGAAATTATGAAGATTTTTAGCATATATATAGGTTTTTTTTTTTTAAATGCAAATCGAACCATAATTTTTCATGAACGTCAATATCCAAGATCACAAATAAGATGATTTTTAAAATATAATAATTTAGGAAAGGACGTATCTTAATCCATGATGATATCTTTTAGAAAAATTGACCGTAAAGAAGATATCTTTAAGAAATTAAGTTTTCCTCTCCTGACCCTTTTAGATTTGACAGATATTTCTGATGAAGAGAAACCAACCAATGTATAGGATAGAAAAAGGACCAGTTTCTAATTAGGATATTATCAAAGTGTACAGTTATTAGAGAGTACTCTCTATTGACCCATAAAATTTCAGCACATAATAATTATTTAAATAAGGCACGTGGCCACTAGATAAAATATATCTAACAATGAACACAAACGAAGGCAAGCAATAGAATATTATATTCATTCGATCATTTATTTAGGCAAAGCCACGTATTCAAGTACATATATAGACCGAAAATAGAACTGATGAAAATCATAAACAAACAAACAGCCAAAGAAAAAAAAAAATTACAAAAGCCCTCGAATAAGAGCCAGCAAAACCAAAAACTCCAACATTTAAGCTTCGTTTATAAGTTGATCATCATCATCATGATCAACGGCGGAGGCAGAAGCAGAATTTTGGGTATTAAATGTATTGACACACACCACCAGAGGACTTCTAACCTTATGGCCAAAACAATCTGACCAAACGATTTCTCCAAAGTCATATCTTCCTCGAGACTCCTTCTTTGGTATGAGAGTCACATAGTAGGTTATTTCTTGCCTAAACCACCAGAAAACCAAAACCCTAGGCCACACCACGACCTCGACGCCATTTGGCTTAACGATGCTGTTGAAATACACGGCGAATTTGCACGGTCCCACATTGCGGACCGTCCTCTTGATCGTAACGGTGGACCGGAGATCCGAGACTGCGATGGAAGGGTAATTTAGGTTGGAGTTTGATTTTCTTGATTTTGGACAGCTAATGAGGTCAGGACTCTCTGGGCAGATAAGAATGGCTTGTATTTGTTCTTCAGTGTAGCCGATATTGCAGAGGAATAGAATGTAGTCACTGGCTTTCATGTCATAAACTAGGCCAGGATCCATTGCCTTCACGGGGTCTACGTGGCCAGCGCCGATATCGAAGGGATCGGCAACATTTACTGTTCCCTCGGAGAAAATTTTATCACCGGAATTGTCCTTCGTGTATGCTGCAACAAAGATTAGGCCTAACACTAAGTGCTTGTTTTGGGGATGTTTTGCAAACCACATCTCCAAAACCTTTTTTTTTTTTTAAATCTTTTTCTTCAATTCAAACTTACTTTTTACTATTAAAATATCTAAATATTTACGGTAAACTCAAATTTAAAAATTCCATAACTTTATTATTTCAAGTCGAAATGAGATAATTTAAAAAAATATATTACATACAATTTCAATAAAAACGAAAAAAGATCAATATTGATAAGTTTTATTTTTCGAAAATATTTTAAGATTTTATATTTTTTTAATTTAAAAATTAAAAAAAAAATCAAACACAAATTTTTAAAACTCAATTAATCTACAATTCAGAAATCTCCAAAATTCCATCTCCAGTGGCTCCCCACGTGAGCATTAAAAATTAAGGAAAATATAACTTCTTGTTTGGAATAATCCACAATCTAGATGAGCATGTCTCTCAAAGGAGTTACATTTATTAGATCATATATTCGCTATAAAAAATCTATATTAGTTATTGTGCCTTCTCAAATAATTAACTAAAAAACAATTGTCAGATGTAGTAATCTTCCAATATATGTTTTTATTTATCATCCATTACATGTGTGTGTGTGTGTGTATAGATGAAAATTTTTATGATGAAGAAAACAAAAGCTTGGTTTGTCAATCATCCCACCTCCGAGATGTTGCTATAAATTGTAAAACATAAGAGATTAATATCTTTGCTGAAAGTAATTGTAATATATAAGTATGAAAAATGATACGTTCCATGCAGTGGTTAAAGTATTAAAAAATTGAAACAAAAAAGTCATTTCTATTTTAGAAAACTCATGTACAGAATTTGGAAAAGTTTCACTTCCCCCTTAAACTTTAAGTCTTGTTACAAAACGCCTCATGAATTTCAATTTGTAACATTCTTCCCCCCCTCTCCTCCCTCCCAAACTTTGAAACATTTATAGATTTCCACTCTTAGTTGGATTTTTGACAGAAAAAATGCACAAGACACCTGTTGACAGCATGAATTGGGGGTGCTAAGTATGAAATTATCAAGTTTCTCTTATAATTAGGTCGAAAAAGTAAATATTTAGGACTGATTATCATTTTTTCTTATATTGTTCTCTTATGTTTAACTTTGTAATTTCACATTGGATAGGAGTAGCAAGTGCTACGTGTACTACTAATAAGTGTCACTTTATAATTTTATATTTAATACTACTGGTAAATGGATTTTTCTATTAAAAAAAATTGACTGATTGGGAAAATCTGTAAATGTTTTAAAGTTAACTGATTGGGAAAATCTGTAAATTTAACTTATTGGGGAAATCTATAAATTTAACTGATAGGGAAAATCTGTAAATTTAATTGATCGAGGAAATCTGTAAATTAAATTTTGGAGAGCATATTATGACAAGGCTTAAAGTTCGGGGGAAAAAGTGAAATTTACAGAATTTTGACAAGTACTACGGTACTCCGAAAGAATTACCTGTAGTCATGAGAGCAGACCGGATGACGGCAGGAGACCAGTCGGGATGTGCCGATTTGAGAAGGGCAGCAATGCCAGAGACATGAGGGCATGACATTGATGTTCCTGACTGAAAATTCCATTCTACCGAACGGTTATCATATTTCTTTGTAAGAGTCGGAGGAGTTTCTGTAGGCCACGCAGCGAGGATGTTCAGTCCAGGAGCAGTTATATCTGGCTGTTGGATCGATCAAGATACAAATATTAACCAAAACTATCCTAAGTTCATCACGCTCGTATATATATACACATCATCATACTATATAATATATGTATTGTACTATTATATACAACTATATATATTTTAACTTCTTGACATTATGTTGATAACGATAATAACACATAGGTCTACAAATCAGTCGCATGTTTTAAAAAAAATGCTTAGATTTGTATGTGTTTTTCTAATCAGGCAAAAGTTATCAATAATGCTGCTACTAAAAATTAATCAACAATAAACACGATCGAGGTTTCCGGACTGGATCTTGTTGTTAAGTTTGTTGGAAATAAAGGTTAAGTGCGACTAAAGAATAACGTTAGTAATGCTTCGTGGGATAGATTTTTGGTTTTTGTTTTTCGAAAACTTAATTTTATTTGAAAACTCCATAAAAATTGTTATCCAAATATATGAAATCCATCTTTTCTTTATATATGATAAAGAAGGCTTTTCCTATAATTAATTCTGACTAAATCTTACATGATCATGAATGAATTTAAAATAAGGGAAATTAGACTGAGTGATATTTTTTTAGTTATCTAATCTAATAGATGGTTGAACTTTTTTTTATTTTATTTAGCAAAATGGCCGTTCATCATTTTTTTATGGTGGTCAATTAGTTATTGACTAATAATCAATTAATGATTAACTATGAAGTTTAGTGATTTGCAATATGATCAATCAATGATTTATCGTAGTTAATTACTGATTGATAGAATTAACTATAATTATGTGGTCAATCGCTGATTGACTATTTTACAAAAACTAACATTTTAATTAATTTTTAAAAACTTTGATCACTCGTTGAAAAACTTCTTAAAAAATTAAGGTTATTTAGTTATAAATCCCAATGTTAATTAAAAAAAAATTTTTTTTTTGGAACACTTCACTAGTTTTCGGTATTATCCAAATCTAATATAACAAAACATAAAGCTGAAAATTAATGTTTGAATAAAGTATATTTCAGTATCATATTATGAGTTGATATATATAGTATTACTAGCTATAGATATTTGATAAATATGTATACCTTGAGAATATCGGGTTCAACTGAATTTGGCCCTCTCGAAGAGAATAATGCAACTCTTGGTGCTACAGACTTGCCAATAACGGTTTTAGTCGGTCCTATTTTCACCGTAGGGTAACTGCAAGCGCACATAGGTTCATCTAATTAACTAATCTAGATTTGCTGAAAATTGAACTAATAAATATGAAAATAGTTCAACAATGTTACAAATACAAATTCTAATATCAATTTTTAAATACCAACTCACGTTATGATAAATAATCATTTCTTAATTGATAGATATATTCACAAATTTTTAAATACTTACTAATAAAATATAATAATTCACATATCATGTAGATTAATGATACTTAAAAATTAAAATTGCAGTTCGTGTTCCTAATATTTTTCAAAATATTTATCTAATAAGGACCATATAGAATTAATATTGTTGATAGTTTGATCTTTATGATAATATATTATTCTACTACATAATTAAGCAAGACATGTAGACCTAAATTCAATTATTGTATACTTATATATACTTATCAATTTTCTCAAAGACTAATTTTCTTTAGGTAGAGCTCAAGATTTCGGATTTACGGCTCATTATAAAATAAGACAATAAATTATTCAACATGCAGAGAGTGCGTGCTCTAACTAGTTTGTTAATAATTGACATGCTTCGCAAACTCACTTTTGTACATATTTTATTATATTAATGGAGAGCAGTTATTGCCCTAATAATTTTAAACTTGAATTTGATTTTAACGAATTTCTTTATCCAAGTTCAAAACGCACACATCACAAATATTTAATACGTAAATTATTAGTTTGGTTTTTGCAGTTTTACGTGATTTTAGTTCTTTTTTTTTTTTTTTTAAAGTCATCAAGAGATCCTAAATTATTAAAAGTGTTACTTCAGTAATCTTTCTGATTAATTTTTTGATCGAATCCGTTAATTAGTGTCATTTTTTGATCAAATTATTAATAGATTTTGTTAAAAAATTAATTAAAAACATTATTATAGCAGTATTTTAATAGTTTGGTGGCATTTTAGCTCAACAAAAAAAAAAAAAAGGGACCAAAGTTTTACAATGGTAAAGTTTAAGGATTAGATAAATAATTTATCATATATATATATATATATATGTATGTATATAAAAGAAGAAGAGGTACATACTCAGACAATGGTTCTTGGAACTTCCTAAGTTTGTCTCCTTGAACAAAGTCGAGATAGACCGTGGGGAAGACGTCAGGGCCTTCAGGCTTGGGCAATGTCTCGACAAAGATCAAAGCCGACGCATTGACTTTGCGCGCAGCTCCAGTTGCTCTGTCTAAACTTACAGGTCCGTCGTCAGCGAAGCACAGCAGCGCCTTCCCAGGAATTACAAAAGGTACAGCCGCTGACTCATTGCAAGTCCTGCAAAACTCATCAAATAAAAAATTAATTAGCGTAAATTTAGATTGTTAATAACAAAATTTTGATTAGGATCTGACAGTTTACAACTGAGAGTAATGAAATAAGATTCTGTTAGATATATCTTTACTAAATTCATTTTAAGGTTTTATACTCTTTTACTCAAAACAATTTTTTTCAACCGAATACACATTTTCAAAACTTATCCATTACGTTAAAAATATCTCACAATTGTTGGATTGTCCTTTTTTTTGTTTTTTGTTTTTGTTTTTTTTTTTGCGAATAGTTATGTAGGACTCGAATTGATTAATTTCCTATATAATACATTAACAAATCAATCAACTGTAATAGTAGAAAGAGAGAAAGAAATTATTTTACCCATCTGTAAATAAATTATCTGCAGTCACCAATAGTGCAGTGATTGGTTTGTTGGTAAAGCTAAAGCTTTCTCCCTGTATAATTTATACATGTGTATATATATAGGTATCAGTATCATTGAGACTAATAAAGAATGCTCACTAATTGGTTTTTGCCATTTGATCTCAAATCAAACTTATAAAAGTACTTGGTTTTTGTTTTTCCAACCTAAATTGATCAAAAGTCTGTCCAAACAAGCTGAACATAATATAGAAGGAAACCTTTTTATTATACACACACGCACATACAACATCAATGGTTATATACAAGAATGCTATAAATTTGACACCTTCTTATATTTATATCTACCATAATATTAAAATTGATAATTTTGTCATTTCATAATATTAAGATTATCAACTTTAATATTAGAATAGACAAAATTATAAGGAGGTGCTCATAATATGTCTCTCCATCCTAATTTTTACTAAAATAAATAGGTTCCATTTTTTAGCTTTTCGAACTACGGAACAAATCATGGTACGATTTGAAAATTTTCCAATCTATACTAAATTTCTAAGATGTGTTTAGGATGACTATAAATAAAAATAACAGATAATGGTATCCTCTTAATTATAAAGCAAACGTACGTAAAGATGCATGCGCATGCAATAGCATCAAACACAACGTACCACGACGGAGAAGTTGCATTCCGCGACGTCGATCCTTACTGGAAACGTCCGATCAATCGATGACGCTGCGACAGAAATGGCCCACGGCTGAACATTGGAGACCAAACCCGGCGACGGCCCCAAATTCCCCGCGGCAAACACGACAGTCACTCCCACCTGCATTGCATGAAATGACCCGATTGCGGAGCTGTAGTTTAAAATGTCATTATATGGCGGATCTCGTCCGATCGACGCTGATATCACGTCAACCCCATCATGCAGCGCGTCGTCAAAGGCCTTCAAGACATCGGGTTCGGCGCAGTGTAAGTCGTAGTTCTTGTCGCCCCAACAGGCCTTGTACACCGCTATGCGAGCCCTAGGCGCTCCGCCACGGGCAACACCTTTCGCCAGGTTGGTTTTCGTGAAACTTGCACCTTTGGCTATGGATCCCGCTGCCGTCGAGGCGGTGTGGGTCCCGTGGCCCGCAAAGTCCCTTGCCGATCGGTATTCAAAATTTTTCTGTACAAGTGATCCGTATAGAGCTTCGTAGCCTCTGGGGTAGTACTTAGCCCCGATTAGCTTACGGTTGCAGTCCTTTTTAGGGTTGAATCTTTCGCCTTTTTCGCATTTTCCTCTCCATCTCGACGGAATCGGTTTCATGCCTGGCTCTTCTCGGAAGCTTGCAGATTCAGGCCATACCCCTGAATACATACACACACATATATGTATAATAAATAAGAAGCAAACTACATTTAATTCTTAATTATATATGATATATATATATGTATGTATGTAACGGAATTAACCTGAATCAATGACTCCAACAATAATGTTGTGACCGTAAGCAAGCTGAATTGGAGTGGCATGATGTTCATGAGTTTTGGTCAATGGAAGCCCAAGAAATCCCAGCTTCTTGTCGTGTGCGAGTGCAGCATTTTGCTTTTGAAAATTGATATTACTTCTTTCCTCTCTGCATTGTATGTATGTACACATATATTACATCTATATATATATATATATTTATTTATCTTCTA
This sequence comes from Ficus microcarpa, assembly GCA_025413485.1. Classification (NCBI taxonomy): domain Eukaryota; kingdom Viridiplantae; phylum Streptophyta; class Magnoliopsida; order Rosales; family Moraceae; genus Ficus; species Ficus microcarpa. Next base: position 24,551,563 of record CM046384.1, read on the forward strand.
ATTGGAAACTTTTCTACATTGAAGAAGAAATCAGGAAAGAAAAAGTCTTGAATTAAATTATAAAGTTATTAATTATTTGAGGTTATTACTGGCTAAGACATCAGCTTGGCTCGAATTGAGGATTGCTGAAAACCCCGAGAAACTGTGCTTGTAACTATAGATCATGGATTTCTTAGCATCTTCATCACTAGGAGAAGGAAAAAAAAAAAAAAAAAAGTGGATTCAGTGCAAGGAAATAGAATTTAAGAGCTTAATATAATAAGTGATATATATTGATAAGGCAATGCTAAATTAATTAGCATCATTATAACTAGAATAACAAGTATTATAACTTAGAACTTTTAAAGATATTACTCATGATATATACGATAATCTTTATAAAGTGCTAGCTATAGAAAAGTAGAAAAGTTAACCTAGAGAAAACATTGGAGAGGAGTTGTAGATGGTGCTTGGAAGTGAGCTTAGGATCATCATGAAATTTGCGCCCTAAATAAACGATGTAAACCTGAATATATTAAAAAAAAAAAAAAAAACAACAAAGGACAAGAAAAAGTTAGTTAAAGAGAGGAAAAATCAATCACTAATTATAACGATATATAACAAAACAAAAAAGCAAAAGCGCAAAATCTCTTTTTGGGATGGTAAGGTAATTACGTGAGGTGTGGGAGATGAGTGAACCACAAAAAGCGAAAGTAAGAGCAATAAGGCCCAAAAGCACCGGAAATTAGCCATGTAGTATAAAATATTATTGTATATATCTCACTTGTGATATAACCACATGGTGTGGTCGGGATTATATATATAGAGGAGCTTCTAAGGGGGAGAGTTAGGGCTAACTTGTGCTTTCCAAGTGGGTGGCAATATTCATGTGCGTGTGCTCCAAGGTTTTTCAAAGCTTCAACAACACATGAAACATTATATACCTAATTTCTCTACATAATTATATATTATTTTCTCTTCCCAAAGTAGTTAGCAAGTTGTCCAATTAAATCAATTAGGCCTTTTATTTACTCTCTCTCTCTCTCTCTCTCTCTCTCTCTCTCATAAAAATAATTACTTTATTTCTACTTTCTTATATGTCTTCTCTCTCTCTCTCTTTCTTTCTTTCTGACTTTAGTTTATAACTACGTACACTACAGGAAATTTTATCGGTACGCAAGAACACAATTAACCTAGCATTATCCAGTAGGCTCCTTGGTCCTAGTAATACCATTAAAATTGAACCAAGGTAAATAATTCATGTGTCCTCTTCGTCCCCTTTGTGCCATTGCAATGCTTTTAAATATTTACCGTCCCCTTCTCAGAGAAGGAATAATGTAATACGAAATGACACATTGTCCGATTAAATAATTGATTGTTACACACATGAAAACACACACACACACATATATATACATATTTAAATAAGCATGTATACATATATTGACATACACACAATGTGGACCAATATTAATTAAATACCATATAGCTCTCGCTATTTAATTTACTTCTCCAAATTTATTTTCAAACCCTAGCTTTTGTCATTTATATCTTCAAATTTATACGGTAAAATTATACTGCCCTGTATGACATATATAAATATATATATACACATACATCTTTAGTAATTAAGGACCTTCATGAAGGTAATGACAGCTTGATGAAGTATGGACTCCTTGTACTTCAAAACTTTGCATATAATTAGCTATTTAGCTAGCAAGTAGTCATTATATTTATTCATAACAGAAATTTTGATCATTTAAATTTTGCTTTAATCTTTCTATTCCTTTCATACTTAAGTGCTTTATACTTTGCCATTATTCAAATTGTGTTTATGCCCTATTTCTATGTTAAGAGAATCAAGCAAATCATAAGTGTATGCTATGATGAATGAATGTTTATTCATAACAAAAATCAAATTTAATCCAATTGAAAATGCCAATTTGACCACAAGAAGCAACTTATTTTCAATCAACAGAATCATTGCTTAGCTTAAATTTTTTTCCTTCACATTGCGTAATTCGAATATGATCGGTTACGTAATTGGAGGTTTTAGATCAGCATAAGATCACTTTTGAGGCAAGTTTTTTTATTTTCTAAGTTAACAATCACATCATAACTTCTCCTATATGCATGCTAAAAAGACTATCCTTAAACAGGCAACAAATTTCAGTCATAACAATCTATTATTGCATGTTTAACAAATCATAAGATGATTTAAATAAAGTATACATCTATTTTGCTTTGCTAAGCAGGGATTTCAAGTGCAATACTTGATAATATTTGCTCTCTTGGGACATTCTAAAGTTAATGAAATCATATGGTAGAAATAAGATAACCACTACTAATTCTATAACATAAATATATATACTTTAATACATAAATAAAGATTACTAGAGTTGGCTAGTTGCTTCAAATCACCACAACCATAATTGAACGTATAAACACATGTCTTGTCTGAATTGATTTTGGAAAATTGTGAAGGCAATATAGACATTAAATAAAAGATTATAATTAGCTATTATCTACTAGATTAAGAGCTTGCTTTGCGTGTTTGTTGCTCTTTGTTTTTTGTATATGAGGACAACAAGAGTGAGTAGTCTAGTAATACTAGTCTTGCGGATGCAAATGATCATATCACTACCAAGTAGCTCCCTACCTCTCGGTTTATTTTATAATTCTCCATAACTAACAGATGAATGCACGCACAACCTAAAGAGGTATGAAAAGATCAAGGTGGTGGGAGAATTGGGATTCGCTAATCCTTTATATTTATTGTAGAATCGTATAACATTTCTATATATATACATACATATATATATATATATAACTTTTTTTAAATGAAGAGAGAGAGCTAAATATATATAACAATTATATATTTATATATAATCATATTATAAATATCATTTTGTGGTAGAAGATGGGACATAGATTATTAGTAGATACCAATCTAGTTAACATATATTTATTTTTATGAAGAGAGAGAGAGAGCTAAATATATGCTATAATTATATGTTTATATATAATCATATTATAAATATTGCTTTGTAGCTGGAAGATGAGATTATTAGTGGATACCAACCTAGTTAACATATATATTTTTATGAAGAGAGATAGCTAAATATATATTTTACTATGTACATATATGCAATCTTATTATAAATAGAAAATGAGAATATATTTATATATACATATGTATGTATATGTAAATACATTATAATTATAGGTTTGTAGTTGAAGATGAGATTGTTAATGGATATCTACCTAGTTAACATGAACTAGTATTTTTTATATCAGTTATAACTCTCATAAACTATAATAAAAATAAATAAATATCACCTTTGTACAAATTGCTTATGCATTACTATTTGTGTGCAGTACTAGCTCGTTCTTTATATATATATATATATATATATATAGAGAGAGAGAGAGAGAGAGAGAGTAGTAGCTAGTGCTTATTTTTAAGTAATAGTGGCTAGACTAATATTAACATTTTGAAGTTCTAGCTATACATCCATAGAAAGTGCCTTTTACTTGTGACAATATATTTTATATAATAAGGATACAAAAAAAAGGGGAAGGGGGGGGGGGGGGGGGCACACACATATATGTGTTTGTCACGCTGTTTTTGGGAGAGCAAACAATATGAAATCACTTTGTATTTCTCCAATATATATTTTCTCTCAAGAAGTTGGTTCTGAAGTTCGTTGTGCTCGGAATAATGCAAGGCGATCGACGTAATCAATGTGCAAATGTAAATATTTGCCTTTTTTTCATATACTAATTGATTGCAAAGAAAGGCCTTAAAGTTTTTGTATTGTCGGGCAAAAAGCAACTTATGTTTTGGAAATATTTAGTTGCATGGCTTCGGGATTCAGCTAATAACTACAAAACATGAAGACATGGTAGAGAGAAAATGGCAATTTTGCCCCCATTAAGAGATCAAGTGTATATTATTAGAAGTAGGACCCAAGGGTATTATTAAAAGCATTTCAATTAATGTAAAAAATAATAAGGTTCTGGATTAATTAAGGTATAATATTTCATGATTAAAAAAAGTAACAAGGTATAAAATAATAATATTGTTGTCATTGTGTATTAGTGCATATAAAAGTAGTTTATGATAGTAATGTAGTTGTTAGATATACTCTTATCACCGCCATATAATTACCATAATTTGATCTATAACTAGCAAGTTATACATACATAGCATACTGATCCATTAATTACCAGCGTATTATTACCAAAGCGTGATCAATACATAGCTAGCTAGATATAGCAAGCTTACATATAGCGTTTGTGATTAGCGTTTGTAATAATAATAATAATAATAATAATAATAATAATAATATATCTATATGTATATGTATAATATTATGATTAACAATACATCATATGGATACACACTTCTGTATTAATTATTTCATCACAGTTTGCTGTTTGTGTGCTGACATAATTAATGTAATTATATTAGCCATAATTATCTTTATCTCAATGCTTATGCAAGGTTATTATTTATCCGCGTGGAGAGAGAGAGAGAGAGAGAGAGAGAGTATGTTATGCTAGCCTCTTTTTTTTTATGATAAAATTTTTTTAATGTCAGCTCCGGTCATTATATCTCAACCATTTTCTACTAATGAAAATCATATGACAAAACAAGAAAAGACCATTTTATTCCTGTTCCTCTCAACTTCATCATCTCCCGACCAGGCGACGCCAAATCGGGCCACCCCTTGGGATGGTGTCCCAGCCCACATTCATTATTTGTGATATCATTGAAAAAAGAATAAACTATTGCATACGAAAGTTTAAATTCCTTTATTCTAGAGGATTTCGTAAGTTGTTCCCACAGTATCTTTAAATTTCAGAGATATAATCGAATTGATATATGCAAGTCATAGAGTAGTCTAGTAGCTGATTGTGTATGTAGTAGTATACCTTATTCATTCACTGTGAAGGAAGTCCTTAAAGTCGGCTTCGAGCATTTTTCCTTGTCATGACGAGTGGAAGTGAAATTCAGATTACTTAAAAATTTTCATATATTAGATTAAGATTTGTCTTCCTTTCAATCCGAATCGAGCATACCAAGAACGGTAGAGACCTAACATGAAAACGAACCACTCAACTTTGTTATCTTACCTTCCATTTGTGTGACTCAAGCATAGAAGTGCCTTCTACAAGTACATCTGGATGTCCCCTAGCAACGACAAATCAAGGAGCGCGGAAGAAAGTGACAAAGAAAGTTTAAAAAAAAAAAAAACGTGGATAGGGAGAAAACCGCTTAACCAAAGACGATCTATTCTTCTAAGTTTGCCCGGTAATGAATGTTTACCAAATGACTTCAAGTTTACACAACGTTTATAATGTGATTATGATGATCTAAACAAATCTATCTGCATAGAAGGTCCATTTTTTTAAGGGAATGAATTGTCTGTTAGTTGCTAACTAAATATGTGGTTTTTCAGAAGGGGGCAACCCAAAAAAAAAAAAAAAAAAAAAAAAAGTGGTTCACTGAAAACCATTAAACATTATTTGAAAATTTATTAAAGCAAAGATGTACATATATTTGTATGTGTCCAAAATAACAAATGACCACATTCTAATGGAATAAACCTCATATGAGTCTCATAATATATCTCGGATCAGATTGAAATTAAGCTCTTTTTTTTTTTGTTTAGAAAGTATAAAAATACAAATTTATATATTTTTTCACTCTAACACTTAATTTTGACCTAAAAATATCAAAAATATCCTTAAAAAGAAAACTATAATTTGAATTATTTACCTTTTTATACACTGTTTTTTGTTTTTGACTTAAAAAGTATACCCTGCATTTTAAAGTTTTCCGTTTCTATATCAATAACATTTAAGACAAAAATATATACATTTGTCTAGGACTTCATTTGACCTTAAAATGTCCAAAATACCGGAAAAAACAAATAAAAATGACAAAACCTCTAATTTTCTCAATAAAAGATTCAGAATTTTCATATCCACCTCCATTGCACGACCCAACCCTGCCACCACCCACCTGGCTCTTTACTATCCCACGTCAGTTTACCCCTGTCGATGAGCATCCGCTCGCTTCGGCCTAACGAGAGCTTATTCCAGTTAGTAAGAAGAATGCAACAATCGAAAACAAGATGGAGCCTATAACATTATAGGCTTGAAAATATCTTGGACAGATTTAATTGGTAGATAAAGAATCTTTTGAGGATCAAAAACTTGACTAGGATGATGTTATCAACAATCTTATTATTACTCACAAAGAGGCATGAATTATTGCTTTGGATTCACTTAGGAGAAATCGACAAATCTAGGTATTTTAAGTAAAAAAAAAAATGGATAAAAATATGTTCAATAAAAATCATCACACAAGCTTAGTGCTATAGGAAGGAAGAGTGATTTTAAAATGAGAAAATCTTAATGATTCTTCTCCGAAGTTCTTTTATTCGCTTTTTTTTATATATATATATATGTTTTTATTTTTGTAAGACTTTTTTTTTTTTTTAATTTCGCTTATTGAAAAAAAACAAAGTTCTTAGATTATATATGAGAGAGGCTGTAGTAGAGCCTCTCCCAAAACACTACCGGTAGAGTCTCTTTTTAAACCGTAGAGATTTAATCGAACGGTTGACATATCAAGGGTGTACCATATTTATTATACACCTTACCTCATATAACCATTTCCATCTAAAATCTTCTTCATCGTCGGTGACCTTTCCGCTGCCGGTGACGGACGCCGGTGACCCAACCCCGACGCCGGCGACCCACCCCCGCCACCCCCACCACTGGCCCCATCTCCTGGCTCCCCCTCCCCCGCCGGCAGCCCCTCTCTCTCTTCCCCCTCTCTCTCTCTTCCTCTTTCTCTCTCTCTTCCCCTGCGGCGCCCCCACCCCAATCCCCCCCCCCGTCCCCCACCGCCGGCCCCAGCCCTAGCCGCCCCCTCTCTTTCTTCCCTTTCTCTCTCTTCCCCTCTCTCTTCCCCTTTCTCTCTCTTCTCCTCTCTCTCTTCCCCCGCCGGTGCCCCCCACCCCAGTCCCCTTCCCCTGGCCTCCCCCAACCCCACCGCCGGCCCCAGCCCCGGCCGCCCCCTCCCTGCCGGCACCCCCTCTCTTTCTTCCCCTCTCCCCTTTCTCTCTCTTCTCCTCTCTCTCTCTTCCCACTACTAGAAAATGTAGATTCCACGACGGAGCTTCCACGACCGTTTTTAAAAAACCGTCGTGAAAAATGCAACAAAAACACAAGCGGAACAGAGTTTTCGAAAACCGTCGACGATTATAAAAAACCGTTGTAGAAGAGCATGATTCCACGACGGTTTTTAATAACCGTCGTGGAAGCTTGCAAAATGCAAAAAAAAAAAAAAAAAAAAATCTTCCACGATGGTTTTTTTAACCGTCGTGGAAGCTTCGAATTCCACGACGGTTTTACGGTTAAAAAACCGTCGTGGAAGCTTAAATTTTTTTTTTTTTTGGCATTTTGCAAACTTCCACGATGGTTATTAAAAACTGTCGTGGAATGCTCTTCCACGATGGTTTTTTATAACAGTCGTGGAAGCTTCGGCATCCACGACGGTTTTCGGAAATTCTGCTCCGCTCCGTATTTTTGCCGCATTTTTCACGACGGTTTTTTAAAAACGGTCGTAGAAGGGTCTTTTTTCACAAAAGTTTTTTATTTTTTTATTTGTAGACTCTACTACGACGGTTTTTGGGGAAAACCGTCGTGGTAGGTGAACATACCACGACGGTTTTCCCTAAAAACCATCGTGGTAGGTACTAAGACGGAATTTTGAAAATTTTTAAATTTAATTTAATTTAATTTTTTGGAGCGTGTATTAAAACCCAAAAAAATACCATCTTTCCCAGCTCATTACATTCCGAGCATTTTTCACTTTTTCACTCTCTAATACACATTATAACTCCATACCCAAAATTCCCAATTTCCTCCCTCTATTTCTCTCTCTCTGCTCCTCCCTACTTAAAATCTCCAAAAACTCGCTCTATCTTACCGCACCTCCTCTCTCTATTTTACCTCTCAAATTTTTCTCTTGGCTCCATTCTCCGATGGCCTCCTCCACCACTCACGCGGCCTCCACCATTCTCCGACGGGTCCACCAAGGAACTCACGTGCTTTCCCTCTTTCTCTCGCCACACTTCGCCCGTACCCACGCTCGACAAGCCGGTAAGTTGTAATGTATATTGCTTGGGTAATACACGGATTTGGAAATTTTTCGTCCAAAATATTGATTTTGTTGATTATGGTTGTTGATAAAATGTTCCGTCCAAAATATTGATTTTGTATATTGTTGAGTTGGGAATATTCCATCCGAAATGGTCAAAATCCGTCCCCTACATTTTCGGTGATTGTTCATTGTGGTTGTGTTTTAAATTTGAATTAAATTAGTTGGGTAAGGCGCGAATTTGGGAATTTTCCAGAAAAAAGTGTTGATTTTGTAATTTAAATGTTTTTGGGGAGATGAAACGAATTCGTAAATTTTTTTTTCATTGTTACCTATCACGACGGTCAAAAAACCGTCGTGGTAGGGGGTCCTACCACGACGGTTTCTCAAGGAAACCATCGTGGAAGATTTCCTTACTACAACGGTTTTTTGCATAGAATCGTCGTGGTATGTTCTTAAATGTCCATATTTAAACCCTATTTTTGCCCATTTCATGATGGTTTTTTAACCGTCGTGGAATCTGAAAAGATTTCACGACTCTGAATTTCACGACGATTAGAAAACCGTCGTGAAAATGTTACCACGATGGTTAAAAACCGACGTGGTATCCACATTATGTAGTAGTATCCCAACTCGTGACTACGCCTCTCTTTCTCTCTCTCTCTTCTCACGTCAGGGGTAGGGTGGGGGGGCTGGGCTGAGTCACGGTGGGGTGGGATGGGGGGGCGCTGGGCGGCCGAGGGTGGGGGTCGAGGGCCTGGAAGAGAGAGAGAGCAGAAGAGAGAGAAAGGGGAAAGGGGAAGAGAGAGGGGGTGCCAGCGGGGAGGGGGCGGCCGGGGCTAGGGCCGGCGGTGGGGGGCGGGGGGTGGGGGAGGTCGGGGGAGGGGGGACTCTGGTAGGGGGCGCCGGCGGGGGAAGAGAAAGAGAGAGGGGCTGCCGGTGGGGAGGGGGAGTCGGAGCTAGGGCCGGGGGTGGGTCGACGGCGTCGGGTTGGGTCGCCGGCGTCCGTCGCAGGTGGCAAAAAGGTCACTGGCGATGAAGAAGATTTTAGATGAAAATGGTTATATGAAATAAGGTGTATGATAAATATAGTACACCCTTGATATGTCAACCGTTCGATTAAATCTCGACGGTTTAAAAAGAGACTCTACCAGTAGTGTTTTTGGGAGAGGCTCTACCACAGCCTCTCCCATTATATATATACATATATATTTTAAAAAATCTATTCAAGAGAGCTTGAAGCAAAGAGAGAGGATCTCAAACATTGTCATAAAGTTGTTTTTTCCTGCCTTAGGGCTCGTTTGGGGGGATGTCTAAAGACGGTGTTTTGGAGATTGGGTTGGAAATGTGTGTTTGGCGGGAAGACTTTTGAAAAAGTTCTGTAATATAGAAAATAGTGTAAAAATTTGAAATGTGTTCAAAAAAAATATGTAAAATGAATCTTGTGTTGTTCATTTCGTCACTATGAGCATTTTGACATAAGAATCATCTCATTTCGATTTGAAATGAGAAAGTTATATACTTTTAAAGTTTAAGTTTTTTGAAAATGAAAAAGAGAGACATTTTATCATTCGGAAATGTCGCAAACAGACTCTTAATATATATCTAACTTCACAAAAAGACAGGAATAATACAAATTCTCTTGTCTCAAAGATCAAAAAAAAAAAAAAAAACGAAATTTGCATGACGAGGCAGACTGGAAGTCTAAAACGTCAGTAAATGATGATATGAGCTAGCAAGGGAGAATGATAGGAAAAGATGGTGGGGGATGAAAGTGCTATGCGCCTTTATATTTGCGCATTAACGTCGAGGAAAGAAAGTGGAATTCATTTGAAAGTAAACACACACACAAAAAAAAAAAAAAAAAAAAAAAAAAAAAGGGTTGACTCTAACTTGTGGGGCCTAATTCCACCAAATCTACCTCCATCATTACCATCAAGAATTCATATTCCTACTCTCACGGGGAATTGCTATAGCAAGTGGGAACAGCTTGACACGAACCGCTTTACATTTCCAATTAGAGAAGCAATATTCTTTTTGAACATGTAACAAAAACATATAAAAGATTTTTAAAACAATTAGCTAAATTTTTATAAAACAAAGTACACATACTTACGCACATTTATATTTCGTGCTTCTTCTTATGAATCTCAGTGTCCAATTAGATCATAAGTGTCCATTTAGATCATAAGTTACAGTTAAATGTTTATTTAAATTGAATATTTACATTTAAATGTAAATTTTGAATTTTTGCATATTCAAATTAAATATGTATTTGGATAATTTTTGTTAAAGATAATAACATTTGAATAATATAAAAATAGAAAAATAAGTGTGGTACAAATTTTTAAAAAGTAAAAATTTAGACTTAGATTTGAGTTGAATTGTTGTGAAATGGTGAAAACATGTAAATGCACTCGAATATGTCATTACTAAACAAACACACATAATATTAGAATTAAATAATAGCTATTGGAGATAGTAATCCAAACAAACCATTAGATGCATGAAGACATGCAGTCCTATTATTAAAAAAAAAAAAAATGGGAAGCATAACCGATGATCTCAAAGGTGTTTCAAGACAAAAGTACTTTCAAGCAAGTCAAAAACAGAAGAAACCTAAATTGTGCTTCTATTGAGGGTACTCGTTGGGCCAGTGAGTTGAAAATTATTGTAAGTGCTTGCAATTGTGTTGACAGAAACAACCATAGGACTCCTAACCTTGTGGCCAAAACCATCTGACCAAACTATTTCCCCGATATCGTATCTTCCTTGGGACTTCTTCTTCGGTATGAGAGTCACGAAATACGTAATTTCCTCTTTGAACCATGAAAAAATTAAAACCCTAGGCCACACCACAACCTCCACTCCATAAGGCTTAACAATGCTGCTGAAATACACGGCAAACTTGCTTGGACTAACATTGCGCACTGTCCTTCTGATCGTCATCGTAGACTGAAGATTGGAAACTGCGATGGAAGGATAATTTACGTTGGCATTTGATTTCATTATGTGTGGACAGTTTGTATCGGTCTCGGGGGAGGGAAGAACCAAGGCCTTTATTTGTTTTTGGGAATAGCCAAGGTTGCAGAGGAATAGAATGTAATCATTGGTTTTCATGTCGTAAACTAAGCCTGGATCCATTGCCTTCAGGGGTTCTACGTGGCCGGCTCCAATGTCAAAGGGATCTGATACTTTCATTGAGTCGCCGTTTAGAATGTAGTCATGGGAAGTGTCCCTAGTAGACGCTGTGACAAAATATCAACACATGATGATCAAATTATTAGAAGACATTAGGAGATAGCGTTCTTTCAATTTTGCCATTAGACATATATTATCACGAATGTAATAATCCATGTAAGTAGTAACGGAATCAAAAAAAATTTATTAGAGGGATAATAACTATATTATCAGTAATTAATAAAGGGCTGTTATGATCAAGTGTTCATTTTTAGAGAGGACTACTACAAAATTTATTCAATATTATTTTTTTGAGAAAAGAAAATTAAGCCCCCCAAGCCTTCATTCCCTCTGTCTCTGCATGTAAGACTAAAATTTATGCCATATTTTTTTTTTTCTCTATCTACCAAAACGTTAAGCGCTGGGGTGGAACTCAACGTCATTTGCTCTCATACCATATTAGACTATCCCTCCATCTTTTGAAACATTACAAGTTGTTTGGACTGGTTCTAATGTTTTACCTGTTGTCATGAGAGCGGACTGTATGACAGCGGGAGACCAATTTGGATTTGCGGATCTGAGAAGTGCGACTATGCCGGAGACATGAGGGCATGACATTGATGTTCCTGAGATAATATTCCAACTAACTGGTTGTTTGTAAAAATCAGAAGGTTGGATAGTCGGAGGCGTTTTCGTAGGCCATGCTGCTATTATGTTTAGTCCCGGAGCGCTTATGTCTGGCTATATATTGATACAACACATTACGTGATTTACAAAACGCGCCAAAATTAAAATAAGTGATTTTTCTATATTATTGTAATCGGACATACAAAATATGAAATATAGACTGCATACATACATATATGTGTGTGTGTGTGTGTGTGTGTGTATACCTTAAGAATATCGGGTGATAGGGAGCTTGGGCCTCTAGAAGAGAAGAATGCAACTCTAGGTGCTAAGGACTTTCCAATAATAGTTTTAGCTGGTGCTATTTGCACGGTAGGCAGCCTGCATAAAATTACGCATTCATGACAGGTAATTAAGCATAATTAATATATTACAATTTCAACACTGGTATGGAGATAAGTCGTGTCGAGTAGAGCAGCTGCCCTTACTAACTTTTTCTTATTTTAAAATTTAGTCTATAATAGTGTGTGTTTTTCCCATTTTGCCAACACTCAAAATCAGTTATCTTATGTTGCCCACTAAAAACTTTGCTTCTTAACATAAACTCATAGGTCGTATGTATCGAAAAATAAATTTTCAATCATGTTAAAAATGAAGTTATCATATAGAATTTTCAAATCGTGATAACTTGTCGTCAACTATTTTAATATGTTTAATGATTTATATATAAACAAATATGTGTGTCTATGTTTCATAGTTTTTCAAATGCATTGCGATAATATTTTTTAATATTCTCATAACATTTACTTCTTAAAAAAAGTTTTAGTATATGCTCCTACCGAGCTAAGGCTAGTTCCGTCCTATGAGAGCATCTTTAATATAATGTTAAATTGTTGTGTGAATGGTAAATTTTGATATTAGATGAAAAATGTGGTCTCTAATAGATTGCAATCTTTGATGCCAAATTTTACATAGGCTAAACTTTGTGACAAATATGCCATCAGGTAAAGTCAATATCAAATTTAACATTTGACTCTTACTATTGTTGTCTTGACTTTTTCAAATAATTATTACACTATTTATAATTTTGATTTATTTAAATACAAAAATGTCATTTTTATAAAATTCCAAAGCATAATAATGATTATAAAATAGAAAAAGCATTACACATTAAATTATGAAGAAAAAATAATGCTATGTTCACACCTTTTTTATAACAAATATAAAATTGGTATATACAAATGCATTCGACTTGGTCTTATCTCACATATACAAATACATATTTATGTTTATAGTCTCATTATTGGAAGTACTCTATAGTCTATGCAAGATCCACATTCAATCTATTGGCATAGTAGTAATGTATGCATTGCTAGTGGTCATATATATTTTGATAATTACCCGTGCTGCAGGAATTTTTAGTAGGTACAATAACAAAAAAAATTTATTTGTTCTAAATTAGTTGCTTCGCCTTTTTTAAAAGGAACGGTCCTGCTGAATGACCACAGAAAGCCTACATTTATTAGACCTTTTCAGAATTATATATTTTATCCAGATTTCTCATACTAAATTGACCTGATAAAATATTCATTATATTTCTTAGCCTAAGAGTGCAGGTTAACTAGGAGTTTAATTTGAACACAAAGATCCAGAGGAAACTCACGTATTAAAATTATCTCAAACATATATTTTAAAAAATTTGCTTGATGTATAACTGCAAGCATATATATATATATATATATATATATAACATGAATTTGTTTGATATATGTTTTACCTCAAAAACAGAGAAAGATAATGCTTGATTTGAGTTCCTTGCACAATGTCAACATAGACAGTAGGCCGGAAGAGATCAGGACCAATCAGCTTTGTCACAGCTTGAACGAAGATCAAGGCCGACGCATTGACACCCGAAGCAGCCTCTTGGGCATCTCCAACATCTACCGGTCCAACCGAGGAGAAGCACAGCAGTACCCTTCCGGTTGCTGTTCGTGAATTTTTCCGAAAATTTATGTTGCAAACCCTAAACATTGCTCCAGCAATATAAATTTTCATACATAGAATTTCGGATTAGCTAGTAACCTCAGAATTGAAGTGGAATTAACAAGAGAAAAATAGAATCTTTCTGCCTATGAAAAATGGAAACAAAGCCCTTTGAAATGTGAATTTAACTTCAAAGATGAGCAAAGAAAGAGAAATAGATACTCACCCGCCAAAGAAATACGTAACTGGATCCACCAGCTTTCCAGTAATTGGTGAAGTAATAAAGCTTTCTCCCTGCACACCATACAAAATACATATTTTACTATCCGTATATATTAAGTCATAATTACTTATGTCAGATATATATATAGTGAATACCTCAATTCTACTACACTAATAAACATTGACTCGATAAACTAAAAATAATCTCAAACGCTTTTGTACTCAAATATAAGACCTACGGTAAAAAGAAATATCACGGTACATGGTAAAATGTGTATATATTATGAAACAAAAAGAAATATTCTACATAACTATATATACGAGTGTCACTATATGATCGTGTTTTTTAAGCCATCTAAACCACACAATTTTTGTGCATGATGGTTCATTAATTGGTTAATTATGATGACCTATATAACTAATAATGTTTATCTCTGTCACTGTTATAATTTTTTAAGTAAACAATGAGAAAATATAACAAACATTAAAGTGACTAAAGTCATCTCAATTATAGATTTGTACTCGTTGACCATAATTATAGTTAATATGGATTAATTTTTGCAACTTAATAGCAAAATAGAATTTGGTTATCCATATACTCCTAAAGAGGGGGACAAATAAGATTATTGGCGCTTTTCATTAGGAAAAAAGAAAATTTCATGTAAATTATTATAATAAAGAAAAAAAATTTAGAAAAAAGAGTCGCAAACCGGCTGAAACAGACGTTACGTAAATTTTGCAATATTACCATGATGGAAAAGTTGCTCTCCACAACTATGTCGGTCGAAAACGTTCGATCAACAGAAGAGGCAGCAACAGAAAGAGCCCATGGCTCGACATTTGAGACCAGCCCCGGGTCCGGTCCATCATTTCCGGCCGAGAAAACCACACTAACTCCAAGTTGCATTGCATGGAAGGACCCAATTGCATTACTCGATGCAAACAGCTCCGGCAAAGGCGGCGTCGACCCAATTGACGCCGAGATCACGTGCACGCCGTCGTGCAAAGCGTCATCAAAAGCCGCCAATGTATCCGCCTCACTGCACTGTCCCACGTAATCCTTTCCCCAACATGCTTTGTACACCGCCAGTCGTGCCCTAGGCGCTCCGCCTCTCGTGATACCTTGCCCTAACCCTAAAAAACTCGCGTTTTTTACTATAGACCCCACCGCGGTCGATGCGGTGTGAGTTCCGTGGCCGAGAAAGTCCCTCGGCGATCGGTATTCAGGATTTCCACTGTTGTTTAGTGATCCGTAATCCTTTTCGAACCCTTCGATGTAGTAACGAGCTCCGATTAGCTTCCTGTTGCATGCCTCTTCAGGGTTAAACATTTCGCCTTTGACACATTTTCCTTTCCAAGTTGAAGGGAAGGGTTTCATTCCCTGTTCTTCCTGAAAACTTTCGGATTCTGGCCATATACCTGTCTCACAAACAAACGATATAGAACACTTATATATGTATCATAAACATGTATATGTTATCTACACACACACACACAAATGTATATGTGCGTGACAAAAGATATTATATATGTTGAAGACCTGAATCAATAACTCCAACAATAATGTTATCGCCATAGGCAAGCTGTAAAGGAGTTGCTTCATGACTATTGGTTAAGCTGAGGCCCAAAAAGTCCCAGCTTCTAGTGGTATGTAGCTCCAGCATCTTGCTTTTGAAAATTGATATAACTTCTTTTCTCTCTGCATTATTATTTGATTTTATAGCCATTAAATAAGTTTACAAAAAGTGTTTCATGCAAACACACAAATGTTTTCTTTCTATAAATTGAGTTAGGGTCGATCTTCAGCAAAATCTAAAAACATGATCCCAACTAAGTTGGCACTGATAACTTGACAGAAAAATCTTAATCTGCCATACTAACCTTTTTTCTCATTTTCGAAAAATGCAAAGAAAACCAAAACACAATCCCTTTATTTATAAGAAAAAAGAAATTGGGTAGAGAATTTTAATAGTTGCCTTCTCTCTTGATTTTAAAATTGAAGAACTAAAATATGATTGTACATATACGGACTAAAGAAAGGTTGATCTACAAAAAAATTAAAAATTAAAAAAAAATTATGATTATACCTTATTATTCATGCTATTATATATATATATATATATAGACACACACATGAGGAAAAAGAACAACTAGTTTGAAGACATCTCAATAACAACCTATCATGATTTTTATACCTCTCGAATAGACCAAATTAATATTGGTAGAAAGATCAATGTTCCCAATCAGTTTTGTTTCTGTTTTTGTTTTTGTTTTTGTTTTTGTTTTTGTTTTTGTTTTTTTTTTTGGTTATATTAAACAATTATACACTAACTAAACATATCATGAACAAAGAACAGGAAAAAGTTGCGGAGGGTAATTAGCAAATAATGTACTGGCCAAGGCAGCCACTTGGCTTGAATTGAGAATAGCTGAAAATCCCGAGAGACTGTGCTTGTAACTGTACAACATCGATTGCTTGGCATCTTCTTCACTGAAAAACTCAATAATTATACATCAAGATAAATTCTTGGCTTGTTGTGGCAGTTTCAAAAAAAATTAAAAATTAAAAATTAAAGCAAACAGAACAAGAATTGACCTTGAAAAGACGTTAGACAAGAGTTGAAGATGGTGCGTTGTGGTGATCTTGGGATCATAATGAGTGTTCTTCCCTAAGTAAACTATGTAAACCTGCAAAATTAATACCAAGTAATAAATTGGGAGAGAAAGTAACATTACACTTAGAAAATAATCACTAAGAAAAAATAAAAATAAAAACTAGATAAAAAGTTACTTGAGGCGTGGGAGTTGAGTGAGAAGCATGAAGAAGTGAAAGCAAGAGAAATAGGACCCCAAAACAGTGAATTAGATTACAAGCCATTTTTGTGTTTAGATATGCTTGAAGAGGCACATGGTTGGTCGGGGGATTATATATAGTGTGTTGTACGTACTAAAAAATAAAATAAAATAAAATAAATGAATTAGAATTTATAACTTGTGCTTTCTTAGTGGTTGGCATTCCAAACAAGTGGTAATATTAGTGCGCGTGAGCTCCAAGGCTTTGATAAAAGCTGCAAACAAAACTGACAATTTTTTTCTTTTCCTCTGTTCATCATGGTATTTTCTCTTCTAAGCTATTGTTTGCTATGTCTCGTACTTGACAAAAAAAAAATATGTGTTCTATAGTAGTCGTTTTCATTTCTCTTTCTTTGTCTCTCTCTCTCTCTCTCCCTCTCTCTCTCTCCCTCTACCTATTTCTCTATATGTGTACTTTATGAGGTAGGAGCATAGTAAGGATTAATATTGTCAGAAACGTTCATCATATAGTTTGCCTTGAATTAATGCCACTAAAGAGAAACGCATGTGGCTTATAATCATGATATCTTCTTAGCTTCTTTTAATTAGTTTGCGATGATATTAGATAAGTTAGTTGACAGGAAAAGACGGTTAACTACTGTTGGGAATTGTACCTCGAGAATAACATGTATTAGATGTATTTATGACGTTTTATGTTAATAAGGGATCTACATATATCAATATGAATATTTAATTTCATATAGGTATATAACAAACAAACTTAACCATGCTTATAATTGTAAGGTGATACTCTAAATTTACATTTCGCGATCTGTGGAATAATGATAAACTCTTAGTTTGTTATTTATAAGATTGTAATAGATGTTTACTTCTAATTGAAAAGATGGTATATCTTTACAATTGGAGCAGGCTCCAAAATAAAAAATAATGGCATTTACCTAGTGTATTTGACTGGACCTAGAGTGCTATTGATTTACTAGATAATTCTGTTTAGCAAAATGATCAATTCACTTTGATAATCATTAATGTAACTAATTGAATTCTGAATTGAGGACATGACTTTGTATTTATAATTTGTCTTTTGATATACTAGGAGTGAAATTCCAATGGCTAAAGATTACTACACCTATATGTTGGTGGAATGACTTACACATGATATTATATCTTTATGGATTTATAAATAGGTATTTTTTTTTCAATGGTAAAATAATGAAACTTAAAGATAAAGTAATAAGAAAAGTAAAAAGAAATTTGTCCTTGAGGATAACCTATGGAGGATAAAATAAGATTTCATGAAAAAAAACAAAAAGCTATTCCGAGTTCTAAGTTAATTGAATGGATAAATTAATTAGAAATCTATAATTAGAAGAGCTTCTATTATAGATGTCAATCGAGCATCTTAGAAGAGCTTCTATTATAGATGTCAATCGAGCATCTTTACTAACTCACATATTTTCTAGTAAATGAATTAATCGGGATAATTTGTATGCAACTAGCAGTACGTAAATCTGGCACGTGGGGCAAATCTGCACATGTCACACTTAGGAGAGAATAGGTGTCGCTAGTTCCATCGGGACAGTAGGGAGCACCTGCTAGTTAAGTTTTAAGGAAGAAATTAAATGCATGAAAATTTTCTAGAATGCAAAGTACAACTAACCAGTGCAATTCTAGTCTCGAGAATCGCAAAAGGATCCTGGCCGATCAAATGGTATACAGATATGCACATTAATTCGTGTTATATAATCAACTAGTTGACAAGAATGCATTATACACGTGTAGAATAGATAAACAAAGTAAAGTAGAGAAAAAAAAATTATGTAGCGATAATATGATCACTACGTAATAAAGATATGACAACTATATAACTGTCACGTGGTGAACATAGAGAGGACAAGAACCTTCATTCATTACTCTTTTAAAGATTGTTATTTCATTTATGACGACGTTGTGAATAAATAGTCTAACAGTGTTTATTTCAATTGTATGATGTGATATTATTTAATTATAATAGAAAACTTGGTGAGCAAGCTTATTTAAAATAAAGTAGAGGGCACCATAGGGATATCCTTTGTGGTGGTAGTGAAGATAGGGATAAGGATGAGAGAGAAACTTCAATTTCTTATTCGTTCTAGGAACCCTCCAAGCAATACTAAAAATATTAATAGACCCATTAAGGTGCAATTAGGATCACAAAGAAAGATAAAACAAGCCTAGAGAGAGTAATCAATTATAGCCCATTAAGATCTGACTGTTCGAGAGTTATTGTGGTTGGAAGGAGACTACCTGGTGGAGAAGAATTATGGAACATGGGCCCACACACCGTTTGTAGGAAAGAAAATAATGAAGAAGTCTTCTTGGTTGAAGCTCTTCTTTCTATTTTCTAAAGGAAAGCTATGTCAAAATTGTTGTTTCATTCTTCAAAGGTACATTGATCATGTAAAGACTTTATTTATTGTTCAGCAACATGAGAATGATTTTTCTAGTTAATTAGAAATTTTTAAAATCTCGTTGTACCCATTCAACGAGCCTTGATGAGGAAATGTTGGCCCAACTCTACCCTATAGCCGTGTTAACCTGTATATTTATAGGAAAATTTATCGTTGTTATATGAAAATTTTTATTAAAAAATACAAATAGAAGCTTTTGTGGGTTGGGTTGGGCTGGCCCAAGGGCCTATCACCTCGGCCAAGACGATAGGGTCTAGCCAACCTCAACCCGGTTGTCTGCATGGGTGGGGCCATGGAGAGTCACAGGATTATTTGTCTAATTTGACCCATATTTACGACTCTAAATTTTGAAAATTAAGAAAAAATTGTGGAAATAGCCCCTCAAATAGACCTACTATGGAATTTTTCCCTATCTTAAACTTGATTAGGAAATTTTACATTTAAATACATATATATTTATTTTTTATTGTTTTTTAAAATATATTTTTATTGTCTTTTTATCATGCACTATTATAGGTTTTTTCTCCACCCCCATCTATTATCTATGTCTAAGACTCCGTTTGGTGTTACAGTTTAAGTTGAAATTTTTAAATTTGAGTTGGTTGACTTTTTAAAAACTAATTATAATTTTTGTTAACTTTTCAGAAAAAGACAAAAACTGAGATGAAAAATTTGAGTTTAAGATGATTTGCTAATCGGAAGCTAAGACTCGCTTACCAACTATCGCAATATCATTGTTGCCAAATTGTCAAACCACATCTCTCTTTCTCCTCTCTTCCTTCTCTTCTCCCATCGTGACTCTCTCCTCCCTCTTTCAGCTATCACTATCTCTCTCTTCCCTCCTCTATGCTATTGCCGTCCTCAGACTTGTGATCTAGGAGGAATTGTGACCGTCGATGCAATTTGGGCTACAACAATCGTGTTCTCGGACTTGTGATCACGACCTCTGCCGGTGGCATTTTTCCCTCGCGTTCTCAACCAACAACAGAACCACTCTTATGGGGATGGAAAATTATTGGGAATATTCAATTTTTGGGGATTAGGTTTTTTTCCCCCCTAATTTGGAGATTTCAATTTTGGGGGGTTTTGACTCTCTCGTGGAGGGTGGGATGGAAAATTATTGGAAATTTTCAATTTTTGGGATTAGTTTTTTTTCCCCCAATTTGGAGATTTCAATTTTGGGGGTTATGACCTTCAAAAAAAGTTTTTGGGGGGTTATGGAATTTTTAATTATTAATTTTGTTTTTTTTTTTCATAATATTATCTGTAATACAATTTTTCATTATTAATATGATGAAATGATGAATGAATCTAATAAATTATGATAATCAATATGCTATAATATCATAATAATTCGTTGAAATATAATAAATAATCAGGTGAAACATAAAAAGACAATCTAGTAAATATAAATAATTGTATGGAAGATAAAAGATGAGAAAAACACTTGAATGACATAATTTATAGACAATTGTATCAACATGACACAAAAATGTAATACTAGACCAAAATGACATAAACTTTTATGTCATGTTAGCTAAAATTGAAAAATTTATGTCATATTGATTAATTGATGAAAATAAGGTGGCTATTTATGTAATTTTCTCTAAAAGTATTCTGGTAGGCTACAAAGAGTATTCAAATAGACTACAAAAAGTAATCTATCAAAATACTTTTTGGTCAATCCGAGACATGCGGCGATGAATGAAGACCATATTAATTACCAAAAATATTTTAGTAGACTATCAAAAGTATTCTACCAGTTTTGATAGTCCACCAGAGTATTCTCCGAAAAGTATTATAGTAGACTATCAATGGCATTCTACTAGAATATCTTTTTAGTTGATGGGGATAATTTTAAAAAGACATATTATGTTGACTTTTGATTTAGTCTATATAAAGTCAAAAATCCTGAAACTATTATAAATGGACGAAATTTCATAGTTGTATCTTCAAAATCACCCATTACGTTACAATTCACAACAAATTCCGCATCATGATCAAATCAGCTAATTTCGTTCAAGATTGAATTTCTTTTTTACTTCGCCAATCAGAAGACAAATCACTCAAACCATTCTTGATCCTTCTAATCCTTCATGATACTTTTTTTCTTTTTTTCTTTTTCACTCCATATCTCACCCATGCATCCCAGAGTAGTGTAGTATTTTCACACAAAAACAAAGTAACAATTAAAAATGAGAGAGGCCACAAGAAAAACACTCCAAATATTAGGTTGACACCTTAAACCTATATCATCCCGTACTAAGCCCCCACTTGAATATTTAAAAAGTTGTTGATTTTTCGGCCGCAGTTTTTCTTTTCTCTATATATGAGAAATAATGAAGTAATTCTCAAGAGATGATCTACAACAATAGGTTAGTGAGTCCTAACTGCCATTTGATTGGTTGGTTTGTATTGAAATATATGAGTTGAAATTATTTGATTTTTCAAAAACTGATTAAAATTTTTATTGACTCTCAGAAACAAAGACAAAGATCAGTTGAAAAATTTTAATATGAAATGGTCCCAAACAGGGCTTAAACATTGAAGGAACCTCCAAATTTTTAAGTCAACGTATTTACCATATGAGGAGTTTAAAGTCAAACCACATAAAATCCATCCCAGACTTTTAGAATTGCACGAATTACTCACACAAGCTCTGAGCTAGGGCTCCTAAAGATGAGCAAAACAACTCAAACTTTATAAGTTTTGAACATAGATATATATATATATATATATATTAAATAAAAATAAAAACCTTGTAAGTTTTGAAACGCCCTTGTATCCCACAACACAAGGAGCACCAAATATCCAACGTGTAGGCGGTGGATATCAATTGTCTGGAATAATTTTAGGTGCCCAAATACATAACCATTTAAGGCTACTTTTTTTTTTTTTTTTTTTTTCTGTTTTTTTGTTTTTTTGTTTTTTTTTCAAAGAAACACAGCCACTTAGTTGAAAATTCTTTCCTAAGGCTAAGGTCAGGAGCAAAATTCAACATGTTATTTATATCTATATCTATCATCTCTAAGATTCTATACAATATGTTGAAAAAAAAATGCATTATTTATGTACTTTCAACAAAAGCTCGATTGAATTTTTCTTTTACTTTTCCATTTTTTATTTGTTTTCTTTTCTTTAATATTATAACTTCTTTACCCTTTTTTTTTAAGTTCATTTTGTCCACTTTTTGACTAATGTAAGTGTCTTTTACCCCTCTCTCTCTTTTTTTTTTTTTTTTTTTCATTCTTATCCTCCTTCTGACTTTTCCCTTAACGTTTTATATCTTTTTAAAGATTCCTCATCAATATGTTTTTTCTTCTGTTTTGTCATATTAAAATAAATTTTCTCGAATGCATTATGATTTCGATTTTACATTCTCAAATTTAGAAATGCAGAGAATTATATGTGCATGTACGATGCACATGCTTCAAAATTAGTAAATATGTATAGAAGAGAGAATGTGAGATTTTAGTTTTTCACTTTAACATGAATGCTACCTAGCTCTCTCTCTCTCTCTCTCTCTCTCTCTCTCGTTTTCCCTTCTCCCAAGTCTTCTAGTTTGAATATTTTCTATTAATACCTCAAAAAATAAATGTTTTTCATTATTATAACTTTTTTCTAATTTTTATTTTGATTGTTTTTTATAATGTATCCCTATTTATATATTTTTGGCAGTCCTCTAAATTGTTATTTTTTAATTATGACCCTAATGTGTGCTTTTTTTAACTAATTGTTTCACTAAGATATTTTTTTTTTCAATTGTGTAAAATAAGGGTAATTTGTCTGTTTCGTGTATGAATTATTAATATTTTGTCACTTTAGTTCTTGAACTTTTAATTTTTATTCATTAAGTCCTTGAACTTTTATTTTTTGGTAGTTTTGGTCCTTGAAATTGAAATTGATGAAAGACTTTTTTTTTTTTTAATTTAGGGTGAATAATGAGGTTTCAATTCTATGGGAACATAGAATTTTACAAAAATTAATTATACTAAATATAAAAATTTCCTCCTTATTCTTATTAAATATCCTTAAAAATTAAAATCATTTGCAGTTAATGTCACAATTTCTTTAAAATTTTAAGTTATTATGTAATAGAGATATGATTATCTATGTTAAATTTCAGAAATCGTCCGTCAATTTTAGTGCAAGGGACCAAAATTGTCAAAAAAAACAGAAGTTCTAGGACTAAATGAACCAAAATTAAAAGTTCAGGGATCAAAGTGACAGAATATTAATAATTTAGGGACCAAATTAACAAATTACTAGTAAATTTATTATTTTTGAAATGGTATATTCAATCCGAAACTTATAATGAAGAACTACATCCTTATGGATGTAGAATTTCGTGATATTTTTTTAATTAATTATCTAAAAAATTTAAATTTAATTTTGAAAATAAATTGGAATAAATATTGAGTCGTTTAATTAGATGAATTTCCTTACGGTATTATTTATTTAAATTAGTAAACTTGGTGAGAGAGATTATTGAAAAGAGAAAAAGAAGAGATAGGTCATCACTATCTCTAAAGTCTTTCAACTGCTATTATAGATAGATCACTTACGGTGCTATTTATGATTAGGCAAGAGAACACAAGAGACAAATAGATGATGACTTTTGGAGGCTAGAGAGAATAATCAGTTGTTTATTTTTATCAATTGATTGTTTTTAGAGCGGTTTAAAGGATAGACTATCGGATGGAAAAGAGCAGAGCAAAGAAGTTATAAACCCTAGAAAATTCATAAGTAATAATTTTGAAAACAAAATTTAGATTATGAATTTTTTTCTAATATATGTTTCAAAGTTC
Organism: Ficus microcarpa; assembly: GCA_025413485.1. Taxonomy (NCBI): domain Eukaryota; kingdom Viridiplantae; phylum Streptophyta; class Magnoliopsida; order Rosales; family Moraceae; genus Ficus; species Ficus microcarpa. The sequence goes on from CM046384.1 coordinate 24,575,802, forward strand.
TTATGGTATAATGGGAGCGACTATAACAATGTATGTTGTCTAATGTTTTAAATGAAGTGAAAAATATTTTGTGATTGAATGCATCTATTAATAAATTGCTTATTCAAGGATAACATTTAAGATCTAGAGTAGGAAGGATTTTGAGAAAGGAATAATTGAATAGAATTTTAAATCATTAAGATTAAACTGTATATCTTAATGGCTTCAAGTTTCTTGAAAGATCTTAATTTTAAGATCAAAGTTGGAAGAATGTACGATTGGAATTTTGAAGTCAAAAGAACTAAATGGAAAATCATAAGGATGACACTAAAATTAGCACGAATATCCAATTCCGAGGAGTCTTCATCTCGCATCCCTCCTTACGACAATAAGCCAACTGCCCCCTCATGAGGGCTCTACTGTAGCACGTGGGACTCCCTTCCCACCAAGCGAGAATGAGATTCAATAAAATCGGATTTTCAGCAGAAACTCAATGTTTTTGAAAACTTTGTAAAATTGACCCAAAAATTCATATGGGCATAAGTCTTTTATCCAGAATCGGTTTTTGGCAAATGACGTATCGCCTCGAAGATAATTCTAAGAGGAATTTGTGCGTGCCAAGAAAAAATCTAGACACTTGAAGATTTGATCAGAAATCACGCTTAAAGTTGTGTGTTTCAAAGTTTGACTTGATTTTTCCCTCAAACGGTTTAGGGAAAAACTCTGAAATTTTCTTTGGGTGAATAAACAATAAATAATCCACAATACAAGCGAAAATTAGATCCAAACAGTGAGCCAAAAATGAAAAATAAAAACGGAAATCACATAAAAATAGTTCAAAAATGATAAATTTCATAGTTTGATTTTCATTTACCTGTCACCATGCTTATTCTTATATGGAATATGAAGACTATCGATGTTGGCTCTGATACCAATGAATGTAAAAATATCCAGCATGATGAGGACATGGCTAGCATAATAGCATGAAATACGGATCCTATTCAAATTCCTATCCGACCAATTGCAAGAGCACGGGCCAAGAAATTTCAAAATTTGTTACATGGGATGAGTCGAGGGATTTGGGCTCAAGCATGCACATGGAAGCCTATTGAAGGAGATGAATGAGTTGTCCAGCCCTTAACAAGCATGATTCAAGTTCAAGAAAGTCAATAAGAGAATCTGTGCTTACTTTCCTTTTCCGATATCTCTTTCGGTTTTAAGCGACAACAAAAGGAAAGATATTTGTCAATGAAGATTGAATTATTATTCACTTTCCTAATTTCTATTTGGGTGCATTTGCTGGGAAGGAAATCTGATTTGGACGTATTGGCTACTTTCCACTTTATTACATTGGTTCTTTGATTGTTTCCTTTTCATTATTGGCAAGTAATAAGCTGAAAATTAAAGGATTAAAGTCATAATTATTTCCCTTTAATTGAGGTTGAAATTAGGAGGATATTTCAACTTTTCTTTTTTCTATTTTAGGCATGTAATCAGTCAATTAAAGAACTGATTGTATCTTTTTAGGCAAGTAAGAATATTACCATATTTTACCTTAATTAAGATAGCTCTTTTTGGAATTTTCTTTGTAGTATTCTGCCTATTAATAGGCGTCTAAATATTAGTAAAAATTCATATCATTATTCAATAATTATGAGAATATTTTCTCTTTGGTTCTTTGAAGAACTATTTAAACTTATTGGAGTTTTCCGTGGCGTTCATCAACGACTTATTAGTCAGTCATTCCATAATTGATTGTGGCGTCTTCACCATACCAAGATTCTTATCTCCATATGGGTAACAGGTCGCGGTTCTTCCATTCAAACTTGAATGTAGAGACGATCTTGGAGACTTTTTAGATTACGTGCTTCGTCACAAGTTGGTGGGGCTTGTATCAGTTGGTATCAAAGCTTCGGTTCTAGTCTTAGGTTTGCCTATCCCATTTAATTTAGTTTCTTTTCTGGCCGATTGTGTATGGTCGAATTAGTTTCAAAAAAAAAAAAAAAACCTAGGGCAAACTTTTTTTTCTTCCAGATTCGAATTTATTTGTGTTTCCTTGCTCTAATTTGTTTCTATTCATAACACATAAAAAAAAAAAAAAAACAACAACAACAAAAAGGAGTCCGTAAAAAAAAAATGTTTTCATCCATTTTGGTTCCAATAAGCCCAAAAATCACCTTATCCCAAAAACCAAAATTTTTTCGTAGAAATTTTAATCAGCCGTGTTCCTTGTATTCTAGCTTTTAAATCCTGAATTTCCTTGATAAACTTGATTTGAGGACAAATCCTTTTCAAGAGGAAAGGAATGATGAGGACATGGTAGCAAAAGAGTATGGAAGGCAGATCCTATTCAAGTTCCTATCTGACCAGTTGAAAGAGCATAGGCCAATAAATTTCGAAATGCGTTAAATGGGCTGATTCGAGGGATTTTAGCTCAAGCATACACGTGAAAGCCTATTAAGGGAGATGAATGAGTTGACCAGCCCTTAACAAGCATGATTTAAGTTCAAGAAAGTCAATAGGAGAATTTGTACTTACTTTCCTTTTCCGACATCTCTTCCAGTTTCAAGCTACAACAAAAGAAAAGAGATTTATCAATCAAGGTTGAATTATTATTCACTTTCCTTATTTCTATTAAGGTGCATTTGCTAGGAAGGAAATCTGATTTGGGTGCATTGGTTACTTTCCACATTACTAATTTAGTTCTTTGACTATTTCCTTTCCCTTATTAGCATGTAATAAGCTGAAAATTAAGGAATTAAAGTTAGAATTTTTTCCCTTTAATTGAGGCTAAAATTAGGAGGATATTTCAACTTTCATTTTTTCTATTTTAGGCATGTAATCAGTCAATTAAAGTGCTAATTATATCTTTTTAGGCAAGTAAGAATATTACCAAATTTTAGCCTTAATTAAGATAGGTATTTTAAGAACTTTCTTTCTAGTATTCAGCCAAGTATTAGTAAAAATTCATCCATTATTCAATAATTGTGAGAATATTTTCTCTTTGATTCTTTGAAGAACTATCACTACTACAAAAGTGTGATTACACGACAGAGATTAAACGACGGTTTCATAAAACCATCATGTAAACTGAGGATTACACGACGGTTGAGCAAAAACCGTCGCGTAATCCGGGATTACACGACGGTTACAAGAACCGTCGTATAATTGGAGGATAACCGTCGTGTAATTGGAGGATTACTCCAGATTACAAGATGGTTACAACAACCGTCGTGTAATCTGGAGGATTATACGACGGTTATACAAACGTCGTGTAATCCTCGGTTTACACGAATGTTTTAATTAACCATCGTTTGATCCAGTGGATTACATGACCGTTCTAACAGAACCGACGTGTAATAATCGGGTTTACACGGCGGTTTTGATCAACCGTCGTGTAATCAAATGGATTTTAACACCCCTAGCAGTAGCCCTCTTTTCATCTTACGAATCTGTTCTGTAGCCGCGAAAAACATTACATGGGCTTGTGAAACTACATCCTCCGCTGCCACCGTCCACCAAACCAATACTCTCTTATAGTAATTATTTGTAAGTAGTGATTATTACTTATTCTTCTTTTGAGTTATTTAATTTGTATTGATGAATTATTGTAGACGATTTAAATATCTAAAACGGTAAAATCTTGTTTTTTTTTTTTTTTTTGTAAAGTATGATTTGTTAAATTATTGAAAAAGCTAAATATGTATTATTTTAATTGCAAAAGCTTGATTATTGAATGAATTGTAAGATCTTTAATTTGGATTTAGGTTGGGTTCTTGCAAATGGATCAAAAATGGATGTGGGCTAATAGATTGACTAAAAAATATCATGATAGTGTTGAAGAATTTTTCTTATTGGCCAAAACTCACATGAAAAATGATAAGATTCAATGTCCTTTTGTGGATTATGAAAATCATAGATCTCATTCAATTAATGAAGTTAGAAGATATTTGCTTACTCGTGGGATTATTTGTTTGCACTAAATATAGTATTTACACGATGAAATGTGTTTGAATCCAACATTGAAGAACAAAGGAAAAGAACTTATTGTTAAGGAAGATGTAAGAGATAATTTGTTTGAAATGGTTAATGATTTGGAAGAACAGTTTGTGCATCATCCGGAGTTATTTGATGCAATGATAAATGATGTCGAGATGCCCTTGTATGACGGGTGTACTAAAAATATACGAAATTGTCTGCATTGGTCAAATTATGGAACATGAAGACCTCGGGAGGGTGGACAAATTCTAGTTTCACGACTCTTTTAGAATTTCTAAGAGAAGTTCTACTAGTTGATAATAAAATACCGACTAGTATGTACGAAACTAAGAAGACGTTGAGTACTTTGAGAATGAAATAAAAAAAATTCATGCATGTCCAAATGATTACGCCATTTACCGAAATGGGTATGAGGATTTGGGTGAATGCCCGATTTGTAAGGAGTCAAGATGGAAGAAGGGCAAGAAGCCAACGAATAGTAACAAAGGAGTGCCAACAAAGGTGTTATGGTACATTCCTCCGACGCCGTGTCTGCGGCATTTATTCCGCATTGCCGATCATGCCAAGAATTTGACTTGGCACCATGATAAACGTATTGAAGATGGCATGCTTAGACACCCAAGCGATATACCACAATGGAAGACCTTTGATACCGATCATCCTGAATTTAGTGCAGAACCATAGAATCTACGTTTTGGTTCGTCAGCGGACGGAATGAACCCACATGGTAATATGAGTAATAGGCATTGTACTTGGTCCGTTATACTTGTCAACTACAATCTTCCTCCGAAGTTGAGCATGAAGCGGAAGTTCTTGATGTTGACTTTATTAATCTCTGATCCTCAACAATCAGGGAATGACATTGATGTGTACTTGACACTACTAATCGATGATCTAAAGAGCTTATCAGAAAAGGGGATCAAAGTTAGATATGCTTACCGTCAAGAGACATTCACACTCCATGCAATGTTGATGTGGACAATTAATGACTTTCTCGCTTATGGAAACCTATCTGGTTATTCAGTCAAGAGTTATATTGGTTGTCCCGTTTGTATGAAAGAAATATCTTCCATCCGGCTGAAGAATGGTAAGAAAACCGTTTACCCTGGTCGTAGGAGATTTTTACCAAAAAATCATTAATACCACAAACAATAAAAGGCTTTCGCTGGTAATACTAAAGAAAGAAACCCTCCCCAGGTTTTAACGGGCAAAGACGTTTTCGAGATAGTTAAGGATTTGAAAGTAGTGCTCGGAAAAAGAAAATGGAGTAACAAGGATCCGGTGGTTGATGGACCTTGAAAAAAGAGGTCAATCTTCTACAAACTTCCATATTGAAGGACACTTTTCATTCGTCATTGCTTAGCTGTAATGTATATTGAGAAAAACATTTGTGAATCAATAGTAGGCACGTTGCTTGACATTCCTAATAAGAGCAAAGATGGTGAAAAGGCACGGTTGGATCTTAAGGATTTGAAAATTAGACTTAACTTGCTCTATTCGAAAAGAGGGAATGCTACTTACTTACCTCCAGCAAAATACATATTATCAAGACAAGAAAAAAGAAATCTTTGTGAGTGACTCGCTTCTGTAAAAGTGTCCAACGATTATTCTTCCAACTTCAAAAGTTTGGTGTCTATGAAGGATCTAAGGCTGATTGAAATGAAAACATATGATTGTCATATTTTGATGCAACAGTTATTACCGCTTGCCTTGCAAGGAGTTTTAACAAAAGATGTAAGATTCGCAATTACCAAGTTATGTTCATTTTTCAATTCGATATGCTCCAAGGTAATTGATCCATTTACACTAGATTTGCTACAATCAAAGTTGGTTAAGACATTGTGCTTGGTTGAGAAGTACTTTCCATCCTCCTTTTCTGACATAATGATTCATCTAACGGTGCACTTAGTACGGGAAGCTAAGCTATGTGGACCGGTGTACTTGAGATGGATGTATCCTTTCGAAAGGTACATGAAGGTTTTGAAGGGTTATGTCAAGAACTGAAATAGGCTGGAAGGATGTATAGTAGAAAGCTACAAAGCGGAGGAAGCGGTCGAATTTTGCTCAGAGTATTTGTCTAACGCGGAAGCGATTGGATTGCCGAAGACTACAAACATTGACTCGAAAGGACTATCCGTTGGCATTCCATCGTCGGAAAATTGAGGTGAATTGGAGCAAGCTTATCTCTATACTTTACATAATAGAGTTGAAGTGGAGACTTTTATTGAGGTTCACCTACAGGAATTAAGAGAGGAAAATCCAGAAAGAGGAAGAAATGAAAAGTTGTTACAAGATGAACACAATCGGATGTTTCGTCTGTGGATATGAAGAAATATCTTTCAAAAGGACGACTTTTCACAAGATTTAATGAACCTCGCTAGAGGACCGTCGACGATATTTACACAGTATACATCATATTTCGTCAATGGTTATATATTCTACACTCGCGAAAGAGATGAGAAGCATCCCGTTCAAAATAGTGTTGTTAGTATCCGTGCTAAGACCATGCATATTTCATCTGCAAAGGATAAGAATCCAGTCTATAGAACCATGAACTACTTCGGTTTTATTGAAGATATTTGGAAACTTGATTACTGTAGATTTCAAGTAGCACTCTTTAAGTGCAAGTGGACCAACAATAATTATGTCAGGATTAACAGTGATGGCATCACAGTGGTCGACTTCAGACGATTGGAATACAAAAATGATCCGTTCATTATGGCATCACAAACAATCTAAGTATTTTATATAATGGATCCCAACAATGTTGAGTTGTTCTTAGTTGTACCGATAAAGCCAAAATTGATTTGTGATGGTCAAGAAGATAAGGAAGATTGCTCCGACATTCCATCATTCACAAAGGGATTGCCACCAGTTGAGGAGATTGATGAATTCGATGATGATGTTTCTCATTTGCTTCGCCCCGATATTGAATGGACACGTGTTGAGGAAGCAAAAAAAAAAAGGAAAAAAACTTGAATATTTTGTCGTTTAATTTTATTTTGTTTTCATTCAAGTTATATTATATTTATTTTGTTATGTTAGTTGCTATATATATATTAAACATTAATTTTGAACAGGGATCAATACTATCGTGAAACGTTACTTTTTAACACAAATCCGGGTATTAGGTCCGTGTGATGACAGGAGAAGAAAAACTGTGATGACAATTAAAACTAGACTATAATTAGACGATGGTTTTTGGACAAAACCGTCGTGTAATCCGTCAAAAATTTTGAAATTTTGAAATTTTCATGCTTTAAAATTCGCGCGAAAACTCATTATTTAAACACACTTTTACTCTTTATTTCTCTTCATCGCCGCCCTCACCCTCTCTAGACAACTAAAATTTTTCTCTTCATTTCTTCCACCTCCTTCGCCCACTCGCTGCCACCTCGAAGTTAAAATCTGATCAAGCCGCCATTGCCGCCGCCGCCTACCATCTCCCTTTCTCGGTGTGGCCTTGCCTTTTTTTTTTTTTTTTTTGAAGAAATTCAAGGTGACTTCCATATTTCTTAATTTTTTATTTTCTAACAAAACAACTAACAACCCATGCTTAATAACACCGATTGGAGTGTAATTTGTTTGTTGAATGTTTTTTTGATGTTGTTCTTTGGAGACACATGTAATGTGAATGGATTTGGCACTTTGCACCCCTTTTTTAATATGGAATTTTTTCACCCACCACATACTCAATGAAATGCCCAAATGGTTTTTTTTTTTTTTTTTGATAATCATATGAAATTTGATGCTAGCATATTATGCTTGGTTTTTAAATTGTTGCTCTTAGTTTTGGTGCATGTTATGTACGGTTTTGGTGCATGTGTTATACGGATTTTTTTGCCCACACATGCTCGATAAAATGCCAAATTGGTTTTTTTTTTTTTTTTGGATAATTATATAGAATTTTACTTTAGAATAGTGTGCTCGGTTTTTTAGTTGTTGCACTATATTATCGAATATTTTGTGCGCGGTTTTAGCACTTTATACACAATTTTCTATACGGGCTTTTTTTTCCATACACCACCTGCTCGACAAAATGTCAAAATTGACTTTTATTTGGGATAACATCACGGTAATAGGTTTTTTATTGGTGAAATTAGTACATGATAAGTTTGTGTAAATTTTTGCCATTTTAAAAAATTCATGTAATGTGTGCTTGATTTTGTTAAGGTTATTGATAGTGAATTTTAATTTGATTTGATTATATTGGTCCACCATACTTGTGAAATTTTTTGTGCTGCAATAAATATAAGTGAGTGTTGGAATAATACATGAGCCAAAGGACAATAGAAGATTCCAAAAAGGGACGAGCACGAAGGAAAAACTCATTGGATCTTAATGTCGATGGCAAGCAGAGGGCAACTATAATAAAACGCGTCCATATGATAAGGAAAAGAAGTCAACGAATTGAAGTCACCTTTGACGAGAAAGGACAATCGGAAGGGAAGTTCGGTGATGAATTGATGAGCTGGATTGATGTGCTCGCTCGAGAGCACGTTCCAATATGGATATAAGATTGGAGATCCCGTGATTTAGACGGAGTGAAAGAAATAATTTGGAAAGAAACTGTTACTTCTTTCACCGTGGATGATTGCTTTCGGAGTACTTGTTTAAAATCATGTGGTGAAGCTGCAAGGAATTTTCAACATGATCTTTACAGGACGTTTGTCGAGGACTTTGTAACAGAAGATAGTGTGTGGACACGGTCTCAAAAAGTTATTGAAAACTACCCCAATATAAAAGAAGAGGATTGGGTGAAATTCGTTCAGTATAGAATAACCTCACAATTCCAACAACTTTTAGATTGTGGAAACGAAATAAGGACCAATAACGAATAATCATCGAGAGGAGGCCGAGACGAATATAGAAAGCTTAATCAGGAAAAGGTATGTGAATAAATTTTGTTTGTAATAAATAGTAGGCAAATTATTTATTTAATGTTCTCATGTATACTAACGATGTTAAATTACAGTTTAAGAAGACTAGGAAATGGAAAAAAAGAGATAGTTTGTGGCTAGATTCATGAATAAGCTCAGATTGAGAGTTGAAAGATCCAGCATGTCAAAAAGTCAGCGGGTTAATAGTAAGTTTACTAACTAACAACTTCATCACTACTATACATACTTATAATACTTAAGCTTAAATGAGTTCTCTTAATTATCTTGTAGACTGAGTACAACACACAGTAGAGCCAAGGCACTTTCGAATCATTGGCACTAGTGATGTCTTGATGCAAGCATTATCTAGACCCGAACACCCAGGACGTATCTGTGGGCAATCAAAGTTCGTAAAGCTGTCTCAGTACTTCAACCTAAATCAAAGTTCGAAGAGAGATAATGAAGTACTATCAATAAGACGTGAAATAAAAGAATTAAAGGCGTTGGTGCGTGGTTTATGTGCGAACAAAGATGTGGAGCCATCGTTTGACCAAGATAAGGTGCCAGCCGTGGACCAACATAATAGCTTTGAGGCTAGTTGCTTTGTCCAAGAAAAACAACATGGAGTGTCTGATCCGCTAACCAAGCCGGTTGACAGTCAGGAATGTAAGCTCTATATTTTCGATGAAGTTTATGGTGGACAGTTGCTTGTTACATTTGGAAGAGCATGGTTGGATAGCCTTCCCACCGATACAATCCATGGGATTTCACTGGGTGAAGGGAATGTGCGAGTGTTAATCAATGTGCCAAAATTAAAAAAAGTAGCATTACATGTACTGACGTACGAGGCAACAATTGTGGAGAAGGCTGTTAATGGGTTTGTTGCTTGGCCCAAAACATTAGTTGAGCTTGACACGAGTATGAACAAGGTGAGTCGAGGTTCTAATCACGTTCCTGACCCAGCAGCTGACCGGAAAAAAGGTAAAAAAAAAAACCGGTTATAAAACGGTCGACTCTCAAACTGATGTACAACAGAATGCTTCGACTTTGATAAAATGCACGTGCAGATGAGGCCTCTGGCTTATTATGCACATAGTTCCATATATCGAGGTAATCAGATAGAGGCCCCAATACCATACACGATCATGGGTTTTGACATGCCTGTCTTTTTTGAGCTGTGATGATATTTATGAGGCGATTAATTTACAAGAAATCAGTGCGAATTATATATTAGTATACATGAGGTACGTCATTCTATCTGTAAAATTTTTTTATCTGGAAATTCTTCTATATGTCAGGCAGAGTAATAATTTTGATACGTTTATGCAAATTTATGGAGGAACTATGTAGGATTAACGGGCAAACTGAGAAGTTTGTATTTCTGTCTCCAACCTTGATCTCACTGGTTAGAACAGATACTGAAGATGCTAGCATGAGAAAGTGAGTCAATACTCTTGTTGGCTTTTTGCATGACGCACCAAGAAGACAACTTTATCTTGTGCTACATAATAAAGGAAGACATTGGGTTTTGGGAGTCATTGACCCATGGCAAGACCTCACCCTTTATTTTGATCCTCTTCGAAAGAAAGAGCGTGACGATTTTCCTAATCTAATGAACATGTAAGTCAATTTTAATATGTTAATTTTTTTTTTATCTTAATTATATACATCTTAATTAGTTTGAATTTTACCAACTTGTTAAGGTCCTAACGGATTGGAAGAGTATGATCGGAGAAGGGATTAGAAGGAGACAAAACTGTAAAACAAAAATCTTGAATCGTCCTTGTCCTCTGCAAAAAGGAAGTGTTAAATGTGGTTATTTTGTTTTAGGTTTTATGAGGGAGATGGTTTTGAATGGAATTGACGTACTTGAAAGTAAAGAATTTTTTACTTCTGAAGATTTTGATTTGATTATGGGAGAATGGGCTAGGCATGTAATGCAATGGATTAATTATGATATGTAATATCCTAATGTAATATATGGTATGTATTTTGACTTTGATAGAATGTAGCTAATATCTTGGTTCATGTATTGGATAACAACAGGTTAGACCACCCGTGACAAATCACCAAAAAAACCCAAAGTTTTTTTTTTCAAGCAATATTACATGACGGTTTTCACATAGTCGTGTAATGTGTAATATTACACGACTGTTTTCCAATATTACACGACGGTTTTCGTCAAAACTGTCGTGTGATGAGAACATTACACGACGGTTTTTTGTGAAAAACCGTCGTGTAAGTTTACTTTTAAAAAAATTTTTTTGGGGCTTTTTGAACGACTCTACATATTACACGACGGTTTAGACTCTAAACCGTCATGTAATTGCTACATTACAAGACAATCTCAAAACCGTCATGTAATGTAGCCATTTTGCTGTTTTCTACTGCTGTATTTCTTGTTTCGATGACAGTGTTAACCGTCGTATAACATTGAGATACCACGACGGTTATATAACTGTCATGATATTTTCCACGATGCTGGATTATACAACGGTTGTCTAACCGTCGTGTAAACTTTACACGACGGTAAATAATCATCGTGTAATCCTGAATTTTTACTATTGTATTCAAACTTATCGAAGTTTTCCGTGGCGTTCACCAATGACTTATTAATTAATCATTCCATAATTGATTGTGACGTTTTCACCATACCAAGGTTCTTACCTCCATATAGGTAATGGGGCGCTGTTTTTCCATTCAAACCTGAAAGTAGAGATGATCTTGTAGACTTCTTAGATTACAGGTTTCATCACAAGTTGGTGGGGTTCATGTCAAAGCTTCGGCTCTTGTCTCAAGTTTGCATATCCCATGTAATTTAGTTTCTTTTTTGGCCGATTGTGTGTGGTTGAATTAGTTTTTAAAAAAAAAACCTAGGGCGAACTTTGTTTCTTCTAGATTCAAATTTATGTTTGTTTCCTTGCTCTAATTTGTTTCTATTCATAACCATAAAAAAAATAAATAAAAAAAATAAAAAAATAAAAAAATAAAAAAACAAACAAACAAGAAAGAAAACAAAAGGGAGTCTGTAAAAAATAAAAAAATAAAAAATAAAAAGAGAGAGAGAAAAGATAAAAGATAAATGGAAAGAAAAGAAAACAGAAAGGAGTCCGTAGAAAAAAAAAATGTTTTCATCCATTTTGATTCCAATAAGCTCGAAAATCACCTTACCCCAAAAACCAAAATTTTTTTGCAGAAATTTTAATCAATCATGTTCCTTGTATTCTAGCTTTTAAGTCCTAAATTTCCTTGATAACTTGATTTGAAGACAAATCCTTTTCATGAGGAAGGGAATGATGAGGACATGGCTAGCACAAGAACATAGAATGTGAATCCTATTCAAGTTCCTATCAGACCAGTTGCAAGAGCATGGGCTAAGAAATTTCAAAATGCGTTAAATGGACTGATGCAAGGGATTCGGGCTCAAGCATGCACGTGGAAGCCTATTGAGGGAGATGAACAACTTGACCAACCCTTAACAAGCATGATTCAAGTTCAAGAAAGTCAATAGAAGAATTTGTGCTTACTTTCCTTTTCCGGCATCTCTTCCAGTTTCAAGCTACAACAAAAGAAAAGAAATTTGTCAATCAAGGTTTAATTATTTTTCACTTTCCTTATTTCTATTTGGGCGCATTTGCTGGGAAAGAAATATGGGTTGGATGCATTAGCTACTTTCCACTTTACTATTTTTGTTCTTTAACTGTTTCCTTCTCCTTATTGGCATGAAATAAGCTGAAAATTAAGAGATTAAAATTAGAATTGTTTCCCTTTAATTGAGGCTGAAATTAGGAGGATATTTTAACTTTCATTTTTTCTATTTTAGGTATGTAATCAGTCAATTAAAGGGCTGATTGTATCTTTTTAAACAAGTAAGAATATTACCAGATTTTAGCCTTAAATAATATAACTATTTTAGGAACTTTCTTTATAGCATTCAGCCTATTAATAGGCGTCTAAGTATTAGTAAAAATTCAGACCATTATTCAATAATTGTGAGAGTATTTTCTCTTTAGTTTTTTGAAGAATTATTTGAACTTATTGGAGTTTTTCATGGCGTTCACCATACCAAGGTTCAAATAAGACAATAGAGGGGAGTCTTTCTAGGTTTTTGCATAACGAAGCATTCTTGTGTATCTTGAAAGAGGACATATCTAGACAAGTTCAATAAATGAAATATCACCCTCATTAGTTTGGCATAAAGTTATGCATAATATTAGGAATATGTAATTTATTCCAAATAGACATAAATTGGATTTTATTCCAAATAATATCTCCATGTTGACTATAGGGTCATGTACCATTTTCAACGTTCCAAAAATTCCAACGACCTTATATGGCTTTAATAATATAGACATTTTAACGATAATTTCATACTCGAGTTTCAATCTCTTCGCCTTTAAAATTGTTTAAGGAAAAAAACAAACAATCAAACAATCAAGCAAACAAAATAAAGCAATATTAAGGACACGCTTCTCTAATGTGTACATGCGTCAGTAATGCGCCAGAGAGAATGAAGTGGTCATATCATCCTTGCAAAATTTTTTTGTGCGTACATATAATATATAGGTATATATATATCCAGGGTTTTCTGGTGGAAACAAAACGGCAGGCATATACATAATATTATAATATATCCAGGGTTTTCTAGTTGGAATATAACGGCGCATACGATTCACACATGACTATGCAACAAAAAATTTCGAGGAATTGGCAGAATCTTTATATATATATATATATATATATATATATGTTTTCTAAAATTTTTTAATTTTTTTTATGCTACCAAAAAATTATATATATAAATATTTTTTAAATCTATATCCATTTTGGTAATTTTTTTGTTGAAGGTAAATTTTTTCTATAGGAACAACAAACCTATATATACATATATATATTATATATGAACAATTTATATGTAAGTTCTATGATAAAGGACTTTTAAGTTTAACCACCAAAGTGCACTAAAATCTTTCCTTTTCACTTAGAAGTCCAGACATAACAATTTAATGGGGGAAAGCAGCTTTTTGAACATCAGAAGAGATTAATTAGTCATATTTATCATTAATGGTGGGACATTTGTTCAACTAATATTTATAATCAATTTGATTTTCAATTGCTGTATATACGTGGGCTTGTGTTTCCAACATTGTTGACAAGCATTAGATATCTTTATGATTTGATTACATCCCATACCTTAAATTTAATTTTCGAATTATTATAAGCACTTAATTATTATTTTTCTTCTTCTCTAACCAAGTTATTTGTGAAAAGCCATCAAACAATCACATATGGTAAACGTCAACAGAAATCATGTTACCTGCCGACCATTTATCCTTTAATTATATTTATATTAATTAAATCTTGTTCTACTCGTTCACTATTAAACATTTGTTTTTTCTTTGGCCAAATTTTTACTAATACAGTTTTTGTTGACAATTTTATTTCTAAACCAGTAGATCTGTATATTATCAAACTGTTTCATTTTTTGATTGTGACGTTTTCACCATACCAAGGTTCTTACCTCCATATAAGTAACGGGTCGCTGTTTTTCAATTCGAAGCTGAAAGTAGAGATGATCTTGTAGACTTCTTAGATTATGGGTTTCATCACAGGTTGGCGGGGTTCGTGTCAGAGCTTCGGCTCTTGTCTCAAGTTTGCATATCCCATTTAATTTAGTTTCTTTTCTGGCTGATTGTGTGTAGTTGAATTAGTTTTTAAAAAAAAAAAAAAAAAAAAAGCTAGGGCAAACTTTTTTTCTTCTAGATTCGAATTTATGTTTGTTTCCTTGCTCTAATTTGTTTCCATTCGTAACCATTAAAAAAAAAAAAAAACAACAAACAAACAAACAAAAAAGGAAAAAAGAAAGAAAACAAAAAGGAGTCCGTAAAAAATAAAAAGAGAGAGAGAAAAGAGAAAAGATAAAAGGAAAGAAAAGAAAACAGAAATGAGTCCGTAGAAAAAAAAAAAAAATGTTTTCATCCATTTTGGTTCCAATGAACCTGAAAATCACCTTACCTCAAAAACTAAAATTTTTTTATAGAAATTTTAATCAGTCATGTTCCTTGTATTCTAGCTTTTAAATTCTGAATTTCCTTGATAACTTGGTTTGAAGACAAATCCTTTTCAAGAGGAGGAGAATGATGAGGACATGGCTAGCACAAGAGCATAGAATGTGAATCCTATTCAAGTTCCTATCAGATCAGTTGCAAGAGCATGGGCCAAGAAATTCCAAAATACGTTAAATGGACTGATTCAAGGGATTCGGGCTCAAGCATACACGTGGAAGCCTATTGAGGGAGATGAACAACTTGACCAACCCTTAACAAGCATGATTCAAGTTCAAGAAAGTCAATAGAAGAATCTGTACTTACTTTCCTTTTCTGCCATCTCTTCTAGTTTCAAGCTACAACAAAAGAAAAGAAATTTGTCAATCAAGGCTGAATTATTATTCACTTTCCTTATTTCTATTTGAGCGCATTTGTTGGGAAGGAAATATGAGTTGGATACATTAGCTACTTTCCACTTTATTATTTTAGTTCTTTAACTGTTTCCTTCTCCTTATTGGCATGAAATAAGCTGAAAATTAAGATATTAAAGTTAGAATTGTTTCCCTTTAATTGAGGCTAAAATTAGGAGGATATTTCAACTTTCATTTTTTCTATTTTAGGTATGTAATCAGTCAATTAAAGGGCTGATTGTATCTTTTTAAGCAAGTGAGAATATTACCAGATTTTAGCCTTAAATAATATAGTTATTTTAGGAACTTTCTTTGTAGTATTCAGCCTATTAATAGGCATCTAAGTATTAGTAAAAATTCAGACCATTATTCAACAATTGTGAGAGTATTTTCTCTTTAGTTCTTTAAAGAACTATTTGAACTTATTGGAGTTTTTCGTGGCATTCAACAATGACTTATCAATCAATCATTCCATAATTGATTATAGTGTCTTCACTATACTAAGGTTCTTACCTCCATATAGGTAACGGGTCTCAGTTCTTCCATTCAAACCTGAATGTAGAGATGATATTGGAGGCTTCTTAGATTACAGGTTTCATAACAAGTTAGCGGGATTCATATCACAATACCTTTGTAGAATCATCCTTTTCCAATTCTTAATTCGATCCATGATCACATTGCTTTAGGATTCGCCAAAAATAGACTCACGATATTCCATTGTCACGAATGGGATTTCGCACTCTAAACCACGGTCCTCAATGAACATAATCATCTTTACTCCTACCATGATTGCTCACAGTGTATGGTTATTTCAAAAGCCAAAAAATCGAATAACCACAAAAAATTCACGACTTAAGAATTCTATAGAAGAGTAGGAGTAGGAGAAAGACAATAGAGGGGAGTCTTTCTAGATTTTTGCATCACGAAGCATTCTTGTGTATCTTGAAAGAGGACATATCTAGACAAGTTCAATAAATGAAATATCACCCTCATTAGTTTAGCATAAAGTTATGCATAATATTAGGAATATGTAATTTATTCCAAATAGACATAAATTGGATTTTATTCCAAATAATATCTCCATGTTGACTATAGGGTCATGTACCATTGTCAACGTTCCAAAAATTCCAATGACCTTATATGGCTTTAACAATATAGACATTTTAACGATAATTTCATACTTGAGTTTCAATCTCTTCACCTTCAAAATTGTTTAAGGAAAAAAACGAACAATCAAACAATCAAGCAAACAAAATAAAGCAATATTAAGGACACGCTTCTCTAATGTGTACATGCGACAGTGATGCGCCAGAGAGAATGAAGTGGTCATATCATCTTTGCAAAATTTTTTTGTGCGTACATATAATGTATAGGTATATATATATCCAGGGTTTTCTAGTGGAAACAAAACGGCAGGCATAGACATAATATTATAATATATCCAGGGTTTTCTAGTTGAAATATGACGGCGCATACGATTCACACATGACTATGCAACAAAAAAATTCGAGGAATTGGCAGAATCTTTTATATATATATATATATATATATATTTATATTTATATTTATATTTTATATGTTTTCTAAAATTTTTTAATTTTTTTTATGCGACCAAAAAATTTATATATATATATAAATATTTTTTAAATCTATATCCATTTTGGTAATTTTTTTGTTGAAGGTAATTTTTTTCTATAGGAACATACAAACCTATATACACATATATATATATTATATATGAACAATTTATATGTAAGTTCTATGATAAAGGACTTTTAAGTTTAACCACCAAAGTGCACTAAAATCTTTCCTTTTCACTTAGAAGTCCAGACATAACAATTTAATGGGGGAAAGCAGCTTTTTGAACATCAGAAGAGATTAATTAGTCATATTTATCATTAATGGTGGGACATTTGTTCAACTAATAATTATAATCAATTTGATTTTCAATTGCTGTATATACGTGGGCTTGTGTTTCCAACATTGTTGACAAGCATTAGATATCTTTATGATTTGATTGCATCCCATACCGTAAATTTAATTTTCGAATTATTATAAGCACTTAATTATTATTTTTCTTCTTCTCTAATCAAGTTATTTGTGAAAAGCCATCAAACAATCACATATGGTAAACGTCAAGAGAAATCATGTTGCCTGCCGACCATTTATCATTTAATTATATTTATATTAATTAAATCTTGTTCTACTCGTTCACTATCAAACATTTGTTTTTTCTTTGGCCAAATTTTACTAATACAGTTTTTGTTGACAATTTTATTTCTAAACCGGTAGATCTGTATATTATCAGACTGTTTCATTTTTATATTTCTTCTCTAATCAATATATCTGTGAAAAGCCATCAAACAATCACATATGGTAAACCTGAACAGTATTCATGTTACCTGCCGACCGTTTATCATTTAATTATTTTATATTAATTAAATCTTGTACTACTCGTTCACTGCCAAACTTTTGTTCTTTCTTTGGCGAAATTTTACTAATACAGTTTTTGCTGAAATTTGTATTTCTAAGCCGGTAGATCTGTATATCATGAAACTGTTTCATTTTTGTATTCATATGCTTGTTTTATTTTGATACGATTTTAATCCGTTCTAACGGCGAAAAACATATACTCTCTAGAGATATTCTATCGTGGTGTGAAAAAGCTCCCTAGTAAAATAATAATACATAGATGTTGTTCACAATTAATTATGTGGCTTACTAATAGCCGTACATGCATGTGTACTTATTTCTGGCGCATTGTTTTTGTTGTTTTCACAGATAGAGACGAAGAGAATAATCTGGAAGCATCAAAAGGTTGTAAGCGAATTAGACATGAAGGAAGGAAAATCTGCTGTAAAGCACTAACTACACTATGAACCCCCGATCTCCTTGCAACACCAGCCACACAAAATGATGGTTCCTATGAGATATGTTATCATGAGACTATATGATATATATATATATATATATACACACACACCTATATGTGGTTTCAATAATTATTCTTGTTTTATAATCATATATAAAATTATAAAATAAACTATATTCTTTAATTACATTTGATAATGTGACGTTTTATATAATTTGTTATTGCAGGTTAAGTGATCTATCAACTTTTTTATAAATATAATTAGATAGATTTTTTTTTACATGAATTATTAATTATGTAAGTACATCTTGTAGTTTTTTTTTTTTTTTTAAATATTCAAAAGCTACAATACTATATTTTGAATTCATAGAATTAACGAGGAAAAAAAAAATTTAACCTTTTACATCTCTTTATATGTTTGGCCAAAATTTTACAAATACAATGAATAGGAATGTATTTGACCAAATTACCCCCATATTTTCATTTGGTTTCTTAAAATAGAGAAATGATCATCCATTAAAAATCAGCTCCATGAATGTGCCAGCAAAAAGGGGGGAAAATTCAACTCCATGAAAGCATCATAATTCATCAATTTTTTACCTTTTTGTCCAGATTTAGGAAAAATGACCCAAACTAGAGATCTTCTATATTAATATCTGGTTCCTAAAAATAGAAGAAAAAAAAAAGAATTAATTTAAATATTTAAAAAGCCACGTCAATAAATTACCAATAAGTTATCCATCCAAATCACATTTAATGAGTTATCCAAGTTTTATGTTCATTAATTGTTACTATTTTTTTTTTTTATCAACTACTTAAGTTATTACAACCATCCAATTAATATCACGCGGTTAAAATAACGATAACCATGGATGGATAAATATTAGAGTAACCATTAAAAACTTTTTCACAGTACATATACATACCACTATATCTATATATATATGTATCCATATTTTGTTGTCTGGTAGACACGAACGACAACTCGTTTGGAATCGTTGGATTCAAAAATAAATGGTGTTACTGAGGGACGCCCAACCACCGGATAACAGACTAATCATATATATTTATTCTCTACATAACACCACTATATTAGATTTTTTGATGAAGGCATTTAAATCATCAATTTAACAAAAATAGATAAATGGACAGTTTTTAAACCATTGTTTAGTAAATAACTTACCAAAATTTTTTATTTAAAAAAAATATCAATAATCAATGATTGATTATAATATACTTTTGCTATTGATGTTTAAATAAATTTAAAAAAAAAAAACTATTTTTAACTTGTAGTACATGATACTTAAACGTGCTACCTATACAATGTTCGCTATTAATGTTTTCAAAAAAAAAAAAAAAAAAAAAAAAAAAAAAAAAAAAACTAACTTTTTTAAACTTGTAGTGCATGATACTTTGCACGTGCTACCTATACAATGTTAGGTAAACTTATGGAGTGCTTTGAAGTTTCCTTTATATTCTGCAAACCAAGCACTAATATTGGGATTGCAGACTGGCCGCAATTTTGAATTAATTAATAGTATAATCAGTACTCAAAACGTCATTCTTTTTATTATTATATCTTTTATTTAATTTGCTTTTTTGTTCATCTACTTTAAGCCTTTTATTTTCTTCCAAAAAGCATAAAAAATAAATAGTAGTACCAAGGTTTATTTATTTTGGTGTTATATTCTTTATAATGGTTTTAAAAAAAAAAAAAAATGAAATGAGGGGTATAACTCAAAGACATTGAAGGGGTCATTGTTTTAAATATTTAGTTGAATGATCGCTAAAAATGTCAAGAAAAGGAATTTAAAGACGAAAGTGCTAAACCACAAACGAAATTTAAGGCACACATACAATATTATTCATCTTTTATCTTTATTTGCTGAGTTTTCAACCCGGGAACACAAATGGGAATAAAAATTAAGGGAAAATAAAAAGATGAAAAAAAAAAAAAAAAGGAAGCAAATAAAAGAAAGCTATTGCGAAAAGAAACATTAGATCGAATGCATCCGTGGGAGTGTTCCTAGTCAATTTCAACGTTTGAATGTCCAACCATGCTGTGGATGAGAAGACCACTAGTCAAAAGTTCTCAGTTCCCGTCATACTTGACGATGTTATAGTTGAAAAAACTATGTGCATAGATAATATTTAAATAGGAGAAATATTTCGTAATCGGATATGAAAAAATACTCTATTTTTGAATTGTAACTTTTAACTATTAGATTAAAGGTTTATTTAGTGAAACAATTTGAGTTGAAATTTTTAAATTTGAGTTGGTTGACTTTTTAAAAACTAGTTATAATTTTTGTTGACTTTTTAGAAAAAAACAAAAACTGATATGAAAAATTTGAGTTTAAGATAGTTTGTCAAACGGAGACTAAGAAAGAACAATATTTATTGTGTTGTGATGAAAATTAATCTAATCTTTTAAATTTTTGGTATAAGTATAAAATAGGAGATTATTGTCATCAAATGTATAAATACAATGGACGATGCATGTATTGAAGAACATGACGTTATGATTGTTTAATAAGTAAAGGTAGGCGGCAGCGGTTCATGCACTATAAATTACTAGTTTTTGTTTCTAAGTTGACATTTCTTTATTTTCCTTGATACATTGTGGACCGCATTCCACTAGCTTATAGTTTTTCCTATAGTACATATGCATACCACTATTTAAATAAAAGAGTTTTTAATGGTTTTTTTTTTTTTCTTATAACCATGAGTAGTTATATATAAACAAAATTATTGAGATAAGTGCATGTTTTAATTTACTTAATGATGTAACATGTTATATGATTTATCAGAACAGGTTAAATAATAAGTTAATCTTATATATTAAATTTAAATTGATTTTTTTAATTAGGATTTTTTAAATAAAATATCGTTTTGTTATTATGAAAAATGGAATCATACGGTGAGAGAGAGAGAGAGAGACTCAAAGACTAGAAGGCTATTCTCCTTGGCCTGTTGAGTCTAGTAACGGTAATGAAGTTTGCAGAAAGGAATAGGAAATTTGTGTTCCACCTACTGTATTTGGAAAACCACGTAAAAGAAAAACTAACATAAAAAAATAAATAAATAATAATAATAAAAGAAAAAAAACGACGATGATTGCATCTCCTTCTCCCAGTTGAGAGAGAAACTTTCGAGTTGTAGAAACTTTCGAGCAAAAATAGAAAAAAATTTATTTTAGATATTCTATAAAAAAAAACAAAATAAAACTTAAAAAAAAAAAAAGCATGTCAAGTAGGTAAATAATAATTTGTCTATCCAAAATATATTTAATGAGCTCCCTAAGTTTAATGTTCATTAATTTTCCTTAAATTGTTTTGTCAATTACCCTATTTTTTTTTTTACGTCCATTAAATATCTAATGGTTAAAACAATGATACTCATCAATGGATAAATATCAAAATAACTATTGAAATCGCACCCATATAGAATATATATATTTATAAACTTAGACTCTACACAAAAGAGTAGGATAGAGTATAGTGTAACACCATTTTTTTTTTTCTTTTCAATTTGAGATTGAGTATTTAAATTCAACACTTTTATAACGTAATTAGGTGTGAAATTATTATCAGATTATACATGCAATCTACGATCTAGAACATCATTTCTTAATAATTTAGCAAAATGCCGACTCTTTACTTCAGTTTAAATAATACAATGGTCACAAAATTTTGAATTGTAATTAATATTACAATTAATTGTACCGCAAATAAGTGATAAATGAATATCAGTGTACATAGAAAGAGACGAAGAGGCTTCATTATGAGCAATTATTAAAATGTTGGTGGAAATTATAGATTAGCAACTACATTATAAATTAATATTTTTTATTAAATAATATATCTTTATTGGTTCTAAATTAGAGCCAACGTAGCAAATTAACTAGATTAAATTTTTTTTTTTTTCAATACATTGTAAAATATCATATAGGAACACCGAATATTAAATCAATATTTTTTTTTTGGTAGAAGAACACTATATATATATGTTATAGTGTTCCTTTTTCTAAAATATTTGTCTATTATTATTTGTTCCTTTTTTTTTAAAATATATAGTTGTGCTATGGTTTTTATAATTTACTTAAATATTTTGTCTGGTACAATGTTAATTTGTAAATTATAATAATGTTGGACGTTAAAATATATATATATATATATAACAATCTTTCTAGATTAAACAATGTAATATTGTATTTTGTGAAAGGTATAAACATTGTTTTGGAAAAAAAAAAAAAAAGTAGATTCATATTTTATGCTAAACAAAATACATGGAATATAATTATAGGTCGTAAAACAAAATAATAAGAAATTCTGTATTGCAAAAAACAAAACACATTCATGAATTTTGTTTGGCGAAAAAAAAAATTATAAAATATAGTGGTAGTTGGTAAAATCAAACATAAAATAGAAATTAACTAAAGCATAACTTGATAAACTAATATTATCTAATTAATCGACAAAATTGATTTCTCACTAAATTAATAATTTTCTTTTGTCCCAAAGAAATTAATTTATTGAAGTTTCATTTTCTATGTGCTGGTGATAACTATACATGCTATTTATGCGTTCAAATAAGTATTTTGGTATGTAGATATCCAAATCTCCATGCACATAAAAATATAATTCTGGTAAAATCATATCAAAATTAGATAATACGCTAAGTTATTGAAATCTGATGAAAATTAGTATCAATCAATTTTAATTTAAATGCAACTCCCTCCATTCTAAATCAAAGAAAGGAAAAATGTCTCTATCTCAATATAGACGATTACTGACTCTATCCACTTTTGGTGTGTATAATATTGCTATTTAGCAATAAATTTTCCAAATAAAATATATGTTAGGTAAAGGTTGTTGGCAAGCTTCCACACTTGGCTAGTCCAAACCAAAGAGAGGCGCAGCCGGTAAGCCAAGAAGAGAGAGAAAGAAAACATATAAGAAGTTTTTTTTTAGCTAAATAAAAAGCTTGAGGAGAAGACGATAAATGTTTAACATATTTTTTTTTTTGGAAGTCATTAAAGGCTCCAACATTGATAAAAATATTTGTTAAAAGCCTTATAGACATGTCATATTCTTCGATGAGTAGCATGTCACTCAACTCTTAAATATTCTAATAAAAAAAATAATGAAAACGTGATTTCAAATACTTTTATATTAAGTATTAAATCAATAGAAATAAGTTTTTACATTTAAAATCTTTAAAAGGACCATACAACATCCGAATCTTAAATCACTATGCCACCACATTCGGACCGGTGGTGAGTGTGGATGTATATGAGTAATGAGAATGATGGAAAGGCATTGGTGGGAATGAAAATGCTAGGCACTTTCTATGGCGCACTAACAAAGGAAAACCAATACAAATACGAAAGTAAAGAGAGCCCACAAAGACATATTTGAACCGAAACCCACAACATCAAACCACAAAAACAAGAAAAACAAAATCAAAAACTTCAGGACTCCTTGTGGGCCCCGCTTCCGCCATAGCCAAGAACCACTGCCCACCTCAACTCCCCCCACGCTACAACCCCCATCATTGCAATATTAGAAACTCTCTCTCTCTCTCTCTCCACCATTTGCGCCTCAAGAGAGACATTTCCACTTTTCGATTTCCCACTAAAGAAAAACAGAGTGTTTCATTTTTATGGAAGTTGTTTTTCCCGTCTGTCTCCTTTCTTTTGCTCTTTCTCCAGTTGTGAGTAGGTGCTAAAACGGGCTTGGATTTTGGGTTGTTTTTGGATTTGATTTCTGGGATTTTTAGAGTAATGGGGAACTGCTGTTGCAGAGGGAACCTTCCATTTACAGAGTCTCTTCCAATGCAAAGTCAGGTTGGTTTTTTCCATCAAGTTTCTCACTTTTTTGAATTCTGTTAATGGGTTTTTTACAACGTACGATTCCAAAATGGGTTTGTTTTTTTTTGGTTCTTTGTTGTGAGTAAATTGAGAATAAACCTCGATCCAAGTGACCATGCTCTGTTTTTCTCTGTTTTTTTTTTTCCTCGTCATGGTTAGGGAATTACGTATCTTTTTCTTCTTTGTACAAGAAGCTCGAAAGTAAAAAATTTATTTGCATTAACATATATATGAATTTGATGAAATTTGTAGGTTTGGGGGAAAAAAAACATGTACTGCCTTTTTTTTTTTTTTTTTTTTGCTAAGTATAGCAAAACATTAAAGTAAGAGTTCTTTTGATTCTCTGTTTCCTCTGCTTGAAACGAAGCCAAGTAACTTTTTAGATTTTAGCAGGATTCACTTTAGAACCTCCTTCAATTCTTGTCTAACCAAAAGGATATACTTTGTATTTCAAAAACAATAAAAAAAAAAATGTGTGTTTGAAATTTTTTGTACTAATGAAGGTTGTCCATTTACTTTTTCTATTTGTATGATAAGTGGGTACTCCTCCAAGTAGTGCGCTGATTCTTATCTTCACTATTATTAGCTTCCATTTGGTGTAACTTAATTATATCCTTTCCTTCAAAGTCAACCTTTTTTCCCTTACTTTCTACATAATAAAAAAATAATAATTTTTAATTAGTTATGTACTCTTTGATCTTTTAGCTTTGGCACGACTCATGTGAATTTGTCCGTTTCTCTCTCTCTTTCTTGTATAATTCTTTAGTAAGAATAAAATATCTTAGGATTTTTAGATGGACCCTCCAATTTCGTTCAACTTAAAAACAGAAAGAAATCCCAATGATCTTTTTGTTGTTTTAAACTAATAGAGCTTATGGAGCCTTTTTAGTAATTGATTTAGTTCTTTTGATTGCGCAAAGGTTAAATTACAAATTGATTAACTATTAACTACAGGATACTAAATTTGGTTCTTAGAGGTAATTTTATGATAACTGCAGAAGTTTAGTGTTTTTCTTTTTTTTTTTTTTTTTGTAAATGTTTTCAGAAATTCATCAACTTAGTGCAATTTTTATTATTATTTTTCATGAAGACAATTTTTGCTTTAATGCAATTTTGAAGCCATAAATTTTATCTCCTTTGGTTATCTACTAACCCTCTAGTTCTTAATATAATGTTAAATTCAGACGTTTATGAATCGTTCTACCCCCCCCCCCCCCCCCCCCCTCTCTCGGTGATAAGTATGAGGAAAAAAAAAATTTGGCATCTGATGTTTTATCCTCTCATCTTACTTTGCAGAGTCTCCTGAGGACCAATGTCCCTCAGTAAAATCAAGAAAGGATGACAGAAAGTTACCATCAAATCCCGAAGAAGTTGAGAGCTTACGTCGTGACTCTGCAGCAAATCCACTGATCGCCTTCACCTTCAATGAGCTAAAGCTAATGACAGACCATTTTAGGCCAGACCGGTTGTTGGGCGGCGGAGGGTTTGGTAGTGTCTATAAAGGATTCATAACTGAGGACATAAGAGAAGGACTTAAACCACTTCCAGTAGCTGTAAAAGTTCATGATGGTGATAATAGTCATCAAGGACACCGAGAATGGCTGGTAACTTGTGTCCTAAGCAACATGAATTAAGAATAAGATTAAGATGCTATGAGTATGATTTCTTTTCTTTAAAAGTAAACTTGGTAAGTTATCTTACATTCACTTTGAGCTTTTGTGTGCTTCTAGGCAGAAGTTATATTTTTGGGGCAGCTTTCGCATCCAAATTTGGTAAAGCTGATCGGTTATTGCTGTGAAAACGAGCACCGGGTGCTGATATACGAGTACATGGCTCGTGGCAGTGTGGAAAACAATTTGTTTTCGAGTAAGTAGTATTTTTGTACAGCCTATTTCAGAACAAATGATTTTTTGTTTTCGTTTCTGTTTTCTGACTTTGTGCATAACAAATATTATTTCAAAATTTATTGGAAACCGTGAGATTTCTTCCCAAAAAAAAAAAAAATCAAACGGGGCCCAAAATTTGTTGTGTTAGAAGTCACTTGTGGCTTTGCAAGGGCCATTTCTAAGATCTTTAGTCTGTTTCATAAGAATATTATCTACTCCATTTTTGCAGGAGTGTTGCTTCCTTTGCCATGGTCCGTAAGAATGAAGATCGCATTTGGTGCTGCAAAAGGACTCGCCTTTCTTCATGATGCTGAGAAACCTGTCATTTATCGTGATTTTAAAACGTCCAATATTCTTCTGGACCAGGTTAGTATCTCTCTTTTCTTTTCTAAGATATTACATACTAATGAACATTTGGATCAGAGGACACACAAAACACACACACGCACACACACACACAATGCGTTGCAAACCATAGTAAAAGGAAAGCCCGAAAAGTAAATTACTTTGCTTGGGAAGAAGATCAATTTAGGATCCCTATTTCACGTTGTTTCTGTAATTCTGTTGTTGAACTTTTTTTTTTTTTTTGCTTGAACTTCAATTCTTTTGCTTGCTTGAAACAGGACTACAATGCAAAGCTATCCGACTTTGGCCTTGCGAAAGATGGGCCAGAGGGTGATAAATCTCACGTTTCTACACGCATAATGGGGACATATGGATATGCTGCACCAGAATATATCATGACAGGTATGTTTCACAATTCAAGCTCATTACTCTCCATCACAAAGGCCTCTCTAAGTTTCTTAATGATTCTAGCATGGCATGTACTTTTCCGTGGCTTTCGGTCAAAAATCATGACTTACTTTCTTTCTTGTTTGCAGGCCATTTATCTTCTAGAAGTGATGTGTACAGCTTTGGTGTTGTACTCCTTGAGCTTTTGGCAGGAAGAAAGTCATTAGACAAGCTACGACCAGCGCGGGAGCAAAACCTCACCGACTGGGCTCTTCCATTGCTTAAAGAGAAGAAGAAGTTGCTTAACATAATAGATCCAAGACTGGAAGGTGATTATCCGATCAAAGGAGTTCATAAGGCAGCCACGCTAGCTTATCACTGCTTGAACCGAAACCCGAAGGCGAGGCCTCTGATGAGAGACATAGTAGATTCCTTGGAGCCTCTTCAGGTCACTGGTGAAGTTTCTGATGAGAGAAGTAACATAACTGTGATTATAAACCAGGGTCCAGTTGCTGAAGTAGTCAAAATGAAAGATGATACAAAACTCTACTAATTGACATTAGCCACTAATAATTTACTGTAGTTTCAACAAGGGGTTTTTTTTTTTTTTTTTTTTTCTTGTGGAAGTAGATAGGTTTTCTTGTGTGTATTTGAAAAAAAAAAAAAAAAAAAAAAACTTTGTTTTGGGTAACTTTTTCAACATCTTTCCTTGGGTATAAGTAAATGGTTTTGGTGAGAACTTGCATTTGGATACTGTAAGTACAATACGGAAAGATGAATATGAAAGCCGGAGGTTTTCCTTGTAGAATGTTAGTAAACATATGATAAGTGAAAGGAATAATTATAATGTAGTAATTTGTCTCCTTTTCTTAGGGAAAAAAGTATGCAAGTAATTTGTCTATCTTTTCTATCCCAACTAGTTGGAACACGCATTCTGTGTGTGAAATATTATACTGAAATAGAATTTTAGGTAGATTGTTAGATTGGTTTTTAAACTTTTAAGTTTGTACAATTTGAGTTCCTATTCTTTTTTTCATAGTTGAAATGATCCTAAATTATTAAAAACGTTACTATAGTAGTCTTTTTCATCAATATTTGGACATATTCCATAAATTAGTATTATTTTTTGACCAAATTATTAACAGATTCCACTCAAAATTTAACATAAATAACTTTTATAATAATATTTTAATAGTTTAAGGGAATTTCAGCTATCGAAAAAATATCGGAAATCAAAATTGTACAAAATAAAAAATTTAAGGACTAAGTGAGTAATTTACATATTAATTTTTATATAACTTATAGAGAAAAAATAACAAAATAGGAAAAAAAAAATACATATTTAAAATAAATCATATAAGATTGTAAAGAAAAAGTAAAAAAAAAAAAAAGTGCAAGAAGTTTTAAAAACCACAATCAGAAAACAACAGAAGAAGGGGAAAAAAAAAAATTGAAACGACAAAAGCAAAAAAAATGATGAAATAAAAAACCATAGCAAGATGGGGTGAAAAAAAAAAAGGCCACGTGATAACTATCAAAAGGTGGAAATAAAGAAAGAAATAAAAAAGAAGTAACAAGAGTTTTCGGCTTTTTAATTTAGTATAGATATATAGAGATAGGTGTAGGATAGATTAGAGGAAACTGGCCTACGTCCAGTCCAAGATTATTAGATAGGGCAACATGTTGGTTATGGTTGGACAATCAACTCAATTGTCACGTTAAAAAATTGACCTGTGATGATCAAGATAAAAAGTGGTCATTAGCTGGTTAACTTGACAAGGATGGTTATTAACCAAAGCACTGCCAATGATATTATAATTATATAATATAATAGTCTCTAGCAGCATGTTTTGAATTTCATTATCTAGCAGGCAACCCAGCCCAGTAACCTTCGAATAAAAACAATAAAAACTCGGTCCATCAAAAATAAAACATCGATCTGTTCGCAAAAAGTCTCACCAAAACTAAATCATCATGAAACAATTTGTTGTTGAAGCATTTCTCATCATACTAAATTTTCAAGATTTGGAAGGCGAAAACTGAGATAAAACAAACTTTGGCATTACAACATTTAATTTTATGAGTGATGAAATTTTTTCATAGCATGAATTATTGCTCCATTCCCTCGTCCTCATCCTATGAACAGTTCTATTTATAGCTCATCGTGATGGCTTATATATAGAGTATCTTTTTTTTTTTTTTTTAATTTTATAATAACAATATATATATATATATTTTATATCTCCGTATTGGAATCCTACTAGACTAGTAATATTCTCATAAATCATGTTATATAAATGATATTGGGTCCCACTACTTCTGTATCACATATCTAAAGATATTGCAATTTCAACATCTTGATAAGATTTCTCTAGATAGTAGTAAGTTAGTAAAACTTATTATAATGGTTGTTATAGTAATTAGTTAGTATTGTATCTGATCATAAGGTGGTTTTTAGTAATAAGGCAATTATGATATTTGTGGAAATTTGGAAAAATCCCTTAGGAGGCATAGTAGTTCCGCAAACTACGGCTAAAAGCATCTTCCAGATTGTTGTGTCAATTATATCTTTTGACATTTACATAGAAAAGTGCTCTCTAATAAAACATCATCTTTCCATATCAAATTTGTGATATATTAACTTTTATGATAAATTTATCACAAGATATAATCAATATTAAATTTAATATTTTATTTTTGTTATTTATTACTTTAATTTTTTTTAATGTAATTATTATAATACTTTCATTTTTTTAGTTATTAAAATAATTCACTTTTATAAGTATTTAATTTATTAAAATACTAAGGATTCACTTTTACAATTAGTAATGATAAAAATTAGATAATACATTTCATATTAGAGCATAAAAAAATATAATGTTATTTTTTGTCACTTTAACTTTTTCATATAATTATTATAATATTTTTCTAAATGTCAAAAGTTCAGTTTTATAGTTTTCAAACATAATTTGTTACTTTTAACTTTTTCATGTAATTATTATATATTTTTATTTATCTAAATATCAAAAGTTCTATTGACGACATAAAGATATTGGAAACAATATTACATATTGAATACACAACATATATATATATATTTTGTTTGTTTTGTAACAAATGTGATATGACTTAGATAAATAATTAGAGATAATCTGATTATATCAAATTCATCTTCTAAGATCTCTTCCTACAAATAATAGACGATGTTAAGGATTGATTTTCTTTCCATTTCTGAATTTGTGTGCTTCGTTCCTATCACAGTTACTGTAAGACTAAAAATCTGACTGTTTAAAATAAAATTATATACCTAGAATTTTTATTAATGTATACAAATCACAGTGATAGGATTAAAAATATGACCGTTTAAAATAAAATCATATACCTAAAGTTTTTAATAATGTATTCAGATCATCATTTATATAGATTTATATATTTTTAAGTATTAAAAATTATAATATTTTTTCTCACAAAAAATTTAAAATGTAAAATGAGTGATAAGTAGCTAGAGAATATATAACCGTTCCCTTCGAAGAAAATTATTAATGGTCCGTTTGGTGAAAGTCTGATTAAAAATTTTGTTTCAATAAAATTTTTGATAATTTTTCAAAAAAGATAAAAAACTTTTAAAAAAAATAAAAATTAAATTAGAAATTTTAAGTTTAAATTTAAATCCCAGACAAAATGTGAGAGTAATTATATTCTTCCGTCAATTTTCCACTCAAAAAATAATAATAATAATAATAAATAACGGATTAAATGAAATCACCAGCTACGTAAAAATGCCGCGTCTCAAGAGTGCCAAGCATCCACGATATCCCTAACAAGGCTCCGCAACTCCCGAGGCGGATGGCACAACCATCAAGAAACCCATTCATCTATTATCCCATCCTTCTATTCATATTTAATAAATCCCTTCTTCTACGTTACAAAATATAATAGTCTCTAGCAGCGCATGCTTTGAATTTATTTATCTAGCAGGTAACCCAGCCCAGCAACCTTCCAATAAAAATAAAAAAAAAAAAACTCGGTCCATCAAAAATAAAACATCCGCTTGCAAAAAGTCTCACCAAAAATAAATCATCATGAAATAATTTGTTGTTGAAGCATTTCTCATCAAAACTAAATTTTCAAGATTTGGAAGGCGAAAAATGTGATAAAATTGGTCCTATTGGTTAAATAAACTAATTTGGCATTAGAACATTTAATCTTATGAGTGAAATTTTATCATAGCATGAATTATTGCTCAATTCCCTCGTCCTTATCCTATGAACAATTCCATTTACTGCTCAGCGTCGTGGCTTATATAGAGAGTATCTTTTTTTATATAATAACTATATATATATATATATATATGTATTATATATCCTGTTGTGTGCCAAGTCAGCCGTAATGGAATCCTACCAGACAAGTAATATTCTCATAATTCATGTTATACAAATAATATTGGGTCCCACTACTTCTACATCACATATCTATAGATATTGCAATTTCAACGTCTTTATCAGATTTTTGTCATTTGTTACTTTAATATTTTTTTGTAATTATTATAATTTAAATATTAAAGATTCACTTTTAGGAGTATTTAATTTATTAAGGTACTAAAAATTCATTTTCATAAATTTTCAAACATAATAATAATGATAAAATGTAGATACTACATTTCATATTAGCGCATAAAAAAAGAAAATGTTATTTTTTTTACGTTAACTTTTTCATATAATTATTATAATATTTATCTAAAAATCAAAAGTTTACTTTTACAGTTTTAAAACATAATTTGTTGCTTTAACTTTTTCATGTAATTATTATAATTTTTTTTATTTATCTAAATATCAAAAGTTCTATTGACGCCGTAAAGATATTAAAAACAATTTTACATATTGAATATAATATATTATTTTTTGCTGTTTTGTGACAAATATGATATGACTTAGATTAATATCTAAATTAGAGATGATCTGATTTTACCAAATTCATCTTCTAAGATCTCTTCCTAGAAATATTAGAAGAAGTTAAGGATTGGTTTTCTTTCCATTTCTGAATTTGTATGCTTCGTTCCTACCACAGTTACCATAAGACTAAAAATCTGACTGTTTAAAATGAAATCATATACCTAAAATTTCTAATATAATGTGTATAGTTCACAGTGATAGTATTAAAAATCTAATTGTTTAAAATAAAATCATGTATCTCAAGTTTTTAATAATGTGTTTAGATCATCATTTTTAGAATGTTTTTTAGTATTAAAAATTATAATATTTTTTCTCGTAAACATTTAAAATAAGTGACAGTAGCTAGATAAGAACCGTTCCCTACGTAGAACATTAGTAAGGATATGTTTGGTTTCAATCTCATTTTAAATTAAATTGTATTTTTTTCATTATAGTTTTTGTCTTTTTTTTTTTTGAAAAAATTTTTTATCTTTTCTAAAAAATTTTTTTATCTTTTCTAAAAAATTACTATTAAAATTTAAAAATTTTAAATTAAACTCATTTATAAAGCAACCCCTTAAAGTGTGATCATACCCTCCATCAATTTTCCACCCAAAAAAAAAAAAAAAAGATTATATGAAATCACCACGACGTATAAATGCCACGTCTCAATAGTGCCAAGCGTCCACGATATCCCTAACCAAGCTCTGCAACTCCCAAGGCACACGGCACAAACATCAAGAAACCCATTCATCTTATCCAATCCTTCTATTAATATTTAACATCCCTCATTCTAGGTTACAAATACAAGTTTTCTGTGTGTGTGTGTACATACATACATACATACATATACATATATATATATATATAAATGATAATGTAACGTCACACTCGATAACCGTTACGCACTGCAGCCATGAACGGCCCGCTTCCTATATATAAGCCCATAACGATAACGCTTCAAGTGCCTATCCAATTTTGCAGAAAAAAAAATATAATGATGAAATAAAAAATAATAATAATAAAGCTAGCTAAAACCCACCACCTTCTATAAATGCATTAACATCCTCATACACATACACAATATATACTATATAAGAAAAAAGTTAAGTTCCTCATAGACGAGTCCAAAGAAAAATGATCACAGTGGGTTTAGGAACATATACGCCGGGGTGGAAGCAGAATGTTGTGGGCTACGACGTGCCGGAAGGGGTGGAGATTCGGGGGAGGTACGACGGTGAGTTCGCGAAGATACTGACGAAGGAGGCGGTGCAGTTTGTGGCGCAGCTGCAGAGGGAGTTCAGGAACAGGATTAGGTATGCTCTGGAGTGCAGGAAGGAGGCCAAGAGGAGGTACAATGAGGGTGCTCTGCCGGGGTTCGATCCTGCCACCCGCTACATCCGGGAAGGCCACTGGGTCTGCGCCGCGGTGCCGCCTGCCGTGGCTGACCGGAAGGTGGAGATCACTGGCCCGGTTGAGAGGAAGATGGTTATTAATGCACTCAACTCCGGAGCTAAAGTTTTCATGGTAATGAATTTAGTTGATGACAATTATATCTTTTGAGCAATATTTCATATTAATTAAGAATTTGTGGGTAAATAATCTTTTTTAAGAAATTTTTTTAATAAATGGTTAAAATTGTGTAAAATTAATAATTAAAAAAATTGATCAATTAGTCAATTCAGTAATTTATCAGTGATTGAACAATATTAATATATAAATTTTACTAATTGAATCATTCATTCAACCGTCATTTTTTAAAATTATTATTTTTGTTTATTTAATCAAATAAGTATTGATACGAGAGGTTCATATTTTACAAATTTAACATATGATACGTAATAACAATTAAATCCCCTAATCAATTTTAATAGATAAAATGGTGTGTCTAAAAAAAAAAAATGAAATGCCTCTCAATTAATTTTTTCGTGCCTTTAACTTTCGAGTCCATTAAACGCATAGTATAGCGTATTTAGTTAGAAAATATTTGAAATACTAAAAAATAGAGAAAATCTGAATTCATATTAGCTATTGCAATTTTTTTCCTGGGAGCGGGTTAGCGGGTCATGTGTACAGGACCATTCCATGACTTCTTTTAACTGAGATAAACTGAGACGGGAGATCCAGTATCCTTTTTGGATTAGGTATAGCTTTAACTATTTCTCAAGCCCAGCAATTGGTTCCATAGAAATATTTTTGTTAATGGTCGTATAGAATATTACTCGGAATCTTGATTTTTAACTTTTAGCATTGAATTAAAATAGAAAATGGTTAATTTGACAGGCTGATTTTGAGGATGCACTCTCACCAAGCTGGGAAAATCTAATGAGAGGCCAAGTTAATCTGAGAGATGCTGTTAATGGGTCTATAAGCTTCCAAGACAAGGCCAGAAACAGAGTTTACAAGCTCAATGACCAAACAGCCAAGCTCTTTGTGCGCCCCAGAGGCTGGCATTTGCCCGAGGCTCATATTCTTGTTGATGGTGAGCCTCTCACTGGCTGCCTTATGGACTTTGGCCTCTACTTCTTCCACAACTATGAAGCCTTCCGCCGCACCCAAGGTGCCGGCTTCGGACCCTTTTTCTACCTCCCCAAGATGGAGCATTCGCGGTGATTAGAACTCTCCGATATTCACTACTTGCAAAATAAGTCCTGAGAGTCAAAATTGATAACATGTTTGTTGCATTGTTGGCAGGGAAGCGAAAATATGGAATTGTATTTTTGAGAAGGCGGAGAAGATGGCGGGATAGAGAGGGGAAGCATCAGGGCAACGGTTCTGATTGAAACACTTCCTGCTGTGTTTCAAATGGATGAGATACTCTATGAGCTGAGGGATCACTCTGTTGGCTTGAACTGTGGAAGGTGGGACTACATTTTCAGCTATGTCAAGACCTTCCAGGCTCACCCTGACCGCCTATTGCCCGACAGGGTTCTTGTCGGCATGACTCAACACTTCATGAAGAGTTACTCTGACCGCCTCATTTGGACTTGCCATAGGCGCGGTGTGCATGCCATGGGCGGCATGGTATGTCTCTCCTTTATGTTTTGAGTACTATTATGAAACACACAATGTTTTGCGCTATTGGCACTTCATGCAACCACAATTCTAGATCATTCTTTATTATATTTGTATATGTATATGTGTATGCATATTCTTTTTCTAAATTTAAATTGAGGGTGCAAAATTTGAACTCTCCGCTAAAATTTTCGTTTCACTATACCTGCAACCAGTGTATGTATACTAAGAAGTTTGAGTTACTTGAATCTTTATTAACTTTCTCGAAGTCGAATATCACACACACAACCACAAGCAGCGCGCATATACATATATGTATATGTACTTGTATCTATAATTATAAAGGGTGGAACTAATATGCATATAGGAGTATCAAACTAAAATTTGTTGAACTGAACAGGCAGCTCAGATTCCAATCAAAGATGACCCGGCTGCAAATGAGGCTGCACTTGATCTAGTGAAGAAGGACAAACTAAGAGAAGTGAGAGCGGGACACGACGGGACATGGGCAGCCCACCCTGGACTCATTTCAGCCTGCTTGGAAGTGTTCATCACCAACATGGGCAACTCCCCCAACCAGATCCAAACCGTGAAGCGAGAAGACACTGCCAACCTCACCGAGGAAGACCTCCTGCAGAGGCCGCAAGGCGTGAGAACCATGGAAGGCCTGAGGCTGAACACCAGGGTGGGAATCCAGTACCTGGCGGCGTGGCTGACAGGGTTGGGATCGGTTCCCCTCTACAACCTCATGGAAGATGCCGCAACGGCTGAGATAAGCAGGGTTCAGAACTGGCAGTGGCTGAGGTACGGGGTTGAGCTGGACGGAGATGGGCTCGGTGTGAAGGTGAGTAGAGAGCTGTTTTTTCGAGTCGTGGAGGAAGAGATGGCGAGGATTGAGAGAGAGGTCGGGAAGGAGAAGTTCAAGAAGGGAATGTACAAGGAGGCAGGGAAGATGTTCACAAGGCAATGCACAGCACCAACACTTGATGATTTCCTCACTCTTGATGCCTATAACAACATTGTTGTGCATCACCCCAAGATTGGATCATCTAGGCTTTGAATTATTATTCCTCATCTTGTAGTCTGTTTAGTAATTTTACTCGATTTTGTATGAGTCTGTCTTCAGTTTGCTACTTTGCTTTAGATATATAAGGACAGGCCTTTTTTTTTTTTTTTTTTTTTAATTATTTGGATTTCAGTTTGTAATAATAAAGATGAACTTCTTTTAAACGTGCTTAGGTTACCCCAAAACTATTAGACTCTCTTTTCCCTTTAGTTCGATCCGAAAAGTTTATTAGTTTTCGGCACTTGAGCTCGAATGGTTTGAGGGTTTTTTTTTTGGTGGATGGAATTAGCGAGTGAAGGAAACATTTCAAGCAACTACAAGGCAATTTAACAATACGTAGCAAACGGGAAAATATATCTTTTAACAATTATCCCTTTAATCCATAACATGGAGGACATCGACCAAAGACAAAAGTGAAACAATTCTAAAAGTTCCTATACTTCCTCGGTAATTGAGATTTTCTTCCTTGCTCATGAACTCAATCAGCCAGAGCTTTCTCTCCCTCGAACGGAAACCAAACTCTTTACGTACGAACAATCCATCCAACCGAACGGGTTACTCGATTTTTCTCATGAATGACAACACTCCGAAGCTTTTTGGTACGAGAATGAAACGAGACAAATTTTCCATCATCAGCTGCCCTAAGGAACTAATCTCTTGTCCAAAGAGTAAATGTAATGTGGCCAACGCGAGACAGAGCTCCTACGACGAGATGTATGGGCCAGGGACGAGCACCTTTGAGAACATCAACGTAGTCACCCATCAACCAAATATCAGCAGATATTACAGATGGATAATTTCTCCTTGGGGGGGACATCATGACGCTAAGGCAACAGAGTCGTTACACACCCTGAGCATCGGCCATGATCCAAAGTCCAATATGGCGTCATCGGGAAATGGCACGACATGAAATACCTCATCACACGTATTGAATCAAAGGACCTTGTGAGTGACACCTCCTAAAATCACCCAATAACAAACTCCCTTCCAGTGAAATGCATAGAAATTTACCAAGCCAAAACTATCAGCACCTATCCAAGATGAAAAGTACATTCGTGTTTTTAAAGTTTACATTTGCTTGTTAGAATAATTTACTTCTAGAAAGAATTTACACCCACTCATAAAAATAATAATAATAATAATAATAAATTTCATCTAATCTCATATTCTTATTCAAAAACACAAATTTGTTTTTCACCTGGCTTCTAATGACTGTCACATAGCAACCACATTAGTGTCACGTAACAACTATATTAGTATCATGTGACTGTTTACGTATCGGTTCAGTCAACGTCATGTGATGTTTTTTGAAGAAAAAAAAAACGTTTAGAATAAAGAAAATGCTTCTTCAAAAAATTAATAATATAAAGAACAGAGAAAATTAAGTGAACAACCATGTTTTAGATACCTTATTATAATTTTACCTATTATAATATTAAAATTGATAATTTTAGTATTATATAATAATAAAATTATCAATTTTAATATTATGGTGAACATAAATATAAGGATGTTTCAAATTTTTGACATTCTTGTATATAACCCTATAGAAAATACAGAAGAAATAAAATTTTGGGGAATAAAATTGTGATGATGGGGAAGAACTTTAGTGGGAAAATTATTATCTAGCTCCGGGAGGAAAAAAAAAAGGTGTATTTATTTTTCGTTTAAAGTAAATGAGTGGCTCCAAAAATTGACTGTCATGAGTCCAATGCTGTCCTTTTTATATTATTATTATTATTATTATTATTATTATTATTATTATTATTATTATTATTATTATTATTACAGAGGGAATCCAGCACAG
This sequence comes from Ficus microcarpa, assembly GCA_025413485.1. NCBI lineage: Eukaryota > Viridiplantae > Streptophyta > Magnoliopsida > Rosales > Moraceae > Ficus > Ficus microcarpa. The sequence continues at coordinate 24,613,298 of CM046384.1, forward strand.
GAAATTCCTCCCACTATTCAATACTATAGGGTCATTATATAAAGAGAAACATGTAATAATTCATGAGAAAATTTTTGAATTTATCCCCTTTTTTCTCCAATTAATTCTTGACACGTGATTATTTCATTAAAAAAAATACGAACATGTATAACTGGCCGGCAGGGAGACGATCATTTTTTGAAGGTGAATATATAACTCTTTTGTGTTCTCTATTTTTTATATTTTACTTTTAGATTCTATCTGGGAATATATTTTAAAATGGTGTTTTAAAAATTTGAGATAATTTAAGTTATGAAAATATCCATCTAGTGAAAATAAATTGTTTAGAGTGAAAAAATATAAAAATTTAAAATATGTTCAGAAAAAAATTAGTAATATAGATATTGTTTTATTTCTTTCGAAATTTTATATAATTTGAAAAAAAAAATTATCTCATTTCAATTTAAATGATAAGATTATGAACTTTTAAAGTTTAAATATTTTTTAAAAATATTTGGAAAAGTGAATAGTAAAATTGGAAGAAAATGACAAAAAAAAAAAAAAAACTTTTGAAAATTATGTTTCCAAGGGTGTCCCCAAACTGAACTGATTTTGAATATGTGTTTTGTTTATGCTAGACCATAACTACATAGATTTTGTTTTGCAAATTTTCATTGTCTAAATATTTTTCTTCCCTTTCTAGGAAAATGCTAACAAATTTATATAAAAAAAACTAAAAAAAAAAAAAAAAAGAAAAAACCACAGGAACTAACAGCAATGATACAAAGAAGGAAGAAACTCAGCCCAAGCAGAGGCTACAATGATCAGATAAGGGATCAGAGTAACTTTCCAACTCATGGAGAAAATTGGCAACGCCAATGTTGGCATGTTTGTGAGGAGAAACACATAACGAATAATTGGTATATGCGATAATTTATCAAAAACTGATATGTGCGTTAAATAATTTTTTGGATTAATGATTTTAAAAACCCTTTGGAATGGAAACATCGTTTGCAAAATTTTTTGTCACTCTTTCTAATTCTAGATTCACTATTTAGTGTCATATATTGAAATTGAATATTCAAATTGGGAAAAATGGTTCATGAAACAGACCTGTTCAAATATTATATATAAAATGTGAACATCTAAATTGATATTTAAATTCAATTCAAATGTACTAGTCAAATATTAACATAGTATGACAATAGTTGAATCGAACATCCACAGCAATTACAAGTGATGTCACCAAATCACTTCTCGTGCTTTGTTAGCTGGAACACCGGCCACCGTATTTTGTTTTTTATTTTTAATTTTATTTTTAACTACTCGCATCAGGACCTTACACTTGTCCAATGTTACCCAACAACTCGTGTCTTCATAACCTCTCACTTTCACCACTGTCAACATTTTCCTCTTACACTTTTTGGTTGTTCTCCATAAAATTGCTCTCTCATTCACCAAAGTTAATTTAAAAAAAAAAAAAAAAAAACTTTTAATAAATATGCGCGTGCTGTCAACCATGACAAAACAATGTATATATATTCTACCAAAAAAAACATTGTATATATATTTACATATATACATATTACAAATAAGGTCTCTCAAAATATCCGTGATACCCTGATCATGTTCTGTTACGTGTTATGAATAAACTGGTTTGGTTTCTCCAATAATAGTTTTTAAAAAAAAAAAAAAAAAAACTTGACCTAAGTAGCTAATAGTCAGTCATGGGAACCCATGATAAGAAAAAAAATAAGACAAACTAAGAGGGGAAAAAAAAAGAAAGGAAATCAAAGAGGTCACCTTTAAATTTTCCAAGTCATTGATTGTAGCCGCGGGATATACATCAAGTTTAACAATTTGTATGAAATTGAAATCGTACAATTAAGGTCAAAAGTCATTATGATAGGTGTTTCACAGTAAAAAAATGATGTCAAGAAAAGAAATCTATCTTACAATTATCGTCATACATACTTTTAATATTTTTCCATGGAAAAAAGTTTAGCTAACTCGACAATGACATTAAATATTGTATTAAAATAGGAAGGAAACAGATGAAAACCCGCTTTCTCTTCCCTCTCTCCCCGATTGGTCTCTCATCTCCATACTAAGCGAGTTTTTCCAAACGGGAAATTGTTTAAAAGTTTCTGACCCTTTTGCGTGGAAATAACACAAAAATAGCATCCATGAATGAAGCTTGCCCTAACGAGGAAGCTACCATGTATGTAATTTTCTTCATGTTTTTTTCCGTCAATTTTCCTTATCAGCTCATGTCATTGTCTTCTATACTTTACTCTTCTTCTAAGAAAGTTCAAAGAAAAAAAATGAGAAAAACCCTTGAAAAGAAAAACCAATATTATTTTTTCGTGCTGTATACACACACACAAACACGCAACAATATTCCATTTAACTTTACTCTTATAATGTCTTCCCATCAAAACTTCTAGGTTTATGTATAGATCATACATGAATATATATATATATGTATGTATGTATGTGTATATATGTTGTTATATATCTATATTTTTATTTAATGAGATAGAAACTCAGATTATATGTCTATTATCAAGAAAATAATATTTTTAGGTCATAAATTTTCTATTGATACAAACTGAATTAATTATCTCTATATTTGATTTTGTTTTCTCAATTTAATCAAACTTCATCTTTTGTTCTTGTTCATGTATATATAATACATCCAGATCTACTTTGTACAATTTCATATGATCATCTTGTTGCATCTTCATCGGCTGCAAGCTTTTTCTCCTTAGATCTGTTAGATCTTATACATACATACATACACACACATAAGATCTGTTAGATCTTATACATATATATATATATATATATATATAGAGAGAGAGAGAGAGAGAGAGCTAAAATATTTGTACGCTATCTTATAAAATTATAGTCAGCTTCTACATCTGGGGATTTGTAAGTAATGTCCAAAATTTCTTTGGCTTTCTTCTTTTGGTTAGTTTCTTTAACTATTTCTCTTCTAATGTTTGGAAAGGAATTACAGCCAGCCTCCATTTTTTTTTTTCCTTTGTTTTTTAGACAAGAAAGAACCACAAAAATCCCTCAAACCGGCTTATTCAGAATTATATCCTTCCTACTCTATTCAATCCAACTTATGCAATTTTAATATTTTGTTCGTTCTCTGTTCTTTTCTTGAGATCATCAATATTACATTTACTTTTATTGTGCTGTTTGTATATATAGGCCCTTGCTAATGTCCTACACGAATGACATCCTTCACCAACGCCATGCTATATTTCTTCTACCTAAATGTTATTCTCTTAAAGATTTTTGTTCTGATATTGTCTAGAAAGATAAAAGTAGAGACATTTATTTTAAAAAATAAATGAAATAAAATTTAAAAATTACAGTTATAGCTCTCAATAATAAATTGATTTATTAATTGACTAGAGCATTCACAATATTTACGCATAGCTATCAATTTCAGAAGTTAATAGATAAGTCTGTGGGTTTCAAAAGACAATAGATAAGTTAATAAATCATTCAAAACCTTAGACGTAGGCCCTACTATAACAATTGATCTAAGCAATTTAGTTTAAAAAAACACACACACACACGCCAATTAGTAAATCAATTTACTATTGAGGGCTATAAATGTTATTTTTTACACTTTATTTCATTTATTATTTAAAGCAAATGTTTCTGTTTTTACCTTTCTAGATCACATCATAACATAAATCTTTAAGAGAATAACATTTACGTAGAATAAATATAACATGACTTGGGTGAAGGATGTCCTTCGAGTAGGACATTAGTAATACCCTATATATATATATAAACGTGTATATATAGGGAATTATCTGAGAGTGAGGGTGAAGAAGGACATGGAGACATGGACGTAGTAGAATCATCAGAAAGATATACATATAATAAGTTGGTCTTACCAGAAGATGGATATGAATGGAAAAAATACGGCCAGAAATTCATCAAAAACATCGGACGGTTCAGGTATTTATATCTACACACATATATACAGTCCATAAAATGTCATGATTATGGGAGGCAATATCTATATAAATATATATATATGAATATATGTGTCTCATGTATATATGTCTGCGATAATGAATATATGTGATGAGTCAGAAGCTATTTCAAGTGCCAAAAGAACAACTGCACGGCCAAGAAGAGAGTGGAGTGGTTAGCCTCAGACGAGCCTAGAAAAAGCAATATAAAAGTGGTGTACAAGGGAATACATAACCATTTGTTGGCTTCAGAGGATAAGTACTCACAAAGCACTTCTTCTTCTTCTTCATCTTCGTCGACCGCCAACCAGTATGACCTGTTGACTCAACTACTCAACCATCGCAAAAGTTGATCATGAAGCATCACTAGCTTGCAATTGTGTGTTTGTGTTTGTGTATATATGTGTGTTGAAGCATCACTAGCTTGCAATTGTGTGTTTGTGTTTGCGTATGTGTGTGTGTGTGTGTGTGTGTGTGTATGACTGTATTAGTATCTGAAGTAAATTATCATAATTCAGACCGCTACTAGTTGTAGATATAATGTGTGTGTGTACATATGCATGTATCCATTTACTCGTTATGCATACTAACGTTCTTTACTGCTAGTTTATATCGTCATGTAGTATTTTTCTTCTCTATCTCGTACATATTTCCCCTTCTTCGTACAAAACATCCTGGAACAAAATTATTCCCCTCTGGTCTTTTTCCCTTCGAGTTTTGGCTTTAACAGGGTGTACGTATATGATGTCTTTCTTCTAGACAAGAGTTTTGACTTGATTCTTTGAAAAAGACCTAGGTTTATTTGTTTCTCTATGCTTTTTCTACGTGTGCAACTCTTGATTATGTTCTTTTTTGCACCTTCATGTGCACATTCATCACTCTATCTTGTTTCCTTGTTACACTTCTTTTTATTTCTTTTAATAATTCATGAAATGAGCAAGTGATCAAGGCTTTCAAGGAGTGTCATGTCGATCTAATCAGGATGTTTGATTACACTTATTAATTCTTATTATCATCAATTTAAAAAAAAAAAAAACTTATTATCCCATAGAATGATTGCATAGATAATTCCTGCAAAAAGGCCAACATGCAGAAAATTAGAATGCAATGAAACATATATTGTGTGGGATAATGTTTCTCTTGGAGCATCTCTTATGCATTGTCAAATCAACATACTAATGCCAATTTTTTTGGCATTTGAATTAGAAAACTACTGTCCACTGCTATTTTATGTGTTAAATTTGGTATAATCTGTACTTGGTCCCAAATTGACACCAAGTATGACGTGTACCAAATATGGCATTTAATTGTTGTTGATTAATATTCATTTTACAGAGTAAAGATTTTTTTTCTTTTAAGTATTTCTAATTTCGAATTTTCTATTCCCATCCATATCCAGGTAATAAGCAGTCCTATAGATGAATTATTGCATTTGAATGTTCATTCAACTTAGATATATGCATTCAACTGTAGAATTTAATGAATTGTATATTCAAATGAAATGTGTGTTTGAATAGTTTTTTCTAAGGTAATATTTAAATAGTAAAAAGGTAGAAAAATAAATGTGATAAAGATTTCTAGAAAGTAAAAAAATTTAAAATTTTTATTTAAGTTAAATAGTTGTGAAATAGTGAAACATTCAAATGCGTGCACTCCAAAGTTGTGTAACCATACACACACATTGCATTCCATGCAAGAATGAACTACTCTAGCCTTCGACTCCCTGTCTCTCCTCTCTTTCTTCTCTTCTCCCTTGTATCACCATCTCTCCTCTCGCCCTCTTTCTCTACTATGGCGGTCGCAAACTGCGATGGCACGGCATCGATGATCTCATGGCCTCGCAATCCGATCACAACGATCTCCAGCGGAGTCTGATCTCCAACGCCTCCCTCCCTCCCTCTAAATGATGCATCCAAGAATTTGGTGAGAGTAATCAATATAATAGACTCTGTGGTTTGTCATTGCACATTAGATAATACTACGTAACAGTGCTCTTTTTTTCCTCTGGATCTCGTTTGCGTACCATTGGAGATTTAATTGTTGATTCTTGTTTTATATTTTATGCAGGTTACTTTAGTTAATCTGGTTCTATATGTTGTTTTTGGAATGATAGAATGTTGATATCATCATTTTTGTTTTTTATTTTTAGAACATAATTGTTTTGTGGTTGTAGGCTTAGTAATAATACCATACCTAACTCTATTAAAAGGCGTAGAGTTTTAATCATTTTTCCCCAAGTTCCCAAAATAATAATAATAATAATAATAATAATTGCAGTAATTATTTTCGTGCTCTTATTTGATGATTAATACAGTGGATTACGTTCATTATTTTATCATATTACTCTAATATTCTAGTAGATCATCGAAAGTACTATGTTAGAATACTCTTTAGCGACTAACATCTAAGATGATATGTCATTTTAAAAAAATACATAGAGTAAATAACATATTTTTGAAAATATTTGAGGTAAATAATATATTAGTGGTAAATTGTTTATTTATGAGAATTTTTAAGATAATTTTATCGTAAATAACTTATTTACCATAAATATAATATTTTCCGTAAAATTTTATTTACAAGAACATTTTAAAGAAAATTTTGTCTTGAATGATGCTTTGTAAATACATTATTTATTACGAATATGCTATTTACCATCACCTACAAAATTTTATGCTATTTATTTTTTATTACAAGAGGTTTTTGATATTTTTCTAAATAAAAATAATATAATTGATTACGGAAATTACTCTAGTGGAATATAAAAAACTGTCTAGTAGAATATACAAAGTAAGCCGATAGAACACACCAAATAATCCGATAGAATATACCACATAATCCAATTAAAACATAAAAAAGAATACGGTGGTAATCGACCAAATTACTCTTCAGCAACCGTAGTCAGAGGCGGTCAATTGATTTGTATTGTACATAAATGTGTCAGGATATTCTTCGGTGGTTGAAAACTAACATCTACGGTCGGAGAACATTAGTGGTTCATGCATGTTGATCTATTGATATTTGGTGTATTACCATATGGATTATAGATTAATTTTTGTAGGAGATCAAACGGAGTGGTTGTATTTGCATTTCTAACATTGATGAATACCCCCAATTTATTTGATTAATATCAAGAAATATTGATTAATTGAGGATATGTATCAATTTTATGAATGCAAATACTATGATGAGGCAATAATCTTAATGCTTGCACTTTGAGGGCTATCCTTCAAATCAACCGAAAAAACAAGGCCCAACAGTACCAGTAAGAGTGTAGAAATCCATCACAGCCTGACCATATCCCAACCCAAATTCAAAATAAAATCATTCAGCCTAGTCCACATGGAAATTAAATAGGAAAATACATTGCAATCTCACTCCAATAGGTAACATCATCAATTGTTGGAATCTTACGCAAGTTTTTTAGGATTTTGAACAATCACTCTCTCCTCTTTCTCTCTTTGCTCTCTGATAGTCCCAATAACTCCTTTTTACCAGTAAGAGTGTAGAAATCCATCACAGCCTGACCATATCCCAACCCAAATTCAAAATAAAATCATTCAGCCTAGTCCACAACTCCACATGAATGAATCACGGAAATTAAATAGGAAAATACATTGCAATCTCACTCCAATAGGTAATATCATCAATTGTTGGAATCTTACGCAAGTTTTTTAGGATTTTGAACAATCACTCTCTCCTCTCTCTCTTTGCTCTCTGATAGTCCCAATAACTCCTTTTTCGCTATTGTAAGATTTTGTATCTCATCTCTAATTGTATATATCTCAACTAAAATCATCCCTAATATTATAAATTAGTTTATAAACGACTTCACAAGCATCATTGATTAGAGAAGGATTACAATGGATATAGGATCACGAGTCAATTGGCACCTATTCCACGATGACTAGAGGACAAAACTTGCTAGAAGACATTTCAGAGTTCAAATTAACTACTAGTGACTGCTTGATAAATCAACTATATCAACGTCGACTGAATATCTTTGAAAATCTTTGATTATAAGATTTCAGGATGTATCTTATTTGAATCCAAACCTTACTAATTTGGTGGATATGAATTAAATTGAAAAAAAAAAAAAAAAAAAAAAGTTGCCCCAAGGTCAAAATATGAAAAGTATTTTAAGATATGAATGTGGGATCCTATTAGAAATGAACAACTTATGGTAGTAAGGACCCCGTAAATAGGGATCATCACCACGAATTGTTGGGATATTCTACACCTTCAAGGATGAATTTTACGTACTCAAAGATCTAAAGCCATATTATTCTCCCTACTTTCTCTCTATATTCCAAATTCTCCCACTTCTCTTTCTCACTCTTAAGCATTATTGTAATATTTCATTTAAGCATAGTGAAATCATGAAAATCCTAGAAAATATGTAACCTAGACAAAAAGAGTGAACGTTTATAAATATTCATCTCCTTAGTTTATTTTAGAGTAGCTTAGTTAGTATTTGGTTTACAGTTATTGCTGAGCTGTACAGTCAATTATTTACTTTGACTTGTAAGCTATATATATCGCTAGAGGTTGTAAAACAGAGGAAGACGAAATAATATTTTTCAGTTTTCTCTCATTACACAAACTCTCTTGCTCTGCGTAATATGGTATCAGAGAGAATATCTGCTGCTTGATTTCTCGTCTTATTCTCTTCATTTTCTTTGATCTGTTCTTCATTGTTTCAATCAGTTCATTCATCGCGATTCAAGATTCAGTTTGATCTTCGTCTTCAACCGCCATGGACATCCAACGAGCTGGTGATTCCTTTTCATCAAATGGCAGATCCGCCATTGATGATCCTCTCAGTCCGTATTTCCTTCACCATTCTGATAGTCCTGGTCTTGTTCTGGTTTCACAGCCATTGTCTGGAGAGAACTACGCCTCCTGGAGTCGAGCAATGACCATCGCCCTTTCTGTGAAGAATAAGCTTGGGTTTATTGACGGTTCCATCAAGAAACCCGAAGGTAATGATTCGAATCTTCTTAATTCGTGGATCAGAAACAACAACATCGTGATTTCATGGATTTTGAACTCGGTTTCTAAAGAGATTTCTGCGAGCATCATATTTCCCGAATCTGCTGTTGATATCTGGCTTGATCTCAAGGATCGGTTTCAACAAAGCAACAGACCTAGAATTTTTCAGTTGCGCCGTGAATTGATGAATCTGAACCAGGATCAAAATTCAGTTAGTGTGTATTTCACTAAACTGAAAGCCTTATGGGAGGAATTGAGCAATTATAGGCCTAGTTGTACCTGTGGAAAGTGCACTTGCGGGGGAGTTAAAGAACTTTACTCTCATTATCAAATGGAGTATATTATGTCCTTCTCATGGGTTTAAATGAGTCGTTTGCTCAAGTTAGAGGTCAACTATTGCTGATGGATCCTCTACCACCCATAAATAAGGTGTTTTCCTTGATTTCTCAAGATGAACGTCAGAGAAAGGTTGGTTCTTTACCAGCTTCAGGCGCTGATTTCACCAACAGCATGGTCTTTGCTGTAAGGAATGAATCCGTCAAGAAGCCTGGTACCACTCCTGCAGATGGAAACAATAAAGGTCAAAGGAAAGATAGACATTTCTGCACTCACTGCAATTATCATGGCCATACCATAGACAAGTGTTACAAGATTCATGGTTATCCTCCCGGCTTCAGACAACGTCAGAAAACTCAGTCTTAATCCAACAACAGTCACACTGCTGCTGTTAATCAAGTATCTAACTCATCTGGTTTTGATGATAAGATTGACAGGGATCACGCTGGTGTTGGAAATTTCTTCCAGAACCTTAATAGCACCCAGTGTCAGCAGCTGATGGCCTTGCTCTCCACTCAGTTGTCCTCTTCCATTCGTGCAAATGACCAGACCGATGCTCCTTCCACTTCCTACACCACAGGTACCTGTTTTTCTGTTGCACTAAATCCGGCTCTTTCTTCTCCACAGTTTTGGATCGTTGACTCAGGTGCTTCTCAACATGTCCGTTCCAATGCTCTTGCTTTTGATTTTTTGAGGCCCATACAACACGTTACAGTCACTTTGCCAAACCAGACCTGTATCCCTGTTAGTTTCAATGGTGATGTCAGACTTGGTTCACACTTAGTTCTCAAGGATGTTCTCTTTGTTCCACAATTCAAGTTTAACTTGATCTCTGTCAGTTCCCTTACAACTACATCACGTCTTACTGTTGACTTCTCTCCTGATCACTCCACAATTCAGGAACTCAATAGCAAGACGATGATTGGCAGGGGTAACAAGCTTGAGGGTCTCTATGTACTTGATGCCAGCAGTACCTCTGGAGACTTGTTGGATAAGGCCTACGTAAATAAAGTCTCTGTTCACGTTTGGCATAATCGACTTGGTCATCTTTCTGATAAGAGATTGGATATCTTGAAGAACCAGTTGCATTTTGATGTTCCAAGATCTACTGCGGCTACTCCTTGTTACATTTGTCCTCTGGCTAAACAGAGAAAGTTGTCTTTTGTCTCTCATAATAACTTGTCTCAGTGCCCTTTTGACTTGATTCATTGTGACATTTGGGGATCATACACTGTACCTGCTCATTTTGGTCATCGGTATTTTCTCACCTTGGTCGATGATTGTACTCGATTTACTTGGGTTTTCTTACTTAAGCACAAATCTGATGTGATTACTGTAATTCCCAAATTTTTCAACATGATTGCTACTCAGTTTGATGCGAAAATCAAGGCGTTCCGATCAGATAATGCCAAAGAGTTGGCTTTCATTGATTTTTTTAATAACCAAGGCGTGCTGCATCAGTTTTCTTGTGTCGACCGCCCACAACAAAATTCTGTGGTTGAACGCAAACATCAACATCTTTTGAATGTTGCTCGTGCCCTCTACTTTCAATCACGGATTCCTATCCAGTTTTGGACTGAATGTGTTCTTACTGCTGCCTTTTTGATTAATAGAACACCGTCTCCCCTCCTGCAAAACAAGACTCCTTATGAACTTCTCTACAAGAAAACTGTTGACTATTCTTCATTTCGAGTGTTTGGTTGTCTTGCTTTTGCTTCCACCCTTTCTGCTCATCGCTCCAAGTTTCATCCCCGTGCTCGAGTTTGCGTTTTTCTGGGCTATCCACATGGTATGAAGGCCTACCGGTTACTTGACATCCACACTAAGCAAATTTTTGTTTCTCGCGATGTTGTGTTCCATGAGGATGTTTTCCCCTTCCATTCGGTCACCAATGTTGATTCCCTTGTTGATCCCTTTCCTGATTTTGTCTTGCCCGCTCCCTTCAATGAGGTTCCTGTTCTTAGTGACCATCCACCGCCCCCTTCTTCCGTCACTTCTCCATCTTCCTCAGTTCCGGTTCCTCCCTTGATTCCTGTTCCTCTTCGACGATCTTCCAGGAATGTTCACCCACCTTCCTACCTCCGGGACTTTCATTGCCATTTGATCTCTCCTGAGAATCATATTGCTCTTTCTGCATGCACCACTTTCGGACCTGGCTGCAAGACTTCATATCCCCTTTCCCAGTTTATCTCTTATGATTCTCTTTCTCCTTCCTACAGGCATTTTGTTTTGAATGTCTCTTCTCAATTTGAGCCACACTTCTATCATTAGGCTATTAAATTTCCCCACTGGCGTGCGGCAATGAAGGCTGAATTGGATGCTCTGGAGTTCAACAATACTTGGTTTGTTGTTCCTTTACCACCAGGGAAACATTCCATTGGTTGCAAATGGATTTACAAGATCAAGTATAAATCTGATAGCTTTATTGAATGCCATAAAGCTCGGTTAGTTGCTAAGGGGTACACCCAACAAGAAGGGGTGGATTTTGTTGAGACGTTTTCTCCTGTTGCCAAACTGGTCACTGTGAAGGTTTTGTTAGCTCTTGCCGCCACTCACAAATGGAATTTGGTTCAACTCGATGTGAACAATGCTTTTCTTCATGGGGATTTGTTTGAGGACGTTTTTATGGATTTGCCTCTTGGCTATAACCGTACGGGACCGCTGCCTGATCATGGAGGGAAGTTAGTTTGCAAATTGCATAAGTCCCTTTATGGCCTAAAGCAGGCCTCACGACAGTGGTATTCCAAATTTTCTTATTCTCTTCTTCAATTTGGTTTTCGCCAGTCTAAATCCGATTATTCTCTGTTTACCAAGGGCTCGGGTTCTTCCTTCGTTGCATTACTGGTCTATGTAGATGATATTATCATCACTAGTCCCTCTCCTCAAGCCATTGATTCCTTGAAGCTCTTTCTTCACCATCACTTCAAACTCAAAGATTTGGGCCCTTTGAAGTACTTTATGGGTCTCGAAATTGCTCGGTCTTCCACTGGTCTTGTGCTTTCTCAACGCCATTACACCTTGCAATTGCTCGAAGACACTGGTTTTCTTGCTTGTAAACCTGCCCGTGTTCCCATGGATCCCAAGCTGCTCCTTACTGCTACTGATGGTGATGTTCTTTCCGATATTTCTCAGTATCGTCGTCTCATTGGTCGTCTTTTGTATCTCACTCTTTCTCGCCCCGATATTACCTTTGCTGTCCACAAATTAAGCCAGTTTCTTGCTCAACCTCGGATACCTCATTTGCAAGCTGTTCATCATCTCCTTCGCTACCTCAAGAACAGTCCTGGTCAGGGCCTTTTCTTTTCATCATCTTCCTCCCTCCAGCTCAAGGCTTTCTCTGATGCTGATTGGGGTTCTTGTCCGGATTCCCGCAAATCTGTCACTGGTTTTTGTGTGTTCTTGGGCGATTCCCTAGTGTCTTGGAAATCCAAGAAACAACCTACCATTTCACGTTCCTCTGCTGAGGCCGAATATTGGGCTATGGCCGCCACTACCTGTGAATTGGTTTGGCTTCGCCAGTTACTGACAGACTTTGGGGTTCCGCTGTCTTCTCCTGCTCTTCTCTTTTGTGACAATCAAGCTACCGTCCATATTGCCTCCAACCCCACCTTTCATGAGCGAACTAAACACATTGAAATTGACTGCCACTTCGTTCGTGATCAGGTTGCTGCTGGGTCTGTCAAACTTCTGCCTATTCGTTCTCGACACCAACTTGCAGATGTCTTTACTAAGCCTTTGCCTTCTACTTCTTTGTTTCCTCTCTTATCCAAGATGGCAGTGAAAGACATTCACCGTCCATCTTGCGGGGGAGTTTTAGAGTAGCTTAGTTAGTATTTGGTTTACAGCTATTGCTGAGCTGTACAGTCAATTATTTACTTTGACTTGTAAGCTATATATATCGCTAGAGGTTGTAAAACAGAGGAAGACGAAATAATATTTTTCAGTTTTCTCTCATTACACAAACTCTCTTGCTCTGCGTAATAGTTTATTTTCTTCTCTTTACCTTCTCGTTCATGTGTGAAAACCATATATTAATACTGAACGACGAATCATGTTAATAATTAACTATCGAATCAGTCAGTAACCCTTAATTCAAATGAGATAGATTTTATCCTATACAACCCTTTCAATAATCTTTGATGGAGCCAAAATTTAATTATGGCAAAATATGAAATGGATATAAGAGAAACAAATGTGTGGGCAACCATGAAAATTTTTTCATCTTTATTTTCTTAACATTCTTCAAAACTAATTTCTATTGGTTAAATAAATTGTTTTTTTTTTATTTTGAATTAATTATGAGTTAAAAAGGGGAATTGAGTTGAAAATAGATAAAAATTTTGTATACTTACCACACAACCTTTTTTTTTTTTTTCCTCCAATACTCAATTTAAAAATCCATTAAAAAAAAGCATCAGTCTTCCCTTTTTGAAAGATAATTGCAATAATTTTGTATTTACACCTCCTATCTTGAATTATTTTTCACGTTGAAAAACTAGTTTTAATTTCATTCCTCACTCATTTTGTTTAAGAAAATAAAAAAGAAATGAGAAGACAAATATATCCTTAATTAGCTCAAATTTATTTTTGAATATTATTTGCAAAATTAAAAAAAATATTTTTTGAATTTTTTAAATGTAAAAAATAATTATTGTTTTGTTTGGTAATGCACTTTTTCATATCAATTTTTGTCTTTTTCTGAAAAGTTAACAAAGTTTAATTATTTTTTAAAAAGTCAACTTAACTTAAACTTAAAAATTTCATCTTAACTCAAACTCAACTTATTCACCAAACGGACCCTATATAAAATTTTTAAAGACAATAATGTTATTTTGTTTAATTTCTTTTATTCATAAAATACGTGAGAGATGGGATTGAAATAAATTTTAACTCCGACGTTTATAGTTAAAAAAAAAAAAAGAGGGACCTTTTGGAAAAAAATAAAAGAGTGTTCATTTGTTTTTGAAAAAAAAAAAAAAAAAACTAGGATGGATGAGTAATGTACTAACCCCTAACTAATTTCTCATGCTCTCGACGCACTTTACAATTCTAGAGAGTTCCACAACCGAAGGAAAGGACAAGAAAGGGGAATACTCCGATGGAATTGGACGGCCGAGATTAATCCCGAGTCTAGAAGGTTCAAGATCTTTACAAAATTATACGAAATTATGAAAAATAATTATATTTTTTTATTACAACCAGTTAGAGGAAGTGTGAGGTGTTTCAAGTCGAATTTTATTTTTTAATTATTGAGATACGAAAGAAAATTTTGACATTTTTTTTATCAATATTTTTTCAATCTAAACAATTTAAAACCTCACAAGGACAAACATGTAAATAAGAAAAATCTTTACAAGGACACAGACAATCCAAACTTAAAAAGCCTCTCGCAGTAGGTATTTGGTCATCCGAAATAAAACCTAAAAACTCTCTCTTCTCCTCTTATCCAAAAACCCATCTGCCTCTTCTCTTCCCCTTCTCCTTCTTCTTCTTCTTCTTCATCATTACGAAACCCTAAACGCCGCTTTCCCCTGTAAGTAGCTCCAAAGTTTCCCTCTGGCTCTCTTCAATCTTCAGCTTCGTTCACATGTTAATGTCTTTTCCTTTTTCACTTGTTAGTTTTTCTTCGTTTTTCAGCTTTGGAGCTTTTAAACTTCTGGGCTGTCACTTTTCAATTCAAGATTCTCTTTTCTTGTTTGGTTGAAATGAAAATTAGTAAATTTATTGGAAATGAGACGACCCACTTGGCTCTTTACGTTTATGGGTTGGAAAATGTTTTTTTTTTTTTGAAATGACGTATTGAGGAATCTGGTAGAAATGACCCAGTTTGCTTTTCTTCAGAAAACGGAAGAAAAAATGGCAAAAATTTACCCTTTTTTTATTCATTATTTATTTTTCTTATTTACATGTTTGTCTAGGTGGGTTTTTTTTATTCAAAACAAAAGTTTTTGTCTTTTCAATTTTTCTGTTATTCTGGATTGTGGTTTTGTACAGCAATGACTCATTTAGCTGACATTAATATTTGTATTTGTCAGTTCAGCAATTTGAATCGAATTTTCTTTCCCTTTTTCTAAATTATATTCCCGTGTTTCTTTCTCATTGCTGGATACAATAGTTCAGTCTTGTATATTCACATGTTTAGAAATTAAAAGGAGATGCTTTCTTGCTTTGCTTCATTTTTGGATTGTGGTTTATTTGATTGGTATGGTTCAATATGATGATTTGTGTAAAATTGGCAGATAATTAAAGAGAGAGAGAGTAGATGGCATCTACATTTGCTGCCATGTCGTCCGCCGGCTCGTTGGCTGCTCCGAGCTGCCGCGTCGCGGACAGAAAGTTCCAGAAGCTGTCGTCGTCTTCCTCCATTTCCTCGTGCTCTTTCGCCAGAAGACCAAACGTCGTTAGAAGGACGCCTTCTCCACGGATTTCTGCCATGGCCAAGGAGCTGCATTTCAACAAGGATGGCTCTGCCATCAAGAAACTACAAGTGGGTTTTCATTTATTCAGTGGATAACACATTGTATTAGAACCTTTTTTTTTCCTCTCTCTCAAATACTTGTTATGTTTTAATGAATTGTTTTGCAGACGGGTGTTAACAAGCTCGCGGATCTTGTTGGCGTGACTCTTGGTCCTAAAGGTAGGAATGTGGTCCTTGAGAGCAAGTATGGCTCCCCCAAAATTGTTAACGATGGTGTGACTGTTGCCAAAGAGGTAAATTCACGTTTCAAAATCCCATTTTTGTAAGGCCGATGATGTTGTTCAGTTGAGTTTGCTTCATTCATTTCTCTCGATGTGTGCTTACATTCGTTTTGGTATCAAACTATCTGTTGGAAGAACTATTCGGAGTTGATTTTTACCTACTTCCACGAAGCTTACAAATTGAAATCAAAGTGAAATCCTTGGTGACAACAATTTCATGTGTTTTATATAAGGTATTGTAGCGTGGGATATTTTTGATTGAATTTTGACTTCTCGCCACTAGGTTGAATTGGAGGACCCAGTGGAGAACATTGGAGCTAAACTAGTGAGACAGGCCGCTGCTAAAACCAATGACTTGGCTGGTGACGGTACTACAACATCCGTTGTGCTTGCACAAGGTCTTATTGCTGAAGGAGTCAAGGTTGGTATTTTGTTTCTTTTGTTTTATTTCTTTGGTTGGTTACTTGAACTACCTACATCAGTTAAGCAATAGGTTCTTACCATTATTGAGCGGTTTGGTTTATTCAGGTTGTAGCCGCTGGAGCGAACCCTGTTCTAATCACTCGAGGTATTGAGAAGTCCACCAAAGCTCTGGTGTCTGAACTCAAGTTGATGTCAAAAGAGGTAGGTGAATTGTCATTAAATTGTGTATTGTGGATCTACTGTGATTGTTTGAGCATTATGTGTATAATTACTGTTGTTTATCAGAAAAAGTTGTTCACTTACCCTATGCTTGGTAAGAAGGAACGAAAACAAGAGGGAAAGGGAAAATGGAAGTGAAAGAAAATAAGCGGGAGAGGAAAGATTTTGTTTTTCCTCTATGGTGTTTGGTATCATTGAAGAAAAGAAAAGAAAAAATAAAGAGTTGTGTAATTACTATTTCATTTATTTATATAAATTATTTTTCTTTTAAAATAGGGATAAAAAAAGTAAGTTTAGTAGTTTTTGGATGGATTTTAGTTTTCCTCCCACTTTTGGAGGGAATAAAAAAGTGGACCAAATTACAATATTTTTCCATCCTATTTTTCTTTCCCTTCTCTTTTCCTTCTTACCAATCAACCAACTCAATCAATTTCCATCCACTTTTCCCTCAACCCACTTCCTTCCTTCCTCTTTTCCACCCTACCAAACATAGCATTAATGAAGTACTAAACACCTGCAGGTTGAAGACAGTGAACTTGCAGATGTGGCCGCAGTTAGTGCAGGAAATAACTATGAAGTAGGTAACATGATAGCCGAAGCCATGAGCAAGGTGGGTCGGAAGGGTGTGGTGACCCTTGAGGAGGGGAAAAGTGCCGAGAACAGTCTCTACGTTGTTGAGGGGATGCAATTCGACCGTGGTTACATTTCGCCTTACTTTGTCACAGACAGTGAGAAAATGGCAGTTGAATACGAGAACTGCAAGGTAATGCTTTGGACTTTAGCTTACAAGTACATATTATTTCTGAACATAAACTTATCAAGGGAACTTGTTTGTGCAGTTGCTTCTCGTTGACAAGAAAATAACAAATGCGAGGGATCTCATCAACGTTTTGGAGGATGCTATCAGGGGTGGATACCCGATCTTGATAATTTCAGAAGACATTGAACAAGAAGCACTAGCAACTCTTGTCGTGAACAAGCTCAGAGGGGCACTGAAGATTGCTGCCCTGAAAGCTCCTGGTTTTGGAGAGCGCAAGAGCCAATACCTTGACGATATTGCCATTCTTACTGGAGGTTGTTTCACATTACCCAGTTTGCCTTTTAGTATTACTCGCGTGGTTCTTTTTCTATGCTAATTTTTATTTTGGCTCGAGTTGTGACTTTTCAATTGTCGTGCAGGAACTGTGGTTAGAGATGAGGTGGGGCTTACCTTGGACAAAGTGGGCAAGGAGGTCCTCGGTCACGCTTCGAAGGTGGTTCTTACCAAGGATACCACCACTATCGTTGGTGATGGAAGCACCCAGGAAGCAGTTAACAAGAGAGTTGCACAGATTAGAAACCTCATTGAGGTATAACCTTTCTTTGGTTCATAATTCACCGTCACATTCATACTTTAGAGATAATCGTTTGTGTGATTGGATTCCTTTTACGTATTTGTGGACTAAATTGCTGATATCTTCTTGCAGGCTGCAGAGCAAGACTATGAGAAGGAAAAACTTAATGAGAGAATTGCTAAGCTATCTGGTGGTGTTGCTGTCATTCAGGTAAACTTTTAGGTACTTGTGAAAGGGTGTCATTCATGATGTTATTCCATGAAGTCAATGTGAATCTCGTCTAACTTGCATCAAAAATTTCTTGAACGTTAAGGTTGGAGCACAAACTGAGACAGAGCTCAAAGAAAAGAAATTGAGAGTTGAAGATGCTCTTAATGCAACCAAGGTAATCTACATGTCTAACAATTAAATTTTTAAATACCTTAGTCCTTAGATCCTGCCTGGAAAGATTTTCCTTGTGTTAATGGAACATAAGAAAACAGCAGACATTATCTAATGTTTGCGTTATATGATTTTCAGGCTGCTGTTGAGGAAGGTATTGTAGTAGGTGGTGGATGCACCCTGTTGAGACTTGCATCAAAGATGGACGCAATCAAGGAAACCCTCGATAACGATGAGGAGAAGGTATTTGTCTTCAAAACTTTTAAAACGCTATCAGGCGTTGGATTCTTCTAACAAGCATTTATGTTTATTTTTTTTATGAACAAAAACTTAACCTTTTAATGATTTCAGGTTGGAGCTGATATCGTCAAGAGAGCACTGAGCTACCCATTGAAATTAATTGCTAAAAACGCTGGTGTTAATGGAAGTGTTGTCAGTGAGAAGGTGTGTGTATATATATATATATATGTACTTATTTATGTATACGTTTTTCTGCTGCTGCATGCGCGGTTACTATCTTAACCACACAATGTGGGAGAATGGTCTAAAGCTGTCTCATTTCCTTTAGGTGCTCTCCAGTGACAATCCTAGATACGGATACAATGCTGCGACTGGAAATTATGAAGATTTAATGTCTGCTGGAATCATTGATCCAACCAAGGTTCGTTAACTACTGGCAAATACCTTGTATATCCTTTTGTTTGTGATCTGAACTGAATTTAAGGACTTCAAATTTTTGAACCACCCCGAGTGAACTGAACAAAAACAAAATTCTTACATTCTCCCATCGATCTCTCAGGTGGTCAGATGTTGCCTAGAACATGCATCCTCTGTTGCGAAAACATTCTTAATGTCTGATTGTGTGGTTGTTGAGATTAAAGAACCAGAACCAGTGCCTGCCGGCAACCCCATGGACAATTCAGGTTTGTATCTTTGATTCAGAAGTCTGGTTGTCAAATCGGGAAAACTGTGAAAAGTTTCTCTTAATGATTTTTTTGCCTTTTGGGTGGCAGGATATGGATACTGAGGAAACTAAGCCTAGCATGGGAGAGGTTGAATAAAGATAAAAAGCTCGGTGGAAAGCAACTCAATTCTGTCCTTGGATGGTATTTGTAGTTGTTGTGGGTATGGTCAAGCTTTTTTTTTCATTTTTTTTTGAATACAAAACCAAGCACAAAAAATTCTAGTGAGAGGGTAGTTTAGCATCATGGAGTGCGGCATGTATTGAATTTTGCAGTTTGATCGATCAAGAATTTGTAGAATTTAATTTATCGTAAAAGAACAATTTTTCTCGTGATATATATATTCTTTTGGTGCTTTCATTCTATAGAGTAGTACAACATAGAGTAGTACAACTCGAAAGACGTGCATTGTACTATTATGCCTGAAATTGGATAAGTTTTAGAGTTTGTTTGGTTGAAGAGAAAAGCAATAAGGATAGTTATTTGGTCAGAGAGAAGAAGAATTAAGGGATAGTAGAGGGATTCCTAATTTTGATATCTTCTAAATTGGAAATGTCATTGGAGAGATTTTATACCAAATATTACGGGTTTGTTTGGTTGTGTAGTTTGAGTTAAAATATTTTAGTTGTAATAGTAATTTTTTTTGAATTTTCAGAAAAGACAATTTTTTGGGAAAAAGGCAAACTTTTTAGTAAAAAAATAAAAAAAAGTACGGTTTGAGTTGAAATGAGATGATGAGTTAAACAAGTTACAATATTAGTGATCTCATTTTACAAGTGATCTCGTTCTGCTTCCTGTGACCGACTGCTTTTTTATTCTCTCTCAATCCCATCAAACACGCATTAAGGAAAATTTATGATACACGATTGGAAAGGATGTCTGTGGTGCAGATTTGTTTTCAGAGTCTACAGTTGTACAAATAGTGGAAAGAAGAATTATGCATATTTTTCTTCGGTTTACTGGACCTAAGAATAGACAGCAGTGCATTCCCACTTATTACTTCGCGGACTAAACGGCTTGCTTGACTAATTTTGTCCATAGAGACGCGTGACGCAAAAATTGGGCTCGGAAGAAAAACCCTTTCATTTATAACGTATAGACGACACTCCATTGGTGTAAGGGAGACTTTGATTTCTCACTCTGCCATAACTCAGCTGCCTACAAAATTCACTCACCATCGCCAACGAAAAATGAACCTCCTAAATCTGGGTTCTTCATTTGCCTCTTGGTCTATTTTCCTTCATTTCATTCTTCTCTGTTTTATTCTCCTTCTGCAGCCTTCTATTCCTCTTGTCAGTGCACTAAGCAATGAAACTGATAAGTTTGCTTTGCTCAAGTTCAAAGAATCGTCTGTTGATCCAGACGGTGTCCTCAATTCATGGAACGACTCCATCCACTTCTGCAACTGGCGTGGAATTTCTTGCGGTAGGAGGCATCAACGGGTAAGAGGCTTGAACTTGGAGGGCTACAACTTGCGAGGAATTATATCACCTTATATGGGGAACCTTAGCTTTCTAAGGTTCTTTAATCTCGGAAGCAACTTCTTCTCTGGTGAAATCCCATTAGAGGTCGATCGTCTGTTCCGACTGCAACGTCTCAATCTGAGCCACAACATGTTGGAAGGTAATATCCCATTGAACTTGAGCTCCTGTTCAGACCTTCGAATTCTAATCCTTGGAAACAACAAACTTACTGGAATGATTCCCATGGAGCTTGGCTCTTTGGGGAAGGTTGTGGTACTTGTTCTTGATTCAAACAATATCACAGGAGGCATCCCAGCTTCCTTGGGGAACATGTCATCACTTAATAAGCTCTCTGTAATGTTTAACAATTTGGTGGGAATTGTTCCAGAAGATTTAGGCAGATTGAAAAGCTTGACTTATATCCAATTTTCTGTAAATAATTTGTCTGGTAAAATCCCTGTCTCCCTCTACAATATATCCTCCATTGAAATGTTCTTTATTGGATTAAACAAATTTACCGGCACTCTTCCTTCTGACATTGGTCACAAACTCCATAACCTCCGGAGATTCGGTGTTGGTTCTAATGAATTTTCTGGGATAATACCAGAGTCCTTCTCCAATGCATCTCGGCTTCAACGACTTGACATTTGTGATAATCAATTTGTTGGCCAAATTCCAGCGAGTTTTGGAAAACTTCAAGATCTTGATTCGCTCAATTTGGGCAACAATAGTTTTGGGAGTAATTCAGCCAATGACTTAGATTTTGTTGCAACTTTAACAAATTGCAGCAATCTGGCAATGTTGGACATCACTTACAACAACCTGGGAGGTGTTTTACCCAAATCTATGGCCAATTTGTCAACCCAACTCAGTCAACTTTTTCTATGTTGCAACCAAATATCTGGAAATATTCCAACAACACTAGAGAATCTGGTCAACCTAATTTTCTTGAGCATGGTAGAAAATCTCTTCACTGGGGTCATTCCATCTTCTGTGGGAAAGTTAACAAAATTGCAACTGTTGGATTTGGGAACAAACACATTATCTGGAAATATTCCGTTATCCATAGGAAACCTCACTCAAGTATATGACCTTTCTCTAGAGTATAACATGTTAGAAGGAAGTATTCCTCCAGATATTGCAAGCTGCCGAAGTCTACGATTCCTTAGCATTTCCCATAATCGCTTGAGTGCTATCCCTAAAGAGATTTTTATTCTTTCCTTCCTCGTCAGACTCAACCACTCGTCAAACTTGTTAACTGGAGGCCTACCTGTGGAAGTGGGGAATCTAAAGAGTTTAAGTGAGCTTGACCTCTCCGAAAACAATCTCACCGGAGAAATCCCAGAAACCATTCAAGATTGTGAGAGTCTAGAATTCCTACACCTAGAAGGGAATTTCTTACAAGGGACCTTGCCTTCTACTTTGGCATCCCTAAGAGGTCTTCAAGATTTGGATATTTCGAGGAATAACTTTACAGGACCAATTCCAAATGATTTAGAAAAACTTATTTCGTTGTTGAATTTGAATCTTTCTTTCAATGATCTGGAGGGAGAAGTACCAAAAAAAGGAGTTTTTCAGAATGCAAGTGCAATATCGGTAGCAGGAAATACTAAACTTTGCGGTGGTGTACCTGAATTGCAGCTTCCAGCTTGCCCCATCAAGGAATCCAAGCGTAGAAAAATCAACGGTCATAAACTAACAATCATTATGCTTTGTTTGGCAGCGGTTCTCCTACTACTCTCAGCTTTGGCTATTTTCTATCGAAGGAGGAAATTGACAAGGAAATTGTCTCCTACACTCGCTATGATCAATTTTCTTTCAAAGATTTCATACAGAAGTCTTTATCAAGCTACCAATGGATTCTCTCCAAGCATGTTGATTGGAACAGGTAGCTTCGGCTCTGTATACAAAGGAATTCTTGATGAAGAAGAAAATATTTTGGCTATCAAGGTCCTTAATCTTCAACAGAAAGGAGCTTCCAAGAGTTTCCTTGCTGAATGTAATGCACTGAGAAATATCCGGCATAGGAATCTTGTGAAGATTTTGACATGTTGCTCTAGCATTGATTACAATGGCAATGAATTCAAAGCGTTGATCTTTCAGTACATGTCAAACGGAAGCCTAGAGAGGTGGGTCAATCCGGAGACCAAGGATGAAAACACGTCCACGAGTTTAAGCCTAATCCAAAGACTAAACATTGCCACCGATGTGGCCTCTGCAGTATACTATCTTCATCATGATTGTGACCAGCCGATCATTCACTGCGACTTGAAGCCTAGCAACGTGCTTCTCGATGATGAAATGATTGCCCATGTAAGTGATTTTGGATTAGCAAAACTGATCTCTGATGACAGTGGCTCCTCTGGAACGCAAACTAGTACAATTGGAATAAAGGGAACCATTGGCTATGCTCCTCCAGGTACACAACAACTTAGAAGTACTCTATATATATCTGGACGCACGCACACATTATTAGAACTACGTGTGTTGCACATGTGCTTATTTTGTTGAGCTTTATTGCTTTATAAAATATATTGATAATATTCTATTTGAAACAAAATACGATGAAATGAAATAGAACAGAATGATGATAAAGAAATTTAATTTATTTGGTTGTTGTATATTGAAATTGCCCTTTTAATTGAATGGTCTCTTTCACCCTTTGGAATTTTCATCGCTAATTAAGAGGATTAACTACTCCACTTTATTACTAATATGTTGTAATTTGTAAAATGTATGGCTTTAACTGCAACTAATTGGTACACCATCTTGTCTTTTTCCCTCATTTTTGTGGAAAAATAATGTCTTTTGTTTTTGTTTTTTTGTTTTTTGACATGAGTTACAGAATATGCAATGGGTGGTGAGCCATCAAGACAGGGGGATGCGTATAGCTATGGAATCCTTATACTGGAGATGTTCACAGGAAGGAGACCTACTGATGAAATGTTCAAAGACAGCTTCAATCTTCATAACTTTGTTAAGACAGCATTACCAGAGAATGTTGTGAAAGTTGTCGACTCTACTCTTCTTTCCACAGAAGTCGAAGGAACAACAAGACGAAGAGAAGACCGAGAAAGAAACTACAACAACTTCCAAGGCATAGAGATTGATGCAGATGAAGGAAACATCAACTCTGGTAACCGAAACTGGATCCAGATTAGTACTAAACTGCAAAACTGTTTGATTTCAATCTTCGAGATCGGACTTGCTTGTTCAGAAGACTCGCCAAATAATAGAATGAACATGGCAGATGTCATCATGAAGATACAACATATTAAAAATGCTTACATGGGCGAAAGGACAAGCAGAGAGGGGCCAAGTAACTTCTGAGTACTTCTTTGGTAATGCTAATGCTTTCTTCTTAATTTTCTCTGTTAGATAGTAAAGAAAAGGCCTTTTCACAGATTTTTTTTTTTGCTTTTTTTTTTTTTAACCATGTTACTGGTATTACTCCAAGTAGAGAAACAATCTAATTATTATCTAAAATGCAGGAGATTGAGGCTTTCTAAAACGGAATCAGATGGTGAAGAGACTTCTTATTTTGTGTGGCTGTGATATATTGGACTTTGGCATCTGTACTTTGAACCAACCAATTACTTTAATATCATATGTATGCTTGCTCTGTTTTTATTCTATTTTGATATGCTTATCAAATAAATGTGTTTCATAGGCACATATTCCATGTATAAATTTTAGTCGTGTTATTGTACTCCACTTCACTATTTAGCCACTACGTACATATATATATATATATATATTTGTATATATATTTCAAAGTTCTATTGTGGAGGCATACACTGTTTACTATCTACGTAACCTCGAAATAACAAAATTGATGAACGTCATCAATGTTTGTTTTCGTTTTTTCCTATCTCTTTTCATAGAGATAACAATGCAATAAAAATTCATATCAGTTTTGTGAATATTGTCGGTTACAAGATGGAACAAAGAGAGTTTAGACACCCTAGGAAACATCCATTTTAAGAGCAAGATAGGAATAGTTGCATCCATATTAAAAAGTCAAAACGATATAAATCAACTCTTTGCAGTTCAATGCAATTTCCTTTTTCTTCAAAAGAAAAAAAGAAAAATGCAAGATAAGGTTCATGAAAAGAATTTTTCGTTTCGGCTCAAATTTTAAGGAAATATTTACACCCATTTATTTCTGAATCTGAAATGAATTTAAGGATTTCAAATTTTTGAACTACCCCGAGTGAACTGACGAGAATAAAAGTTCTTACACCATCCCATCGATCTCTCAGTGGTCAGATACTGCCTAGAACACACATCCGCTGTTGCAAAAACATTCTTAATGTCGGATTATGTGGTCATTGGGATTAAGGAACCAGAACTAGTGCCTACCGGCAACCCCATGGACAATTCAGGTTTGTATCTTTGATTCAGAAGTCCGGTTGTCAAATCGGAAAAACTGTAGAGAGTTTTCTCTTAATGTTTTTGCCTTTTGGGTGGCAGGATATGTATACTGAGGAAACCATGCCTCTCTTGGGAGGGGTTGAATAAAGATTAAAGCTCATTGGGAAGCAACTCAACTCGTCATCAGATGGTATTTGTAATTGTTGTGGGGGTTGGTCAAGCGCTTTTTTTTTTTTTTTTTTTTTGGTATACAAAAACTGTAATGCACTAGAAATTCATAAACTTGATTCACGAACTATTATTAAGGATTTTTTTCATCAATACACTTCTAATGAAGTATTTTGATGAATACCAAATTTCAAGATTATGAATGATTAAATATGTATCATCAATGTGATGATATCGATGATTTAACAACGTTGAGTTTCTCTATTTAAATGAGAATATATATATATATATATAATGTTACTCGCATTTTCTTTTTCAATTAAGATTTTGTGAAAATATTATGTGTAAAAATTTATTATATATATAATGAATGAATAATCATAATTTTGTAAATTAAATAAGTGAATTTTACGTCATGCTAAGATTTATTTATTAAATTAAATTTAATAATTCTACTATCATCTAAAAAAAAAAAAACAAAACAAAAAAAGGGGAATTTAGGGAGAGTGTTCGTGCACCCTCTTACCCAGTGGA
Organism: Ficus microcarpa; assembly: GCA_025413485.1. Taxonomy (NCBI): domain Eukaryota; kingdom Viridiplantae; phylum Streptophyta; class Magnoliopsida; order Rosales; family Moraceae; genus Ficus; species Ficus microcarpa. Next base: position 24,639,166 of record CM046384.1, read on the forward strand.
TAAGTGCAGTGGGCTTAAGCCCACTACAAGAAGGAAAAAAAAAAAAGATTAAGTGCACCCCTTCCCTTGCATGGTGGGTAGCGGCCCACTAAGCAATGCAGGTAGGTAGTGAGCTGCCTGCTTGCTATCAGTAAACTAGTATAGAAAAAAAAAAAAAAAAAGGTTGAACATGAGGGGGGTTTTTGAGAATCCAAAATCCAACCTCTAAACAAGCAAAACAAAGATGACAAGACAAAAAAGAAAAATTGATTATAATGTAAGATGATGTACTACTTGAATGATAACTCACTAAAACCACTTAGAAATACATGAAAAACCACCAAAACAACCTCTCAACTTGTCCTCTTCAGCTGAGCACATTTTTGGAGAGTTTAAAATTCAAAAATTTCAATTTTTAACCCACAATAAAACTTGGTTATAAAATGGTTTAAAGGTAAACCAAAAAACCACTTTTTTCTCTTTCATAAAAACTATACAAGCAAAAAAAAGTTTCTTCTTTTCCTCCCTTTGATAGGTATTTTTCGCAAGTGTATGAGTCGGTTCAAGGAATAAAGTGATAAAAAGATATCGTTCCCAATGAGGACTATTTTCTATTAAGTACCGAATTACTTTAATCCCAATTCTATTTGAATAATAAATTTACGAGATGCAATAAAATAAAAGAAAATTGAACAAAGACAACGAACGAGTTTAGCAAGGAGAAATTCAATATATTAGGATATCTAGGGTTTCCGATTTTACCAAATTAATCCCGCTCAAAACATCAAATTTAATTAACCACTGCTTATTCTTATGTTGATGACAAATTTCCCTAATGTAATCATTAATCTTTCTCAAGCATTAGCAAACTACCACAACAAGCCAGTTTTCACCTCTCGGTCTCAAACTCTAAACCTATCATGATTCATTAAGAACAAGAAATTCATAACATCACACAAGCCTCATAGATATCTCTATCCTACGACAATCTCATGGTATTTTATCAAAGTCTAATCCAACTATCACTTCTCAGTCTCAAATTAGATCACAAATCAATAGGAAAGGGCGCACACACTTTCATAAGCATTAAGAATAGATTAAACACTCAGCATAGATATGAATAAACGTCAAAATTGAATTAAACCATGATAAATTTGAACATTCATGATCCGGCTACATCGTAGCCCTAGAAAAAGAAATTTAGTTCATAATAAAACTAAACAAAATCCTAAATAACGTTCTAAACATGATGAGAAAAGGAAAATAACTGATTTATGAATCAGAATTGCCACGCTCTATCTCCAGAATTGCTACTCTTCTTATCCAATTCATCAAGTGCTCTCCTCTCCTTCACTCCTCTCTTTTTCTCCGAAAATCCTCTTTTGGAACCCTAAAAGAATTCTATTTATAGCCGTGGACCGAAAGATTTGATTTTTGAATTTCAAATTTGGAGAATCAAAATGGATCCCGCATAATCTCGCATCTGGCGCCTAGTGTTGGAAAAATCGGATCCGGTATCAGAGTTACGGCGCAGCGGAAGTTTTAAAATTTTTATGCCTATTCGGAAAAGAAGCTCATGATGCATATAACAATAAATTAATTCATGATCAAGTGTACCTTATTTCTTGGATTCTGGAATTGCTAGAGGGTTTGACCAACGTGTTTTCTCTACTATTTTTGAGTTCCACGTCTCAGAGTGTGTGTGGGCACACGTTCTATGAATCCAAGCGATCGGTAATACTTTCCGAAGTCTAGATCCCTCCTTCTCAATTCCGATGATCCTCATTGAGAATTTAATCCAACTTCTTTCTTCAAAATTACAAAACAAGAACCGGTTAACCTCCTATGAAAAATTATCACTCGGTTTAACTTCCTCGCAGTTTTGATTCAATGGAATTTTCTTTCTTTTTCTCTCTCACAAGAAAGCCGAATTTTTGATGTGGAAGAAACCTAAAATAAATTTTTTTTCTTAAAAAAAAAACGTTTTTTCCTTTTAAAATATCAAAAATTGGTTTTTCAAGAACTCCTAGCATTTATATAGTATTCCAATCCTTTTCAAAATTTATCTCCTACTTGAAAAATAATTAATAATTATTTTTCAGGATAAATCTTGAACCAAAAGATCATACAACTTTAGGGCTAGATTCATTGAACCTAAAAACAATTTTTCAAGAGGAAATCGCAACTAAAAATTCGGCCACAAGTGAGATAGATCATGATTGGTGGTTCAAATTTTAAATCAAGAATCTAGACTAGTCAAAAGATCCTAGTCCTATCTAGATTCAAATTTCTTTTAAACCTTTTTGAATTTAAATAAGATTCACATATTTGAATAAATATTTTCCATAAACATTATCCATATTAATTAATTTAAATCAATGAAATATTTCAAATTTTCTTTCCTCACAAAAACCGTGCACCTCTTTAATTAGGAAAGAAAAATCCATGAAATAATCTCCATTATTTAAACCAATTAATAATTTAATGTTAGGAATATATTTAAACAATTTTGAAACAAAATTTTCTTCTCTCCACACAATTAAAAAACGTGCACCTCTTTTAATTAGGATAGAAAAATTTTGTTTTCCAAAATTCAAACACAATCTTATTTTCAAAATTCAAATTAACCAATCACATGTTGACAAATCATTTGTCTACAAATTTCACATGTCCAATTCTTTCTAGATTGCATGTTAGAGAGTACCATGTCTTAATAGACATTACAAAATTCCATTTATAATTTACCGATCTCATTAAGAACAAATCCCGAGACGCTTCGTGGAACTATATGAGCTAATAGAGGGACCCGATGTAAATATGTAAAGCGGCTCCTATAATTGTGAAAAATTAATCCTAGATTAATTATCCATCAATTATCAACTTCAAAACTATTCCACTAAAAGTTTGAAGCTGAACTCCTGTTTACATACCGTATTACGAAAGCTCTCTCACGTAGTGCTTCTTCCATGATTTATTCATCGCTTGCTTAATCCCCATATGTTATCCATGATTGAATTAAGGATTTTTTCCGTTTTACATTTTCAATCATTTTAACTTAAAGTTCCATTATTCTCCATTGAAAGAACCACCAATTGTAAAACCATACAATTGGTAAGCCACCAGAGAACACAAAGTAAACCGATGGCTAAGATCTTGTTATACTATCTTTCAATTCCCGAATAATACCTTTAAGTAGATAACATTTACTATTGTTAAGATAACTATGGATTCCGTATCTATGAATCTTGATTTCTCCATCCATAAGTCATGCACCCAAAACACAAGTATGTTGACCATGAATTAACAGTGTCTCACCTTTAGTGCATCAAAGTACTTAAGTCATGGATGCGAACTCAAGTAATCATTTCAGGATTAAGATTAATGCAGGATGATAATCAAAGCATCATTGATTCTTATAAATGGAATTATTAAACCGAATCAATTAACACTTTAGGCCCAGTCCAATGTCATACCTCAATACTGGTATACATTAAAGTTTCTACTCGGAACCTATCCGATGGTCAAGACAAACCATCCTTCTAAGGAAGTAGGCAACCTTTACAATCTTATCATGAATAAGATCCCCAAATCTTATTCCGTTGATTGCGGACTATTTATTTAGACTGTTATCAAATTACCACGTCTTCTATGCATACCCCGTATACATATGGTAATTCGATATATTACCAACAGCCTAGGAGTATTTTATGTTTGCTCAAAATAATCATACAATCAATAAATGAAAGTAAATAGGACATAACTTATTAAACATGAATAACCTTCTCTTATTAATATCAAAATGTCATACTTACAGAAAATCCCTAATATTGATTTTCTATCCTTAGGGCACCTATAGATCCCAACAAGGCCCTCTTTTTCTATGCCTAGGCCCTCTTTTTCTGCGCCTAGGCCCTAAACTGGAATTCACGATTTGCGCCTAGGCACAAATTTATTAGCGCCTAGGCCCTAAATTATGTAGACGGAAATCTCCTTTGGCACCTAGGCTCCACTGAAACAACGCCTAGGTGCTAAACTCTCAGGTCTTTGTACTGAAAAACTTAATTCAAGCGCTTAGGCCCCATAAAATCGATGCGTAGGCGCCCAATACTCTTCAAAACAAAATCTTCACACCAAAGCATGCCAAATGCTCCATTTTAGCTCCAAACGTGCCGAAAAACAACGAACCCACCTTTTTACTTAAATCCTACAAAAGAGAATAAAACAAAGTAAAAGAACCTAGAAACAAATTGAAAACTAACAAAATAATAAGTTAAAAGTACCCAATTAATTAATCTAAAACTAACTCATCACCCTTTATTGTGGACGAAACTTGTAGCTAAGGGAAGCCAAAAATATTCTTCATCTCCTTCCATCCACTCCCAAGATCATTTTTTTACGAGGAGGAAGAGCCATTCTTAGTGTTTTCCAAGGTAAAAACCTATACTTTTTCCACTTGTTTTCTAGAAAGAAAAATGATGTTATAAAAATGTTTTTAAAGTGATGTTTTACTTCAATTCTAGCCCCGTACCTCAAGGACCCAAGAGTAGTTTAAAACCTTCAAGAGGAAAGAACCCACTACTTTTCTAAGAGGTAAATGATTTATAAACTAGTGGTTTGCCAAGTTCTTAATAACTTTTCTTTCAAAATGTGTTCTTACAAATAGGAAAATCTTGACATGGTAAATGGTTAAAATGTGGTTTTGCTACCAAGTGAGATAATATATGTGCTGACCATGATTTAAGGTGGCTAGAAAACATGATTTGTGTATGGAATATGAAGAAAAATATGTTTATGTGATTTTTATGGTTATATGACATGAAATGAGTATTGATGTGTGACAATAGGAGATTATGGCTTGTTGATATGTTATCTCCTCTGTTTAATAGAAGCATGAATGATGAATAAAATATTTTGATATCACAAATAGATTAGAATAAGAATTAATGACTATAAAGTATCAAAAACAACATTTTTGGCATAAATGTTAATAAATTAGAAAATGGTATTTGGAGTGGGATTTTCACAATCATGTAGAAGGACATAATATTACTCTTGACATAAGCCATAAGAAGAGCTCAATTTTGATCAGAAATAAAAATATCAAAAATGATGATTTTGCTCTCAAGGGGTAAAATCATAATTTCACCAGCCTAAAGACTTTATTTGAATCCAAAACTTTGCAGTCGTGACTAGAGACTTAAAATAAATCTTGTATCAAATTTTGGTGATAAATGGATAAGAAATGACCAAAATACCATTTTAGGGTCAAAACGTAAATATAGAAAAATTTATGCTCAAAAACGTAAATAATAAAAACTTGTTAAAAATGAGTCCTGATTCTGTGAGAACACTTTATAAGGACATTAAGTATAAAAAACGTGAACCAAAGGGTATTGAGAACTAATTGGAGCTAAATAAGGACTAAAATACAAAAATAAATAAATAATTGGTCAAATTATAAAATCTACTTAGACTATAATTAGACAGCATCTTTTTCACCCTTAAAGCAATATATTAAGCTAAATGAAGACAATAAATAATATGATTTATATTATTGTCAAATGTACGACCTTAAATGACATATAGGGGCTTAAATGTAATACTCTTATTTGATTGTGTTTAGAAATGTAATAATTTCTGAAAGCCATTATAAGAGCTTATGGACACTGTAAACATTATTCTAAAGCTGGGACAAACTTTTAAAAGCCATTCAATAAGTCTAGTTTAAAAAGGGTATGTCTAATGGTAAAATTGTAATTTTGTCAAACTAAAGAGCAAAATGGTAATTTGTTGCTGAGAACATTTTGGACTATAGGTAGAGGTTTTATGGACCTATAAAATTGCAAGAGAGATTACTAAAAGTTATGGTTAAAAGATTTAACAAGTTTAAGCTTAAAAATGCTTGAATAACCGAAATAGGGATAAATTGGTAAATTAGTACCCGATGGCTCGGTGTCGAGACATGAACCTGCCACTAGACTTGTTGAGATGTCATGTAATTATTGACTAAAGCTTGATAAAGACAATAAGGTGTAATGGGCCTTAACAGGTTTAAAACAATAATAAGACCCAATTACAAGTAAATGGGTTGTAATAGATCCAATAAACTAATAACTTACAAAGATGACCCAATATAGTATTGGAAGACCATGGTTATTCATGGTCACTTAATGGACCCAAATATGAATAAAGGGGAATTAAGTAAAATAATGGATAAGAAATTAAGTATTAAAAAATTAACTCACAAATGAATTAATAATTAATTAATTTAATATTTAAAATTAATTAATTGTTAATTAAGAAATTAATTTATGATAATCATGTAATTAATAATTAAGGATGTTATTTAAAAAAAAAAACTTAGAAACAAATTAATAATTAAATTGAAATTAATTATTAATTAAGAGAACATATGTCTATAATCGAAAATTATTCAAATACCTTACTCTAACTGTCGGATGTCAATTTAAATTTAGTACACCACATCGACTTGAGAACAATCAACGTGGATACACAGTTATGCGATTTTCTGTAAGTACAAATCTCATCTACAGTATGGAACAAAATATTTTTCGTTGTTGATGCTCTACGTTTTCTGTTATTTATCTTGATGAAGTGATAAACTTATGAGTCATATGTATTGCGTTAATTAAACGTTTTACGTGTATAATGTGACGCCCCGACCCTACCGCGCCGGGGGCCGCCGTCGCCTTACCTTACTTAACATAACTTTACTTTAAAAAGGTTGGAATACCTCGAAGAAAATTCGGGATAAATTTTTTTTTTTTTTTGAACATCGTTTTAAAACTTGAGACTTGAACTTTGTTTTGGAACATTAAAACTTGGACTTCATTTTGAAATCTTGACTTGAAGCCCATACACAAAAATTGTGCATCGTACTTTAAAATATTTCATACATACTTTAACTTCATTAAGCATACATGAAAAACTTCATAACTTAAACAATATGCGGAAAATATTGCGTAGTGGTATCCCACACCGCCCTTCACTCGCTGCATCGTCTCCAAGCCCACCAAGTAAAGCTACAAGCTTTTTATCTTAACCTGCAGTATGGAATATATCTGATGAGCTTTCGCCCAGCAAGTACAAACGCGATCTCACAAAAACATTTTCATATAACATCTTGAGAACATACTTCATCATAAAACATATGCATGAACCATTTATGTTCATTTATGCATTTCTTTTTAACTTGTACTTGTCTTTCATATGGGCCCCATAGTGTACGTACCCTTAACATAAAGCGCGCCTCTAGATACAGTTAGGGTTTGCAAGGTCCCTAACTGCTCTAGGAACATTGGGTGATTACACCCTCCCGCATCAACGAGAGAGTGAATCCATTATTTGAGCATGAAAAATCCTCCACCTTGGGGGAGGTTGGTACGACACTTGTATATTTTTACCAAGTGGTTTATCATTAGTGAACATACCTTATGATGTCATAAAATCATTTCTCATACATGCTCGTGACATATTTTAACATAACATGGCCGTTTTAAAACATGGCATCGTTAAAATATGGCAGTCTTTAAAATTCTTTAAATCATGGCCTCATTAAAACACAATAGCTTTAAAACATAGCATCGTTAAAAGCATAGCATTTAAACACGGCATTTAAACATAGCATTTTCATATTTGAACATACATTATTATTTTTCCACACCACAAGTGAGGTTTGAACTTACCTTAAGTCTTATGCTCTTGACGTAACATTCCTCGTGATTCATCAACAGGTTCCTATTCCTGTTTCAATGGAGGTGTAAGATAAGGTTAACTTATCTTACCATAAATCGTGATTTATGATGTTGGTATCCTAACCAACACCCATGAGCAATCCTAGATGTATGTGTTGTATGTCCCCTCTAATATATCTTGTAAGCCTGATTGGTAACTTTCTTCTTCTTGGGCTTATGTTTTACTTTTACTTGATTAGTAATCCATTGGGTTATCATCTCTTCAATAACCCTAGGTCTTGGCCCATTTCATAACTCTTGGTATCCTTTAGGGTTATATTGGGTAACCCTAAAGTCAACTTTTGGTCAACCCAAGTCAACATGTGGTCAACCTAGGTCAACCCCCTTTTGGGTCTAACGTTGGGCTTTGGGCTTAGCCCAGTAACTCGAACATAATTTCGGTTACCGTTCGTAATCGGCTTGATTACCAATTTTTACCTTAAAACTCCATTTCTTGATTTTTGGAAAACATTATATAATTATCTTCCAAAATCCTTAAATTTGCTTGTAAAAACTCTTACTTCATTATTCTTGAAAATACTTGGCTAAAATCATCATTTTCTTTACTTCTTGGAAAAACATGGAATTTTCAATTCTGAACCTTAAAAATTCCACTTCTCTTCTTAATCTTGAAAAATCTCATTTTCCTTTAACTTATGAAAAATCCCATTTTTCTTCAACTTGAAAGCTTTGGGTGAATTATCCCAAAAACTCTTGTAAAATCCACTTTCTTAAAATAGAGCTTCATAAAGTCATTGAGGACTGAAAATTGCCATTGGAACAATTTTCATAGTCAAAACAATGGTTTAAAAGCAACTTTACATTTTTCTAGAAAACATTAGTAAAACCAAAGTGCTGGAAATTTTCGGATTCCCTGCGCACTCATCGTAAAACCGTCCCAGTTTAAAAATCGAATCCGAATCTGTAAAACTTTTCTTCACGAAAGTTGTAGCTATCGAAAAATGCTAAAATTTTCGTGTTTTGTGAAATATCCAGTTCTGCTTGGATTAGTACCAGTTTTCATTTGAATGTGGCTGATCCTGAAAAACGGAGTGAAACTGGCCCCAGGGGTCAGCCACGGGTTTTCATAAAAATGAAGGCCTTTGGAGCCTTATTTCGAGATTCTGTCACGTTGCTCTCTAGTAAAAGTTGTTCCAAGCAACTTTCATGTTTTGACTTTTACCCCGTTCGGCCTCTAAGGGCCTGATATTTTCACTTTCCCGAAACTGGCCAGTTTCGACTCCGAAATGGCAGTTTCGGTTGTTAATCCGGTTTTACGTCTTAGTTCGCGGATTCTAACTCGACCGATCACATCGGGAGTTTAAAAATTATACAAGCAACGTATCTAACGTCCCATGCATTCATTCTTGCCCATCCATCATACCCATGCAGCCCACAAAAACGTCCTTGGCTGCATGGTGTTCTATCCTTGCATCCATTTCATCAAGCATCACATGCATTTTAATCCATCAACCAAATCAGCCACTGCCTTAGGGCTGATTTGTGACCAAATTTTAGGGGACTTTACTAACACATCTAGCATGCATCCTAACCATTTTCAAGCATAAAAATCATGCAAGCAAATCATCACAAAATAAGCCAACCAAACCCTAACCCTATCAAGCACATACACCAAATCAAGGGCTGAAAAATAACTTGGACTTATGTCCTTACAAATCCATCTTGAAGTACCATAAACATGCTTAACTTGAGCTTAATTTAAGCTTGGTTCAAGAATTTTACCTTAACCTAAGTTAGGGTTTGAAAATCCCATTTTCTTCTTGGCTCCATGGCTCACGGATTTTGGCTCCTCCAAGGGATCCGAATCCTCCTTCATGGCTCACGGATTTTTTTGCAAGAAAATAGAAATCCAGGAAACTTTGGTTAGCTCTTTCTTGCTCATCAAAACCAAACTTATGAGAAGAGAAATCCAAGTTTTCTCTTACCTTTTTCCTTCTCCATGCCCCACGGATTTTGGCTCCATTAGAGCACCAAAATCTTCTCTTGGTTCCTCTTGCTAGAACCGAACTCATCACGTGGCTCACCCACGAATTTGGCTCCCAAAATTCCAGATTTTCTTCCTCTCTTTTCACTCTCCAAACCCACGGTTTGCTGCCCCAAAATGGGTCTCCATGGCTCACCAAATCTCTTTCCTTTCTCCCCTAGCAAAACCGAAGAACACACAAGCATCACCCTCAGATTTTTTTCCAGATTTCTTCTTCTCTTTCTTCCTCTCTCTCCCACGGTTTTTCTCTTGAAAAACTGGCAGAAAATAATGGAGGAAATGAGAGGGGGAGAGCTGCCGAAAGTGATGGGAAAAGGGAGGGTTGATTGTCTTGCTTTTCTCCTCAAAAGATGGCTTTATGTCATGTCCTCTTTTCTTCCCTTAGCTGGCCGAAACTCCAAGGGAGGGAGTTGGCTTGCTTGCTGCCGAAAGTGAAGGAGAAAAGGAGGGGGACATGCAGCTGATTTTGTGGAGAAAAGAGAGGAGTAGTTAGCTTGCATTTGTTGGCTTTGTTGACCCACCTTTTTCCCTTAAAAAAGGGCTTTATGCCTTGTCTTTCTTTTCTCTTCTAGCTGCCCATGAGCTGGCCGAATATAGAGGGAGAAATGGGGGAGGTTGGCCGAAACTTTGAAGTGGAAAGAGGGGGAGTGGTTGGACAAGGGTGATGTGGAGCTTTCTAAGCCTTTCCTTTGTCTTGCATATCTCACACTTTTTCCTTGATTCAAGGCTTTACTTTTGTGCTTTCTTTTCCTTGTCTTTTCCCTTGAATTGCCAAATTTTTTGGAGGGGAAATGAGAGGGTGTTGGTTGCACTTTGATGGAGTGGAAAAGAGTTCCATATCTTTGCTTTAACTAGATCACATTTAGTTCCCATCTAGTTAGCTTTCAAAGGAGACATCATTCCTTAATTTAAGACTTTGTCCTTGCTTTTCTTTTCTTTCATTTCTCTTGTGCTTGCCGAAAATGAGAGAGCAAAGGGGAGGCTAGTGGGTTCTAGAGTCCTTCTAGAATTTCTCTCAAAGCCACCTAAGGCTTGTGATGTCACACACATGTGATCATCCCTTAAATCATGGGTTTTGTTGTGATTTTTCTTCTTCAAAATTAATTCATTCTTCTTTTTCTTGTGTCACCCAGATATTAAAAATACTGTGCTCCGTATTTTGGTCCAAATATTCTTCCTTGAAAAATTGAACCGAAAACTTTCTTTCTCCAATTTTTCGGAGACCTTTTTGTCCTTTAATCTTGATTCGGTGTGCTTGATTTCTAGGGTGGTTTTTTTACGGCTTATTCTTGCTTTCTTGACTATAAAAAGTCTTTGCAGTCTCTTTTTATACTGTATTTTATCATTTTCCGAGGTCAACATTTTTGACCCGTCCTTAGTCAAACTTTGACTTTTTTTGGTCAATGTTGACTTTTTCGGTCAAACCTTTGACTTTCTTAAAATTTCATCCTTTTTCATTCTTTTTTATTCCTTTTCGTTCATTTGACTCAAAATGCCGTTTACCAACCTCGACATTCTATTCCGAATCTTATAGCCGGTTAAAAGAAAATTCTAACTTGGCTAATAAAATTATGAATTTCACATGGCCATTCATAATTTTCCATGAAATATCATAAAAACACAACATGCGGACTTCTAATTTCTAACAAAAAAGAGAAATCTTAAGTCCATGAAAATTCCGGGTATTACATATAATTTCTCTTGCACTGATATGATCGATATGCCTCATAAATATGTAAGTAGTAATGATATATACATAGTGACATATAAATCTACACATTATCACAAATAATAAAAACGAGGCTAATAAAAGATATGATTAAGTGTCGTATCAACCTCCAATTAGTGAGAAGATATGATAAGACCAAAAGTTATAAGATATGATCTTGGAGGTTGTTGGAGGGTCACTCCCTTAATTCCGCGTTGGTTGTGCACATATTAGTACGAGATATGGGTCCTTATGTAGACAAGATATGTATATAATGAAGCATAATTGAACATATATAGATCACATGCATTTTTGAACATTCATGATGTTACATGTGATGATATGATTTTATGAAAATGATTTGTGAGATATTGTTTGTACTTGCTGAACGAAAACTCATATTTGTGTGTTCGTGCTGTAGGTAACGCCCGTAAGCAGCTCGCTACTTAGATGTTTTATGGATTGGCAAAGTTATGCGGAGGTGATGAAGGACAGGAGTGAGATACCACCACGAACTTAATTTCCGCATTTAGATTTTTTAAATTATTTTGTATTGACTATATTTATAACTATGTTCTAATGTTTTGGTATTACTAAACTAGTATGAGTACTTTACGGGAAAAAGACTTTTAACTCTTTCTTTTTAATTTACATGAAGTTATAGCTTTTTAAATATTATCTAAATACGAATTTGAATAGGATATTTATTAGCTAGAGGTTTCAATTTTCTCAGTTAAAAATTTTAGTCATTCTATCTTTTGTAGTACGAATGTGATTTAAAAAAAATTTCTGTACTTTTAGAATCAAATATAAATAAGTGTTAAGACTAAATTAAATAAGAATAAGTAAGCTAGTAAACGGTCTAAAAAGTCGGGTTGTTACAAAAACAAAAACTAGAAATTTTAGTGAGATTAGGGTAGCTTAGCATCATGGAGTGATGCATGTATTGAATTTTGCAGTTTCATTAATCAAGAATTTGTAGAATTTAATTTATCCTAAAAGAACAATTTTTCCAGTGATAACTTTTTTTTTTTTTTTGGCGTGTTTCATTTACTCGAAAGAAATGCATTCATCAATTATGCCTGAAATTGAAGAAGATTTAGAGCGTGCTTGGTAGGAGAGAAAAGTGGAAGGAGAGGAGAGAAGTGGAAGAAATGGAATATTGACATTTGCAGCTGTTTGGTTGGAGAGAGAAGGGGAATGAAGGCATAGTGGAGGGACTATAAATCCTTCTAAAATATTTTAATTTTGATCTCGATTTCATATCAATCATCCTCCTTTGTTATTTCCAAATGATCTGACACTCCCTTCTTATTTTCTCTTGTTTCGACAAAACATAGCCTTGGAAGGAAATTTATGGTACATGATATGAAAGAATGCTTGTGGTACAGCTTTGTTTGTCTATTGCAACTTTCTTCATACAATGTTTATGCATTAAAATTGCTCCCCAATAACAACTTCATGTAAATCTTTAAAGAACGAAGATCGAATTGGGTTTTTTTTTTTGTAAATATTTTTTAAATCAATATTCCCTTCTTTTAAAGGGAAAAGAAAAGAGACAGTTCTTCGGTGGGACATGGGGAAAAATATGGGACTAGTAGGAAGTTTTTAATTTATTATTATCATGAAAAGGATTATAATGTAATCCGATAGTTAAAATTTGAATGTCATTAAAAGGATTTTGTTTTTAAATATTCTACCATATGATAAAAAAATTATTGGAATGATGAATGATGAATAATTTTCTACAGTATACTTAATTGTTGGTTTCAAAAACCGGTTTTTTAAAAAATAGCGGAAGTATGGTATGAATAAAATCACAAATATAAAAAATTTTTCTCATAATTTTATCCGGCGACAATACTTATATTAATTTAATAAAAATAAATTTAGAAGAAAGTTTGGAGATTGACCATTGTCTGATTATGTCGAAATTCTTGAACTCCTTCAAGAATCTTCTTGAGAACTCCAAATCCTTTGGAAATATCAATGATTCTTTCTTAGCATTCTCCAGGGCACGATAAACAGGAAACGAGTGGGCGTTTCTGAATTTGGGTTTGATAAACTCTCAACTCATGAGACAAAGTGAAGGAGAAGAGGAGAAAAAAACTCTCTGAAAAAAAAAGTACGTCTCTATTTTTTTTCTCTATAAAAAAGAAATTAATATATCATTTCCCCTTTTCAGATATATCGTATGTATCATTTTTTTTAATATTACAAAGAAATGACTGACATCTTTTTTTTTTTAATTTTTAAATTAATTAATTAATTAATCTACTTCTTCATGTGAAACAACACACACACCCACTACCCCCCTAGAGTGAGCGTGTATGATAGATAAGAGAAAATCTCTCTCTCATTATCTAACCAGTTATTTTTTAATATTTTATTTTGAACTATTCAAAATAAAAACAACTAATCTTTTCTTTTCCACATGTGTCAAAATTCAAAATTCAAAATTCCATATACAATTTGTGGATATAATGTGAATCACTCTGTGGCACACAAGGACCACACTGTATAATCTTTAATTTAAAAATATTTTAAAATTTAATTTAAATAATAATATTATTTAAAATACAAATTACTCCAATTAATTTGTTGTGTGAATATTAACAGAGAATTCTCAATTCTAAATTAATAAAATTAACCGAATATAAAATAATGTTCACATGATTCAATGGAGCTATTGAAAGGAACTATGGACTTTATGATTTTAAGCTACAATAATTCTAATAATTAATTAACACCTGAATTAAAATATCAAAATTATTAATTCCAAATTATTCCATTACAAGTTTGGAATTGCACTCTTAAAATTATAAAACTAATTATATTTAAAGGATTTGAATTACCCATTGATATAGTCACTATATATAAATCAATCATCCATAAATGGTTCATAATTAAAACTAGATATTTTTCGCTAACCTCTTTAATTATATTTTTCTCCTTAAGTACCATTGATTCTCTAAGAAATAATATATTTATAATCTAATCATAAATTGAGCGCTCTTATTATTCAAATCCCGAATCAATACTTATGGGAACCATCTATCTGACTTCTTTAAGAAGGAATGGATTTTATCTTGTGTATTAATGTTTCCGGCTATTTATTATATTATATTTTCAACATACCAAGAATTTGACACTATTCATTTGTGTCATTACTCGATGTGTCAAAAAATATGATATAATAATATATGAGTCTATTAATTACTCAAAATTAAAATCGATTCATATATGACCATTATTGATTAATGCTCTATATGACAACAGAAATTATTAGAGTTTCATAATTAATTGTGTTCCAGTCCCATATAATCAAAATATATAAAGCACTTTCATTCCAATAATCTCATTATTAACAATCCGGATAGGATCATTTCATTCATAATGTAATGAACCGCGCTAGTAAATTTAAATTAAAGATCCAAACTTTAATTTTTAATTATAGACAGATTTAGATTATTTTATTTTAAATATTATCCTCATGTATATAACACTTATATATAATATTTAAAGTCACATTTAAATAATCTAGAGTTTTCGATATTTATAAAGTATCTAAACATGCACGTAAAAATAAAATTGAAAAAATTCCTCAAATAAAATCAGCAAAATAATACATATAATTTGTTTATGGGCACACATCCTAATAATCTCCCAATTACCCTAAAACAAATGTGACATGTCTTTAAGTTCCATCCCTTCAAGATGTTGCTCAAAACTCCGAGCTGGAAATATCTTGGTAAACGGATTAGCTATGTTATTCGCGGATGCGATCTTTTCAATTGAAAGGTCTCCTTTACTGACAATCTCTCTCACTAAGTGGAATTTCCGCTCTATGTGCTTTCCTTTGCAATGATTTCTGGGTTTTTTGGCATTGGCCACTGCTCCTGTTATCACAATAGAGTCTAATTGGCTCATGCATATCTGGAACAATTTCCAGATCTCTCAAGAATTTGCGAAGTCAGACTGCCCCTTTAACTGCTTCACAAGCTGCTACATATTTAGCCTCCATGGTTGAATCAGCAACACAAGTTTGCTTGATACTCCTCCATATAATAGTTCAACTTCCCAAAATGAACACCACCCCAGAGGTAGACTTCCGAGAGTCTCTATCTGATTGGAAATCAGAATCAATATATCCAATAGGAATCAAATCCATGCTAGAATATACGAGCATATAGTTTCTCATCTTTTTTAGATATTTGAGAGTATGCTTGACTGCCACCCGGTGATTTAATCCTAGGTTCGACTGGTATTGGCTAACCATTCTCACTGCAAAGCATATGTTAGGTCTGGTACACAACATTACATACATTAGACAACCAATTACCGATGCATATGGAATTCGTCTCATATTCTCCTCTACTTGCGGTGTTTTAGACATACATTAGGTTAGCTCTTTCTTGCTCATCAAAACCAAACTTATGAGAAGAGAAATCCAAGTTTTCTCTTACCTTTTTCCTTCTCCATGCCCCACGGATTTTGGCTCCATTAGAGCACCAAAATCTTCTCTTGGTTCCTCTTGCTAGAACCGAACTCATCACGTGGCTCACCCACGAATTTGGCTCCCAAAATTCCAGATTTTCTTCCTCTCTTTTCACTCTCCAAACCCACGGTTTGCTGCCCCAAAATGGGTCTCCATGGCTCACCAAATCTCTTTCCTTTCTCCCCTAGCAAAACCGAAGAACACACAAGCATCACCCTCAGATTTTTTTCCAGATTTCTTCTTCTCTTTCTTCCTCTCTCTCCCACGGTTTTTCTCTTGAAAAACTGGCAGAAAATAATGGAGGAAATGAGAGGGGGAGAGCTGCCGAAAGTGATGGGAAAAGGGAGGGTTGATTGTCTTGCTTTTCTCCTCAAAAGATGGCTTTATGTCATGTCCTCTTTTCTTCCCTTAGCTGGCCGAAACTCCAAGGGAGGGAGTTGGCTTGCTTGCTGCCGAAAGTGAAGGAGAAAAGGAGGGGGACATGCAGCTGATTTTGTGGAGAAAAGAGAGGAGTAGTTAGCTTGCATTTGTTGGCTTTGTTGACCCACCTTTTTCCCTTAAAAAAGGGCTTTATGCCTTGTCTTTCTTTTCTCTTCTAGCTGCCCATGAGCTGGCCGAATATAGAGGGAGAAATGGGGGAGGTTGGCCGAAACTTTGAAGTGGAAAGAGGGGGAGTGGTTGGACAAGGGTGATGTGGAGCTTTCTAAGCCTTTCCTTTGTCTTGCATATCTCACACTTTTTCCTTGATTCAAGGCTTTACTTTTGTGCTTTCTTTTCCTTGTCTTTTCCCTTGAATTGCCAAATTTTTTGGAGGGGAAATGAGAGGGTGTTGGTTGCACTTTGATGGAGTGGAAAAGAGTTCCATATCTTTGCTTTAACTAGATCACATTTAGTTCCCATCTAGTTAGCTTTCAAAGGAGACATCATTCCTTAATTTAAGACTTTGTCCTTGCTTTTCTTTTCTTTCATTTCTCTTGTCGCTTGCCGAAAATGAGAGAGCAAAGGGGAGGCTAGTGGGTTCTAGAGTCCTTCTAGAATTTCTCTCAAAGCCACCTAAGGCTTGTGATGTCACACACATGTGATCATCCCTTAAATCATGGGTTTTGTTGTGATTTTTCTTCTTCAAAATTAATTCATTCTTCTTTTTCTTGTGTCACCCAGATATTAAAAATACTGTGCTCCGTATTTTGGTCCAAATATTCTTCCTTGAAAAATTGAACCGAAAACTTTCTTTCTCCAATTTTTCGGAGACCTTTTTGTCCTTTAATCTTGATTCGGTGTGCTTGATTTCTAGGGTGGTTTTTTTACGGCTTATTCTTGCTTTCTTGACTATAAAAAGTCTTTGCAGTCTCTTTTTATACTGTATTTTATCATTTTCCGAGGTCAACATTTTTGACCCGTCCTTAGTCAAACTTTGACTTTTTTTGGTCAATGTTGACTTTTTCGGTCAAACCTTTGACTTTCTTAAAATTTCATCCTTTTTCATTCTTTTTTATTCCTTTTCGTTCATTTGACTCAAAATGCCGTTTACCAACCTCGACATTCTATTCCGAATCTTATAGCCGGTTAAAAGAAAATTCTAACTTGGCTAATAAAATTATGAATTTCACATGGCCATTCATAATTTTCCAAGAAATATCATAAAAACACAACATGCGGACTTCTAATTTCTAACAAAAAAGAGAAATCTTAAGTCCATGAAAATTCCGGGTATTACATATAATTTCTCTTGCACTGATATGATCGATATGCCTCATAAATATGTAAGTAGTAATGATATATACATAGTGACATATAAATCTACACATTATCACAAATAATAAAAACGAGGCTAATAAAAGATATGATTAAGTGTCGTATCAACCTCCAATTAGTGAGAAGATATGATAAGACCAAAAGTTATAAGATATGATCTTGGAGGTTGTTGGAGGGTCACTCCCTTAATTCCGCGTTGGTTGTGCACATATTAGTACGAGATATGGGTCCTTATGTAGACAAGATATGTATATAATGAAGCATAATTGAACATATATAGATCACATGCATTTTTGAACATTCATGATGTTACATGTGATGATATGATTTTATGAAAATGATTTGTGAGATATTGTTTGTACTTGCTGAACGAAAACTCATATTTGTGTGTTCGTGCTGTAGGTAACGCCCGTAAGCAGCTCGCTACTTAGATGTTTTATGGATTGGCAAAGTTATGCGGAGGTGATGAAGGACAGGAGTGAGATACCACCACGAACTTAATTTCCGCATTTAGATTTTTTAAATTATTTTGTATTGACTATATTTATAACTATGTTCTAATGTTTTGGTATTACTAAACTAGTATGAGTACTTTACGGGAAAAAGACTTTTAACTCTTTCTTTTTAATTTACATGAAGTTATAGCTTTTTAAATATTATCTAAATACGAATTTGAATAGGATATTTATTAGCTAGAGGTTTCAATTTTCTCAGTTAAAAATTTTAGTCATTCTATCTTTTGTAGTACGAATGTGATTTAAAAAAAATTTCTGTACTTTTAGAATCAAATATAAATAAGTGTTAAGACTAAATTAAATAAGAATAAGTAAGCTAGTAAACGGTCTAAAAAGTCGGGTTGTTACAAAAACAAAAACTAGAAATTTTAGTGAGATTAGGGTAGCTTAGCATCATGGAGTGATGCATGTATTGAATTTTGCAGTTTCATTAATCAAGAATTTGTAGAATTTAATTTATCCTAAAAGAACAATTTTTCCAGTGATAACTTTTTTTTTTTTTTGGCGTGTTTCATTTACTCGAAAGAAATGCATTCATCAATTATGCCTGAAATTGAAGAAGATTTAGAGCGTGCTTGGTAGGAGAGAAAAGTGGAAGGAGAGGAGAGAAGTGGAAGAAATGGAATATTGACATTTGCAGCTGTTTGGTTGGAGAGAGAAGGGGAATGAAGGCATAGTGGAGGGACTATAAATCCTTCTAAAATATTTTAATTTTGATCTCGATTTCATATCAATCATCCTCCTTTGTTATTTCCAAATGATCTGACACTCCCTTCTTATTTTCTCTTGTTTCGACAAAACATAGCCTTGGAAGGAAATTTATGGTACATGATATGAAAGAATGCTTGTGGTACAGCTTTGTTTGTCTATTGCAACTTTCTTCATACAATGTTTATGCATTAAAATTGCTCCCCAATAACAACTTCATGTAAATCTTTAAAGAACGAAGATCGAATTGGGTTTTTTTTTTTGTAAATATTTTTTAAATCAATATTCCCTTCTTTTAAAGGGAAAAGAAAAGAGACAGTTCTTCGGTGGGACATGGGGAAAAATATGGGACTAGTAGGAAGTTTTTAATTTATTATTATCATGAAAAGGATTATAATGTAATCCGATAGTTAAAATTTGAATGTCATTAAAAGGATTTTGTTTTTAAATATTCTACCATATGATAAAAAAATTATTGGAATGATGAATGATGAATAATTTTCTACAGTATACTTAATTGTTGGTTTCAAAAACCGGTTTTTTAAAAAATAGCGGAAGTATGGTATGAATAAAATCACAAATATAAAAAATTTTTCTCATAATTTTATCCGGCGACAATACTTATATTAATTTAATAAAAATAAATTTAGAAGAAAGTTTGGAGATTGACCATTGTCTGATTATGTCGAAATTCTTGAACTCCTTCAAGAATCTTCTTGAGAACTCCAAATCCTTTGGAAATATCAATGATTCTTTCTTAGCATTCTCCAGGGCACGATAAACAGGAAACGAGTGGGCGTTTCTGAATTTGGGTTTGATAAACTCTCAACTCATGAGACAAAGTGAAGGAGAAGAGGAGAAAAAAACTCTCTGAAAAAAAAAGTACGTCTCTATTTTTTTTCTCTATAAAAAAGAAATTAATATATCATTTCCCCTTTTCAGATATATCGTATGTATCATTTTTTTTAATATTACAAAGAAATGACTGACATCTTTTTTTTTTTAATTTTTAAATTAATTAATTAATTAATCTACTTCTTCATGTGAAACAACACACACACCCACTACCCCCCTAGAGTGAGCGTGTATGATAGATAAGAGAAAATCTCTCTCTCATTATCTAACCAGTTATTTTTTTAATATTTTATTTTGAACTATTCAAAATAAAAACAACTAATCTTTTCTTTTCCACATGTGTCAAAATTCAAAATTCAAAATTCCATATACAATTTGTGGATATAATGTGAATCACTCTGTGGCACACAAGGACCACACTGTATAATCTTTAATTTAAAAATATTTTAAAATTTAATTTAAATAATAATATTATTTAAAATACAAATTACTCCAATTAATTTGTTGTGTGAATATTAACAGAGAATTCTCAATTCTAAATTAATAAAATTAACCGAATATAAAATAATGTTCACATGATTCAATGGAGCTATTGAAAGGAACTATGGACTTTATGATTTTAAGCTACAATAATTCTAATAATTAATTAACACCTGAATTAAAATATCAAAATTATTAATTCCAAATTATTCCATTACAAGTTTGGAATTGCACTCTTAAAATTATAAAACTAATTATATTTAAAGGATTTGAATTACCCATTGATATAGTCACTATATATAAATCAATCATCCATAAATGGTTCATAATTAAAACTAGATATTTTTCGCTAACCTCTTTAATTATATTTTTCTCCTTAAGTACCATTGATTCTCTAAGAAATAATATATTTATAATCTAATCATAAATTGAGCGCTCTTATTATTCAAATCCCGAATCAATACTTATGGGAACCATCTATCTGACTTCTTTAAGAAGGAATGGATTTTATCTTGTGTATTAATGTTTCCGGCTATTTATTATATTATATTTTCAACATACCAAGAATTTGACACTATTCATTTGTGTCATTACTCGATGTGTCAAAAAATATGATATAATAATATATGAGTCTATTAATTACTCAAAATTAAAATCGATTCATATATGACCATTATTGATTAATGCTCTATATGACAACAGAAATTATTAGAGTTTCATAATTAATTGTGTTCCAGTCCCATATAATCAAAATATATAAAGCACTTTCATTCCAATAATCTCATTATTAACAATCCGGATAGGATCATTTCATTCATAATGTAATGAACCGCGCTAGTAAATTTAAATTAAAGATCCAAACTTTAATTTTTAATTATAGACAGATTTAGATTATTTTATTTTAAATATTATCCTCATGTATATAACACTTATATATAATATTTAAAGTCACATTTAAATAATCTAGAGTTTTCGATATTTATAAAGTATCTAAACATGCACGTAAAAATAAAATTGAAAAAATTCCTCAAATAAAATCAGCAAAATAATACATATAATTTGTTTATGGGCACACATCCTAATAATCTCCCAATTACCCTAAAACAAATGTGACATGTCTTTAAGTTCCATCCCTTCAAGATGTTGCTCAAAACTCCGAGCTGGAAATATCTTGGTAAACGGATTAGCTATGTTATTCGCGGATGCGATCTTTTCAATTGAAAGGTCTCCTTTACTGACAATCTCTCTCACTAAGTGGAATTTCCGCTCTATGTGCTTTCCTTTGCAATGATTTCTGGGTTTTTTGGCATTGGCCACTGCTCCTGTTATC
The DNA here is from genome assembly GCA_025413485.1 of Ficus microcarpa. NCBI lineage: Eukaryota > Viridiplantae > Streptophyta > Magnoliopsida > Rosales > Moraceae > Ficus > Ficus microcarpa. The sequence goes on from CM046384.1 coordinate 24,660,753, forward strand.
ACAATAGAGTCTAATTGGCTCATGCATATCTGGAACAATTTCCAGATCTCTCAAGAATTTGCGAAGTCAGACTGCCCTTTAACTGCTTCACAAGCTGCTACATATTTAGCCTCCATGGTTGAATCAGCAACACAAGTTTGCTTGATACTCCTCCATATAATAGTTCAACTTCCCAAAATGAACACCACCCCAGAGGTAGACTTCCGAGAGTCTCTATCTGATTGGAAATCAGAATCAATATATCCAATAGGAATCAAATCCATGCTAGAATATACGAGCATATAGTTTCTCATCTTTTTTAGATATTTGAGAGTATGCTTGACTGCCACCCGGTGATTTAATCCTAGGTTCGACTGGTATTGGCTAACCATTCTCACTGCAAAGCATATGTTAGGTCTGGTACACAACATTACATACATTAGACAACCAATTACCGATGCATATGGAATTCGTCTCATATTCTCCTCTACTTGCGGTGTTTTATGACAATGCTCTTTAGAGATATGAATTCCGTGTCTAGAAGGCAAGTTCCCTTTCTTATAGTTCTGCATCATAAATCTGATAAGCACCTTATCAATGTATGAAGCTTGAGACAATGTTAGAAACCTATTCTTGCGATCCTGTATAATCTGGATACCTTGCTTCTCCTAAATCCTTCATTTGGAATTGGCTGGCTAGCCAGTTTTTTACCTTTGATAAAGATTCTATATCATTCCCAATGAGTAGAATGTCGTCTACATAAAGAACTAAGAAGACCACTTTATCCCCTTCTATCTATTTATAGACACAAGATTCGTCTAGATTTTGTTCAAAACCATAAGACTTTATGGCTTTGTTAAATCTAATTTTCCAAGATTTAAAAGCATGCTTAAGTCCATAAATGGACCTTTGCAGTTTGCAGACTTTCTGCTCTTAGCCTTTGACCATAAAACCCTCTGGTTGGACCATATGAATGGTTTCTTCAAGATGACCGTTTAAGAACGCCGTCTTGACATCCATTTGTCATATCTCATAATCATAATGAGCAGCAATGGACAAGAGAATCCGGATGGATTTTAACATGGCCATTGGAGAAAAAGTATCATCATAGTCTACTATTTCTTTTTGGGTAAAACCCTTTGCCACCAGCCTAGCTTTGAAAGTCTCTATTTTCCCATCGGCTCCTCTCTTTCTCTTATAGATCCATTTACAACCAATAGGCTTAACGCCTTCTGGTAGATCTACGAGCTCCCAGATTGAATTGGAGTACATAGACTCCATTTCAAGTTTCATGGCTTCCTGCCATTCTCTCGATCAACATCATCCATTGCCATCTTGTATGTTAATGGATCATCATCACTGCCATTAGTGACTGCAACTTGTGCTTCTCCATCTTCACGAAAGTGGATGGGTAATCTTATATCCCTCTCACTACATCGTGGTGGCTGTGGTGTTTGATCTCGAGTAATGATCTTTATTTTTTGTCGTTCAACAACTGTTGTTGGTGTAGGACCGATCTTATCAGCCAGCAACTCTTCCAAAACCACTTTACTTTGGGGTTTGAAATCTGCCATATAGTTGTGTTCGAGAAATATAGCATTTGTTGACACAAATACTTTGTTATCTTGAGTGTTATAAAACATACCTCCTCTCGTTCCTTTAGGGTAGCCCACAAACATACATACCTCTGAGCGAGGTTCCAACTTCCCAGTCTTTCCCTTTAACACATGTGTTGGGCACCCCCATATGCGGATGTGTCTCATACTAGGTTTGCGACTATTCCACAACTTTAGGGGAGTCTTAGAGATTGACTTAGATGGAACTGAATTCAGAATATATAGCTGTTTGTAGTGCATATCCCCAAAATGAGGTAGAAAGAGAAGAATAGCTCAACATTGATATTATCATGTTAAGCAAAGTAGGATTTTTTCTTTCGGCTATACCATTTTGCTGTGGTGTTCCAGGTGCTGTGAGTTGCGACAATATTCCATTCTCAATTAAGTTGTCCTTGAATTCATAATCTAGGTACTCTCCTACTCGATTTGATTGAAGAGTTTTGATTGATTTGCTGAGTTGCTTTTCAACTTCAGTACAGAATTCTTTGAAAATTTTGAAGGTCTCAAATTTTCTTTGCATCAGATATGCATATCAGTATCCTGAATAATCATCAATAAATGTGACAAAGTATTCATAGCCCCCCTCTAGCTTTGACATTCAAAGGGCCACATACATCAATATGTGTGATCTCTAGAGGTGCTTTTGCTCTTTTACCTTTAGCCGAAAAAGGACTTTTTGTCATTTTACCTTCTAGGTAGGATTCACAAACTGGTAGAGTGCTAACTTTTAGCTCTCTCAAAGGACCATCATTTGCTAGTCTTTCTATCCTATCTATGTTAATGTGACCAAGCCTTAAATGCCACAATTATGTGTCATCTTTATCATTAGAAATCTTTCTTCTATTAGGGGTTGGTTCAGCGACTTTAAATATTTTGGTTTGAAGTAAGTTATTGGAAATTGATTTACCAAAATAAAGATCATTATCCACATAACCAGAACAAATATTCATACCATTCTTATAAATTAAAATATAGTCAACTTCAAAAGAAACTGAAATAAATTGTTCAAGCAACTTTAAAACCGAAATCAAATTCCATTTGAAATTCGGAATGAAATAAATATTGTCTAAAAACAAATATTTATTATTATCAAATAATAGTCGTACTGTCCCTACTGTTGTTATTGATAGTCTTTCCTCATTGCCAACTCTCATCGTGAAAACTGCGTCTTCAAGATTCCAAGATGACTCAAGCATTTGGAACGAAACACAAACTTGATTAGATGCCCCTGAATCAATAATCCAGCTTGAGAAATCATTATCAACTAAGCATGTTTCCATGACTAGTAAATCTGATTTACCTTATTTCTTCTTCTTTTTTAGCTCATCAAGGTACTTCTTATAGTTCCTTTTCCAACTGCCATCTTGATTGCAATGGAAACATTTTCCCTTAGGTTTAGGCTTAGTAGCCTTCCCTTTCTTCTTTTGGATGTCTTTTTGCCCTTTTGCTTTCCCACATTTTTCTTTTTTTTTTATTCTTTGAAGAAGAAGCCTTCTCCTCAGCTGCATTGGCTTCGGCAACATTTGCCTTTATCATCGATAAGGGTCTCATAGGTCTACAGTTTATTCATAAGTTCCATTGGATTATACATCTTATGGTGCATGATGTAGTTCGTCCTGAGTTGGAGAAAAGCGGGAGATAGTATCTCCAAGATCATGCTAACTTGGGTCTTTTCATCAACATTCGCACCATTGATTTCAGGCTCGTTAAAATGATGAATCATTTTGAGGATGTGCTCACAAACTAAAGAACCATTATTTATTTTGCTATTCGTGTACTTTATCTTAGCCCATTTAAAACTTGTGATTTAACTTTGTAAAGTTAGAGTTTTTTACATTTTTGATCAAACACTTAATACAAACTCATTTCATAACTAAATATGTACATTTGTTATGATTTACCCTTATGTCACATTTTAATGTTTAATCGTTTTGTCGGTGTAGGATCTTTAACTTGTAAGATTTATTTAAATTTGGGTATAATCCCATTTTGGACACTTGATAACTCCTTAGAAAGCTTGAAGCATCTAATTTTTGTTTTATAATTTGTTTTCCAAGATTTCAAGCATTTCACACATTAATATGGATGTTTTCCTAAGTGACTAATGGTAAAATCTCAATTTACCATATTACAATATAATACTATGTGATTTATTAAAATTTATGTACATATCCATTTTTAACGCATGATATCTCATTTTGAAGCTTGAGATATCTACTTTATAGATGTAAAATTATTTACTTTAGTTTTTAAGCATTTCATACAATAAAATTAGGTTTTGTGATTGTTGGTCCCATATATGTAACACAAGTCCAGATTCATGGGTAAATTTAGAAAAATCAGAACAATTTACTTACAAGTCCAAATAAGGTAAAAGATATGTCATTGGAAAGCTTATAGTGTCTATTTCGTATGATAAGAACAGTTTTTTAAAAAATTATGGGTTACTGACCCAAAATATACAAAACTGTGGCTAGCACAGTTTTCCAACAAAGACTTTCGGTTCGTAGTCCAAACTTGTAAAATTCACTAAAAACTGCACATTATCTATTCAAGGCACCTGATATCTTGTTCGAAAGCTTAAAGAATTTTGGTTTTAGATCTATAACTTATAACCTAAAATTTTGAGGTTAAAGGGTTTGGAGTACATAAAACCCGTAGCTAAACTATACCCCAGAGGTTTATTTTCTCTCTAGTTTTGTGTTACAACTTCAAATGCACACAACTTTAGACATACAAAAGCAAACCAAGTGATTCCAAAGCCTAAAATAAAGTTTATCCTCTTTAGAATCTTATCATATCATTTATTTTTCATACCAAAGTTTCTAATGCATGCTATATTACCACAACATCTACAAGCTTTAACAAAGTTCGTAGATCTTACCAAAATGCTCTGTGGATTTTTTAAGATCTCAGACCTCCAAAGTTCTTCTCAAAACCTTTTCCTAGGTAAGAAGAAGTCTAACATTAAGATTGTAACTAATCATCATACTTTAGTTCTCCAAAAATGACTAAAACACAAAGAATACCACTATGTTACTTCTAGTAAAACGTCCTCTAACTCTGTTTCACACTTCTTCGAGCTTGGTAACGGAGTTGTTTAGAGCTTGAAAATGGAGGGAGGAGGGTACTAGAGAGGTGTTGGAGATGGAGAATAATGTAGGTGGTTTTTTTTTTTTTTTTTTTTTTTTTTTTGGAGCTTGGTGGTGGCTAGAAAAACTAGGGTTTTTTAGCTTAACTTGTGTGAGAATAAAATAAGGTGTTAGGGGCTTGTTTTCAGCCAAATTTTACCTTAAGGGGAGTTGTATTTTGAGGTTTAAAATTGAAATTTTTTTTGCTGTTTCTCCCCTTCATTGCAGTCACCTAAAGGGAGAGTGTTGTGGTGAAAATTTGGTTCAACAAAATGGAGACAAGGGGTCACTTTCACTTGTCTCTTATTTAGGTCAGCTTGTCAAAATAAATCATGCCATCTCTTACATGAAGTTGCATGCATGCATCACTTTCCTTTTTTCTCATTTGTTCAAATTTATTCTTGCTTTTTGATACAAAAATCCGGATCCCACCTATGCATTTCTCATTTTTATTTTGTTTTTCTTTCTTTCAATTTTTCCATCGTTGATCAAAAGTTGTCATCCTTATTCTCATCCATTGGATCTTCAATTACACCAATCTTTACTTTAAACTCTCATTGGTCACTTATCATCCAAAGTTGGGCATTGATTTGCCTAGGATTTTTTAACATAAAATCTACACCATTAATTTCAAACTTAAGCATAATTCTTGATCAATCTCCCACCTTTAGATTTTCTATGAATAAATCTTAATTATACATCTTCTATCGATGTGACACATTAATTTCTCAATCATACTCTCAAAACTTAACTATTGATATGATCAAAAATGGATACTAAGATTATTAAATTGACCTGATAATAAAATCAGGGCTCTTCCCAAAAATTAATATTATCTCTCTAATACGATATAGTAAATATTTCGTACAAATTTATATATTATTCAACTCATCTTTTATATATTTAAAATTTCTCATTTAAATAGAGAAACTCAATATTGTTAAATCATCGACATCATCACACTGATGATACATATACAATCATTCATGATCTTGAAATTTGATATTCATAAAAAATAATTCATTAGAAGTATATTAATGAAGGAAATCCATAATAATAGTTCTTGAATCAAGTTTATGAATTTCTAGGGCATCATAGGATTCATACGTCTGAGTTACTCATCTTGGAGTGCACCTGTCTTGTTCGTCAAGAAGAAGGGCGGTAAGTTAAGGATGTGCATTGACTACCGTGAGCTCAACAAAATGACCATCAAGAATAGGTATCCTCTTCCAAGAATTAACGACCTCTTCGATCAGCTTAAAGGAGCATCGGTCTTTTCTAAGATTGACTTATGCTCAGGTTATCACCAATTGAAGATTAAAGAAAGTGATGTCCTAAAATCAGCATTTCGTACACGTTACGGTCACTATGAGTTTTTAGTCATGCCATTTGGATTAACGAATGCACCTGCAGTTTTCATGGATTTGATGAATCGAGTATTTAAGGAATATGTGGATAAGTTTATCATTGTGTTCATTGATGATTGATAAGTGAGCTTTTACTCACTTATTTAATGTCTTAAAATTGGATAATTTACAAAATCTTGAAGTTTTTAAATTGGTTTAATATGTTTGTGAATGTTTCAGATAAACAAGGGGACAATTGGATTTTGGAAGAATTGGAGATGAAAAATCAAGTTTTAGCCTGCAGCGAAGGCGTGGGCGTGCCTCTAAGGGCACGCACCCACACGCCCATTAGTCCAAGTCAGAAGGCAGCGCGCACCCGCTGCCCAATCAGCGTGCGCCCAGCCAGTGCGTGCCCAGCAGAGCGCGCCCGTACGCCCACATGCCCCTCGCGTGCTGGGGCGCGCCTTCTCTCTACCTGAAGCTCCCACGAACAAAAAACGGGCTAAGCTAGAGAAAAAAAGGGGGGATCTAGAGCTAGAGAGAGGAGGACTGAAAAGAGAGGAGAGAAGAAAGAAAGAGACCAAAAATTTCAAAAGGATCAGAGGAAGAAGCTGTTGGAGATTTTGGGCTGCACCACATGGGAGTTTTACTTTTCTTTCTCTTTTCTCCTCTTGTTCTTATATCTAGTAGTTCTTTATTTTTTGTGGATTTCTTCATGTATTTTCAGATTTGTTCAAGTTTGAATATGTTTGAGTTTACATTGATGGATTGCTAGATTTTCATGCTAGGGGACTTGATGTAATTTTGCTACAGTTATGCTATGAATATTTAATGCTATTTGATATTTCTCATGCCCAAACATTTGTGTTCTTCTTTGTTTAATGCCTTAATCAATTGAAAGATTGGCTAGAGGATTTAGATATGTGGATTTAGGCTTGAGAGAGTCACTTGCACATGTTGGGATTTGTTGAACACAGCCTAGTAAGTATTGGAATCGGGAGATGAATATGCATTAGGTAATCACAAATGAATTATAGCTTAATGAATGCACGACTAACTTTTTTAATAGGGATATTAATTAGGTTGTTTTGCATAGATTTGACTCGGCACTCGAGAGAGGGAGTTGGATTATTATAGGAAATTCATGATTAATATTTGGCTTGAGGGAGATTAATGACATTGAATAGGATTAGAATAACTAGGCAAGATGAAATCAAGAACCCTAGCTACCTAATCATTAGAGCCCCTTTCGATCCTAAGACACTCAATGCATCGTTTTATTAGCATATTAAATTATTTTAGCATTTTAATTTTGTTCTGTCAACATCATTCTATTTCTGACTTGTCTGGATAAAACTAGGTTATTTTAGTCGTAGTACTTAGCTAGATTTTAGGAACACAATCCTCGTGGGACACGACACTCACTTGCTACTTTATTACTTGATGACCTCGTGCACTTGCAAGTAGAAAATAGGTGTGAAAAATTCACATTGATCAATGATATCTTGATCTATTTAAAGACTCGAAAAAAGCATGAAGAGCATTTGAGAATCGCTCTCCAAATTCTAAAGAACCACCAGCTTTATGCAAAATTCTCTAAGTGTGAATTTTGGCTTGATAAGGTTCAATTCCTTGGACATTTGATCTCCAAAGATGGAGTATCTGTCGACCCATCCAAGATCGAAGCTGTGAGCTAGTGGCCAGCACCGAAGAGTGTGACTGAAGTGCGAAGCTTTTTGGGTATACAGAAGATTTGTTGAAGGATTTGCGAAATTACCGCACCTCTTACCGCACTTACTCAGAAGGGAAAGAAGTATGAATGGACGAAGAAATGTGAGGAAAATTTCCAAGAATTGAAGAAGAAACTCACTAGTGCTCCTATTCTCACGATTCCATCAGACGAGAGAGAGTTTAATATTTACAGCGACGCATCCAAGATGGGCTTAGGAATAGTTTTGATGCAGAATGGAAAAGTCGTGGCTTATACCTCACGGCAATTGAAGGAGCATAAAAAGAACTACCCGACCCATGATTTGGAATTAGTAGCTATAGTGTTCGCCCTTGAGATCTAACGACACTATCCTTACAGCGTCAAATGTCAGATTTTTAAAGATCATAAAAGTCTTAAGTACATCTTCACCCAGAAGGAACTCAACATGAGACAAAGAAGATGGTTGGAATTGGTTAAAGATTATGATTGTGAAATTCTTTATCATCCTGGAAAGGCCAACAAAGTCGTTTATGCATTGAGTCGGAAGTTGTCTGCCACCCATATGTCAATTCAAGCATTACCAAAACTGCTTCAGGAAGATATTTTCAAGTTTGGAATTGAACTCATTACAGGAAACCTTTCCTTATTGACTCTCTAGCCTACAATCCTTGGTGAAATCAAGGAAGTTCAGGAGCTTGATCCTAGTTTGGTCAGGAAAAAAATGGAAGTCATGGAAGTGAAAGAAACAAATTTTGGTGTGTCAGATAAGAGTATCCTTCATTTTAAAGGTAGGTTATGTGTGCCTAGCAATGAAGAACTTTGGAAGCAAATTCTATCTGAGGCCCATGACACTCCATACTCCATCCATCCCGGAACGACTAAGATGTATAAGGACTTGAAGGAGCATTTTTGGTGGAACAAGATGACGTGGCTGAATTTGTGAGTATATGCCTAACCTGTCAGAAAATTAAGACAGAACACAAGCGATCAACTGGGAAATTGCAACCTATTGAAGTTCCAGAGTGGAAATGGGAACAAATCACTATGGAATTTGTGGTTGGATTGCCAAAAACTAGTGAAGGTTATAACGCCATTTGGGTAATCGTAGATCGTTTGACTAAATCAGCACATTTCATGGAAATTAAAGTGATTTATTCCCTAGAAAAGTTGGCAGAATTGAATGTATCCAATGTCGTTAAGCTACACGACATTCCTTTATTAATCATTTCAGACTGTGACAGCCATTTCACCTCCACTTTTTGGAAAAATGTTCAGCGAGCAATGGAAATTAAGCTCAAGTTTAGCACTGCTTTTCATCCTCAGACGGATGGTTAATCCGAACGAACTATTCAAACCTTAGAGGATATGCTTCGTGCTTGTATTATGGACTTCAAAGGTGTCTGGAATAAAAAGCTACCATTGATTGAATTTTCCTAAAACAAGAGTTATCAAACAACTATCAAGATGGCATCCTAAGAAGCACTCTACGGTACAAAGTGCTGATCACCGGTACACTGGCATGAAACAAGGGAGAAGCAATTGGAAACCACAGATTTCATTATCAAGACCATTGAAGCAATCAAGAAAATACGACAATGAATGAAAGCAGCCCAATGTCAATAGAAGAGTTATGCCAACAAGCGAAGGAGGCCCCTTGAATTTCAAAAAGGAGACTTTGTTTTCTTAAAAGTAGCACCAATGAAGGGCATAATGCAATTCGGAAAGAAGAGCAAGTTAAGCCCGAGGTACATAGGACCCTTCAAGATCACAGAACGTGTTGGTAAGGTAGCTTATAGATTAGCATTACCATTAGAGTTGTCAACAGTGCATAATGTCTTTCGTGTCTCAATGCTAAAGAGATATGTCTCAGATCCGTCTCATGTAATAGGGTATGAACCAATTTAAGTTCACGAGGACCTCACTGACTAAGAAAATCATGTGCAAATTCTGGCTCGTGAAGAAAAGACTCTCAGATTTAAGACCATACCCATTGTCAAGGTGTTATGGCGAATCACAAGATCGAGGAAGCCACTTGGGAACGTGAAGACGAAATGACGAAAATTATCCATTTTTGTTCTAATTTTCAAGGAAGAATATTTTGTAAGGAGGGTAGATTGTGATGCCTAAAAATTCATAAACTTGATTTTTGAACTATTATAATGGATTTCTTTCATTAATATACTTCTAATGAATTATTTTAATGAATATCAAATTTCAAGATCATGAATTATTGTATATGTATCATCAGTGTGATGATGTCGATGATTTTACAATGTTGAATTTCTCTATTTAAATGAGAAATTTTAAATACATAAAAGATAAGTTGAACGACATATAAATTTATAGGAAAAATTTATTATGTCATATTAGAGGGATAATGTTAATTTTTGAGAAGAACTCCGATTTTTTTTAATTAATAGGT